>JANUYF010000004.1:137846556-138281556 GCA_026167975.1 Phrynosoma blainvillii
CTTATCCACCCAGATACATAGTTTCCATTGAAGTGAAACAGATTATTGGTTACTATAGTTTCCCTATTGCATGATATGCTGGTGTAGAAAGCCTAGTACAATAGCTTTAAAAGTTCAGTTTGAACAAGTAAGTCAGTGTTGTGAAGAATGAGAAAGAGAGTACCTGAGTTTGTCTCTTTGATGTTTCCTTTATGTGGTATGATAGAAGAGGAATTAGTGGAGGGTTAATTGTTTGGTACTTAAGTTTCTGTCTCTCTCATTTACCATGGAGTGAAATATTTTGCAATGAAGGCCATGGATGTAGCTTCATTCAACCTTCCTTGCTACCCACTAGCCAGATTTAATGGAAAGTGTTCTGCTACATAAAAATATGTAAGAATTCTTTCATATTTATCCCTCTTGTAAGGTGAGCCCCCACCCCACCACATCCCACTAACATTCAGATTTTTCATATGGCAAAATATAGTGAAGGCTTCTTTTTATATCCACTGATGGGGAAAAAACAAGATTGTTGGATTGTATTAACTTATACTGAGGAAGATGAGGGAATATTCCACAAGAATACCTTCTGGACTACCTTGTTGTTGCTGCTGCTGTTTTTAAAAATTCCCTTACACTTCTCTCACTTTCCTCCCCAGAATGGTAGATATTTATTTTCTATGTATTCCTCATGTTGTCTGACAGACCACAAGGCAGAATTCAATGGACAAAATGCAGCTATCTAAATAATACTCCAGGTGTGTGTGTGTGCTTAACCTTCACAAAGGGGAAAAATACAGATGACATCTCCAGAGCCAAGTCTTTAAATAGAGGGTTGCAAATGATATATAAATATGTTTATACTCAAACACACTACTGAGTGGTGGGGCTCTATTTTAAGAGCAAACAAGTCAAGTGGCCAGGAAATGCCAAGACCTTCTCCACCCCTGATTTGTCTTCTCATAGATCTTATCTGCACTAGCCACCCCCCCCCCCACACACACACACATTTTGGGGGTGTCCTGTTTGGACAATGCATGGCCCAAACCCTAGTTCTGGGGTGAAAGATGACATTCAGCATGTTCAACACCAAAGCTGGGGTATAACATCAATAAAACAAACTTTTAAAAATTCCTTTTGGATATTTTAAGAAGATCCAGTGCCCTCTGTTCCAGCAGCAGAGTGGATGTCAGCACAGGCAAACCAGTGAGCCACTCAGTGCATCCGTTATCATTGTGGGTCACTCCTCTGAGGTCAGAATGAGATGCCCATTCATATGACCTCAGAAGTGAGCAACCTGTAGAAGTGGCAGACATGGAGGGCCAAGCAACAGGGGAAGGCCAGGGTATCTCCTGGGCCAGGATATTCTGGGCTGCCCCTGGAGTATCCTGCCCTGTGAAGACAGTATAGTCTGTTCTTCTTGACTTTTCTCTCAGCCCAGATATCAACCATAAGCAAAGATATTTAGGAGAATGGACTGGGTGGTGAATGGCTGTGTTGGGGAAATGAGAGTTAGATGGGATGAGGGTTTGTCATTCTTTTCCATGTGTCCATTTAGCACTTCAAAGTGGTTCTTCATCCTCCCATCCTTTTTTGTATGAATTTAAACTGGATTGGCAGTTCGAGGCCTGAGTGCTGCATCATAGGGTGAGCTCCTGTCACTAGTCCCAGCTTCTGCCAGCCTAGTAGTTCAAAAGCATACAAATGCAAGTAGATAAATAGGTATCACTTCAGTGAGAAGGTAACATCATTTGGTGCAGTCATGCTGGCCACGTGACCACCGGAGTCATCTTCAGACAGCGCTGGCTCTTCAGCTAAGTAACAGAGATGAGCACTACCCCCTATAGTCAGTTACAACTAAATATTCATGTCAAGGGACTACCTTTACCTTTTAAAAAAACTGAGTTTGCTATGGTCATTTGATATTTGGGCCTAAATGTTAAATATTGTCATATCTTACAAAAAGTAGAACCTTATTCAACACCAACTATTTTTTGACATTGTTGAAGGTTTTGTCTTGATTACTTTCAATAAAATCCAAAGTAAGGATGGCTGTCTTGGCTCACTAAGCAACTAGGTTTTATCACTAATTACAACCCTTTATTACCAGTAGTTTAATAGGTTTATGATAGGTCATAAAACAATTCAGCATGGGAGTACATAAAAGGAATGGGTTATGCAGCTGTGACATCTTAATGTCAATTCACTGTAATCATTTCATGATCTTTAATGGGCATGGAGTCCCCTCCTCCCATTCAGTAAAGTAAGTTTGCATGCTTTTACATGGGATATATAGCCACTGAATATGGGAGACAGAGAGAAACCACATAAATATACAGTGAAAAACTTAATGAGGCATTTTAAAAACTTCTAATGTCAAAAGTATGTAGACTGTAACACACATGTGGAGACTCATTATGGGTAATTCTAATAAAATTATAAGTGCTACAATCATTCTAACCTTGAAGGTATAATAAAGGGTGAGTATGTTTGCCTTCTTTGCTTCTACATCCAAGATGTTTTCTTCATTAATTATACTTCATGTAGCTATAATTGCATTATGTAAGTAAGAATGAAACCAGCAAGTGTAGCATTAGCTACATCACTGTTGGGGGGGCAGCCTTACTCTTCTGAGGGTGAATATAGTTAATTATATCTTATGCTGAGACTGTGAAGCAGGCCTACCCAATCTGTGACCAACAAGACAGGTACAGTTTGGATCAACCTTTTCCTCCCCCACCAAAAATATCCTTTCTTAACCTATTCACCTATTACATTCACAGGCACCCTTTGCTTAATATTTCATTCACTTATCCTGTTTTCCTCTCCACACTCCTACTGAATTTCCCCAGTGACACTATTTGTTACGGGGTACAACACATTGTTAGCATATGTGATTTTTCATAAATTTTTGGACACATGTGGACTGTCAGCCATAATCCCCTAGATGGCAGGTCATATAGGCACTGAGAGATCTGCCCAGGACAAATGGAAAATTCCCTACCAGACAGGTTTGGGAGTTGCTAAAAGGGAAAAACCATTATACTGGAAAAGACACATAGTGTTTATTTGTCTTGAGTCTCAAACTTAATGGGGCAATGATCAGATTTGACTGCGTCCATTTCTCTAGCCTCCCTTCCTTGATAATCTCAAAACCAAATGCATTATTTAGACTGCTCTCACACCTAGGTTTAACAAAGCTAAGACTATCAACGCCTTTGTCCCTGCTTCAGCCAAGCAGTTTAGTCAATAGCCAGAAGGCAGAAATTTCCTCTAAGAACCCTTGGATTTCTAGGCTCCATGTGCTATCTTGAGAATGCATGCTGATTCTAGGTTGGTCTGTACTCTGATCATAGCTCCCTCAGCCATCCTTTCCCCCCATTTCGGCGGCCATGCATCATCATCATCATCATCATCATCATCATCATCATCATTATCATCAACATCCACAGCAGATCCCGGAGAAGCCTTTGGAAGTAAGTAATTCCCTCAGTCTGGTCCCTCTCGAGCTATTCCTGCTTTCACCCTTTATTTCTAAGTGTGCAGTGTGTGTGAGTGCCATATTTGTGTGTGTGCAGTTTTCCCCTTTAATAAATATTTAGACTTTAATTGGAGAAGCCTGTCTCAGCATTGTCCATTGTGGGATTCCTTAGTCCTCTGATATACATAATGGTCCCCGGTCCCATGGGGCTTTGTTAGGACCCCACTCTTGCATATTTGAGCTAATTATAAATTCCCCTAATTGGATCCTTCCTAACATTTTGGTGGAGAACGCTTGGCAATTATAGAGTACCCTGAAATTTGAACACTCCAAACTGATCACTTGAGCTGTTTAAATCTTGGTATGTAGGAGGAATAAGGTTCTTGGACAAAGGAGATTCTGACTCAGCAATAGTTAGATGATCATGTGTGTTCTTGTGCGACTGGAAATCTTGGCTAGGCTATCCCTTTCATACTTTGAATATCTCTATCATGGGTTGGGAGAGAAGAGCCAGGCTCCTCTGTTCAGGTTTTCCCCTTCCACAATCCAAAACTTAGACTGCCCCCAAAATCACCTTGGATGAGCTTAGGTAGGTGAAGTGAGGAGACATCCTCATCTGAGGCTGTAATCCCTAGTACAAGATTGGCAGAGTTAGCGAGGGTGAGGTGGCCTGGTGCAGGTAATTGAAGTTCTAAAACTCACAAAGCAAAAGCAGCTTCATATTTGTACCACTTCATACCACACTATGGGGTGTCTAAGTGGTTTACAACTGTAAGCTCATTGCCTCCCAACAGTTGGGTACTCATTTTAGCAACCTCGGAAGGATGCAGGCCTGAGTCTAGCCTGAGCCCTGGCTAGTATTGAACTTGCAACCTTGTGGTTTATGACTGAGTGGCTGCAGTACCGGCATTTAACCACTGCACCACCAGCGCTCCTACCAGACAGCTGGGACCCCAAGGGATAGTGGTTGCCAGGAGCCTATGTCGGGAGATCAACCGAGTAGGAAGACAGCACTTGAACTTCCCAGTGAATGGTTAGGAGGAGGAACTAACTGACCCTTGGCCGGGGTCGGCGCAGGTTGCCTGTGGCACCTGCTGCAGTAGTGACACACAACCCCTGACCCACGAGTTCACTGGTGGGATGGGAGTGGTCCCTAGGTCCAGAATCCAGCTAGCAAGGACAGGAGTGTCCTAGTGGGGCTATCAAGTGTAAGTCCGAGCTGGTATGGGCGGCAGTGTCCTAGTATGGCCAGCCAGAGAATAGAATCCAGCTAGTAAGGACAGGAGTGTCCTAGTGGGGTTAAAACAGCTAGGGAAATCCAGCTGGTAAGGACAGGAGTGTCCTAGTGGGGCCAGCACAGTCGAGATTAGATAGAAGGATCAAGAGTAAGGCGAGGAAATGGAAATCACCAAGTTATTTAAAGAGGAGCAAGTCCAGGACAGTCTTCAGAAGTGGATCACCAAAAAGGGACCCAATCCATGGGTATGTGGAGGGTTCCTCATGGAAGATCCATCTCTGAGCTTACTGGAGGCCTATAACCTCAGGACAGAAAAGAAGGGGCTGAAGAGCATCCTCAAAGCAGAAAAAGACCTAGGGGAGAAAGTCATGGGGAATCTGGACCCTAGCCCATGAGGCAGTACAGGAATATAAAATGTACCAATTAGAAGCAGAAGTTTCAAGATGACAAATTGGCGATCTGGTTACCCAAATTCGAGATAAGGTAACCAAAAATACTCTCCTCACCAGGAGAGTAAATGAGGCTAGCCAAAAGGCCGATAGGGCTGAGAAAGAGAACGCTGTCCTGAAATTGAGGGTAGCAGAATTAAAGCACAAATTGGAACAGGCAAAACAAGCTGTGGACTTCATATTGGCACAGAAAACGGAAGTGGCAGCCCAAGCCGACCACACCATGTGCGAAGCCAAAATCAGGGAATTAGAGAATAAAATAAATTGAAGAGTGCTTTAGTGGCCACAGTACAACTAAGCATTTTAGAGTCAGCCACGCAAGTGAATATCCTCCAGGAGAGTTCCCCGCCAGTAGAGGCATGAACTCCTCCTCCCTACAATCCCCAGTGGAGTCCCCCAAAAGGGGATGAGCCCACAGAGGGGTTCACTCCAGGCATACCAGTAAACCCTGTTAAAACCAGTACAGTGGAAAGGAAAACCACCTTTGATGAAGGTACAGTCACAAAGACAGTGGTAGAAACGGTCTCGTGGTCCCTAACTGAAATCAAGACCATAGCAAACCAATTAGGAAAGCTAAATCCCCAGACCGGAGTCCAATGGATGTCCACCATCATTCTTTTCTACCCAAAAGCTAAAGGGCAGGACCTCACACAGATAGCTAGGCTGAGCATAGACTCCATCTACCTAGGCCCCTTCGAGGCAGCAGTTTCCAACTATGATCTGACAAATCTAGAATTGAAGGAGTGGATATGTATAATGGTGCAGATACTCTGGCCCAGCACCACCACAAGAGCCAAATACCACAGTGAAGTATAGCAGCTAGACAAAGCCCCAGATACTTATGTAGCCAGGAAGAAAATGTTAGCCATCTTAGCCAGAGAAGTTGGCCTTAACAACAAAGGAGTGCCACTTCTGAATAATTCAGATTTCATAAGAGAGGTGTACCAGGGTTTGAATGAAGCTGCAAAGACTTACATGAGACCCGCTTCCCAAAGGTTAAGTACAATAGACTGGCAGGGATTCCTAATGCACATGCAAGAGGCCTCCTAGATATTTTGGACCTGAGACGCACAGAAAGATATGGCTAGGAGTTTGGTAGCGGCAGCATCAGGAAAGAGTTCCTGTAGCACAGGCAGGAAAGCAGACAAGGACGGTGAGCCAGTTCACATGGTTACATACCTGAACGCTGGCCCCCACGCTCAACTCCTATCCTCTGAGCCAGGTAGATTTAGTAATAACATTCCTTCAGGAGAAGTGCCAGGAGCTACCCCCACACTCTGCCAGACATGCAGGACCCCAACAAAAAACCCTTGCAAGAAATTAGAAGCATGATTTGGAGACAGTTGAAAGAATTAGGATTCCCACTCATGAGATACATGGCAGACCCACTCATGAGCCTACAGACCTACTACTCTGGACCTTAAATGGTGGGGACCCCAGTGGGCCTAGCCGAAACGCTAATACCCTCAACCCCCAGAATCACAGTCAAAACACAGGTCAATCAGGCTAGAAACACCCAGAATCTTGTAGCTCGTGGAGAGCAAGGGCAGACCCTCAGATCCCTTGGGCTGAAGACCCTCCTGTCTGAACCACTATAAGTCCTCCACAACCTTCTCCCAGGACCGGACCTATTAAGGCTGTGGAGAACCTGGTCGCTGCAGTTGTCCCTCAGCCAAACACCCCCACACCCCCTCCACTCAGCCAGCAGATTGTTGCCACCCTCAAACCCGATTTATGGGGCCACCCCACAGTAAAGGTAAAGGTGGAACCCCACAACAAATCCAAACCAGCCAAGCTACCTGTAGATTCTGGTGCCACAGCTAACACTCTGATCTCCAAACTAGCCACAGTGGGGAGCAAAACACAAGATAGTATGGAGCTAGTCAGGTTTGACAAAGGCCGCCATCTGGAAGGACATCTTCATTCACTTAGATCCCATTATAGACAGCATTAAGGCATGTGAGAATCAGGGAGAGGACGATGGAATTCTGGAAGTAGGATTTTTAAAGAGGAACCGATTGATCCTTGATTTGGCCAATGGTCTCCCGTGGCAATTGGAAGAAGGTCCTCTGGTGGTATCAGCCATCCACCAATGTGGTGCCTTAAAAGCCATGGCACCCCTCTAACTCATTCTGAACGACCCCTGGACCACAGATTTCCCAGATGTATGGATTAAGGACAAGATGGAGTGTGGGAAGGTTAAGGGAGCTTGCGTGCTCATAGAAGGGAAGGATCCCCTTCCACAAAAACAGTACCAATACCTCCATGAGGCAGAGGAAGGAATAGCAAAAACCATAGAAGGTCTGTTGAAATATGACATCATTCTTGCCATGCAATCAATCTGTAATTCCACAATCTGGCCTATGATAAAAGCTGACAACATAACGTGGAGGATGACTGTGGACTTTACAGCCCTCAATGCAGTCACCCCCCCCAGTAGCCCCCATAGTAGCCAAATATAATGAGATCCTAGCCCCCATTGCAGCCGGAGTCAAATTTTACAGTGTAATAGATTTAGCAAACGCATTCCACTCCATCCCACTCCACGAGAGCTGCTTCTACACATTCAAGTTCCATGGAAGTCAGATGTGCTTCAAACGAACTCCCCAGGGTTTTCACTCCAGCCCCAGCATTTCCCATGCCCACATGGTCAAAATGTGGACCAAGCTGCGACCAACTTTGTGCCCCCATGTTTTGTCCTATGTGGATAACATCTTGATCCATTCAGACTCCCAAGAAAAATGCAGACATCATCAGAGAAGTGTTAGGATTCATTCAGGACACTGGCTTCAAGGCTAATAGGGAGAAGGCTCTGTTAGTACAGACCCAGGTCAAGTATTTAGGATTAAACCTCCAAACCGATTGCAGAATCCTGGTTTTGCAGAGAGTAGAGACAATAGGAAAGCTCCCTGCTCCCACTGATGTAAGATCCCTGAGAGCACTCCTAGGAACCTTTAACTTCTCTAGGGAATTCATTGAGGCTTTTTCCAGCAAAGCCAAGACCCTGTATTCCTTACTTAAAAAAGGAGCAGTATGGAAGTGGGACCCCGAGCAACAGGAAGCATTTGCCAACCTAAAAATGGATTTAGCCAAGGCACCCACTTTAGTTCACCCTGATATAACCCAACCCTTCTACATTCAGTTGGCTGTAGCAGATAGTCACAAAGGAGAAGTCCTCATGAAACTTAGAAACAATGTGCACAGGGTAGTGGCCTATGCATCTAAGAATCTCTCTCCCATGGAAGTAAAGTTTAGCCCATGTGAGAAAAATTGCTTAGCCTTGATATGGGCACTAACCCGCTGGGAGTTCATTATAGGTGGAGCTAAGGCCATTATTCAAACTCCACACACCCCACTCAAGTATATATTATCTGGAAAGATCCAGGATAGACAAGTTCATAGCTCCTGAATAGCCAGATGGACGTTAGAACTAGTGAAGTGAGGAATAGATTACAGCAGGTGGGCTAGTGAACCAGTTGCCCCTTATGGGCTAGTAGTTTCTGGAGCTGCCCATGAGTGCCCTCTCCCCATGATCACACAAAGCAACTGGCCAGTGAAGGCAGGAAAGACACTAGCAGAAGCCATGCAGGCAGGATTCATGTGCTGGTTCTGTGATGGCTCATCTGCGTGCCCCAATGGAACCTGCCTAAAGGGATTTGGAGCAATTAGGGTAAATGACTAGCACACATTACAGGGAACAATTTGGCCCCATTCCAGCCAGGCAGCAGAAGTAGAAGCTCTCTGTGCCATTTTAGAGTTCGAGGACCCACACACCCCATTAGCCATATACCCGGACTTCCAATGAACCATAAATGCCACCATAGATTGGCTGCTCATTTGGATGTCCAGAGAGTGGAAGACCAATGACAATAAGCTGGTCACCCATGCAGATAGATTGCAGGAAGCTGCCCAATTAATCATGAGACAGATAGCCCCCACCTAGGTGTCTTATGTTAAAGGACGCTAGAAAGGCACCAGAGAAGAAATGGAATAACAAAGCTGATACTTTAGCTAAGGAAGCAGCAACAGCTCCAATGGCACCTATTAATGTAAAACCAAAGGAGTTCACTTTGCCAGAAACTTTGGACTTAGCCCAGCTTCAGAAGGGAGATAGTGAAATAAGGGCATTAGCAGCCACAGGGAAAGACCCCACAGGAAAATACAGTATAATGCAAAAGGAGGATGTATGGTGGGCGGTAGATGGAGAAGGAACCCACCACTGGATTGTCCCCACTGAGGTGTGCAGAGACCTTATCCAATTCATACATAGCATAGGACACAGAGGAAAGCAAATCACACTAGAAACAGTTAAGGAGACAGGATGGTGGCCCCATATAAAGGAAGACATAGAGCAGTGGGTAGAAAACTGCCTTGCCTGCACTGTAGTTAATGCGGATTCCAGTGGCCCTAAGGCACCCATCCGCCACCCCTGGTCTCGATTGCAGCTGGACTACATAGGCCCCTTACCAACCACACCTCGACACCATAAATACTGCCTAACCATAATAGACCCCTTTAGTAAATGGATTGAAGCTTTTCCCACCCGGGACAATACAGCCACCACCAAAGGACCTTAAAGGAGGCCATGAGAAAAGTAGTTAAGGCTTCTGGCAAGGACTAGGATGCAAAGCTCCCCATCATTCTCATGGCTTTTAGAGGAACAGTAGCTTCACACAGCTTCACGCCACACGAAGTAATGACTGGATGCAAAATGGTGATGCCAGAAGCATTTTGGCTGAATACTGCTCTCCCCTCAGATTTAGAACCTGTAGTTTTGAACTACGAGTAGATGAAAACTCTCTTACTCCAGCAGACACACTGACTGGTCGCAGAAAAGTTAGGCCAAAACATGCAGGCCATGAACAGAAGGTTAGGATGGTACGTAACCCTCAGCGTTGGAATTGGTCAGCCACAGGACAGGCAATTTTAAAATTGGTCACCAACCCCATTGCAATCATCCTGATAATACAAGTCATCACTGTTGTAGGCGCTGCCAGTGTTGCATGTTGGGTTCCATGCCATCAGATGCAGACTGGACCTCCCACGACAGCTGACCATTAGGCATTACACCCCTTTTCACCAGCCACACTCCTTTTCATGTCACCCCCATTCATCCGGGGATTGGGGGGGGGGGAGAGCCTCCTCGGTTAAATGCAGCCATGCCTCAAAATCCACAGCCTCTGTTTTCACTCCCCCATCCTTCCAGAGGGACTCTCCCTGGAGAGCTTGAGGAAGAGAGGGATGGTTTTGTTGGTCTATCTTTTTCACTCAATAGGAGATGGGGGACTAGCCTTAGTGCTGAAAAAGTAGACCATCTTTTGCCTGCCTTGGAGGGCTTGGAGACACCCAAATGCAGAGGACTGTTCTCATGAGAATGTTCTATGCATTTGTCCCGGCCATTCTGCGGGCTCACCAGGACATGCCATGGCTGGCCGCTCACGGTAGCACCACCCAAAAGATGGTCCTCTTCATTAGTCAGTAGCAGGGCTCCCTCACGGAAGCCCTACCTAGGGCAACTCGGTCCCAGGAAAGCACTGCCACCCCAGACCTGTCCACCACCTTCCAAGTTATTATGACCAAACCACCCCAGAACTCTGGACTTAAATCCTTGCTCCAAATTCCAATCAACCATACCTTTCACATAGTCAGAGACTCAGGTGCTCAGATGATTCAGGCCAGTTTTATTCCAAATGGAAACCTAATCTGCATATTTTCCCAACAGCCCTGACCCCACTCCAAGGTGGCGACGCCAGCTTCACCCAAACCAGGTGCCCACAGTTCAGATAGCCTAAGAGGTTTATCCTCTCACTCCACCTGACCAATTTGGACATATCCTTGCACCCCCATGTAATAGATTGCGCTGGTGCAAGCCCCTAGGTTGCAGAAAGCTTTGTGTAAACCACCGGGCTTTGAAATAGTGTAACCACTACAGTCTCTCAGCCCTTGGAATAGGTAGTGATATAGTTTTAATAGAATGGGCCTTAAGCCCTCACTAGACTCTGTTTCATGCTTATTATTGTTGTACTTCTATGTTTGGCACTATACGCCCCCTTTCAATGATGGATTTCTTGATGAGAATGGTGGTTTGGAACTCTTTCTCTTTCTTTCCTGGTTTCTCTGCCACTGACTCCAGTGCTATCCTATGGCACATCCTTTAGCCAAGTCTCTCAGGAGACAAGGGGGTGGTGGTGGTGGAATTAATTCATCCTCAACCCCATTGCATGGTCTGCTCTATATCACCTCTGTCCCTCCGAATCTTACAAGAGGAAGGTAAGCCTCCAATGCAGTGCCCAGACCCAAACCATTGAGTTGGGCCCCTGCTCTAGGATCTAGGTGCTGGCCCTGATGTCCCCTGATGTTCCTCGATGTCCCTGCTGTTGCAGACACCTTCCATCTGACGCTCGGTCGGTTGAACTGCCCGCATCCAGTGCCATCATCCACCACCAATCTTTGCCAAGCCAGCATTGCGACATCCTCTTGCCAAGGCTGACAAGCAGCCTCCTCATAACCTTCATGCCCGCATCTGCCAAGACACCCTGCCAGCTCATGGACATTGTGGTCACCTGCTTTTCTATGCTAACTGCCCACATTCCTGGATACAGCTCACTGCCACCCAGTTACCACATATGGACATTGTTGCCAAGCACATCAACACTGCCCCTTGGACTCTTAACTCCTCTTGCCCCCACCAGACTCTCTTTGATTGGACTTTAGCGCCTTACATTGCTCATTGCTGAGTGTTTTTCACATGGACTCTTGTTGACATTGCTACTGGCATTGCTCATTGATATTGCTCATGGTTTTCATTGACATTGCTTATTGCTTTCTTCCATTACTGTTATTGCTTTGGAATGAATGGGTTCTGGATGTGTGATGTGATTTTAGGAACCCTTTCCTATGAGAGAGGTACTCCCTTCCACATAGTGACATCTCCTTCCAAATTCTCACCCCAAAATTTTATGACAAAGGTGAATTTGAAAGATGTTGATCCCACGCACCCATGCTTTGGTCTCAATGCTTTTTTGGGGGGTGGGGGATCTTTTAGCATATGTGATTTTTCATAAAATTTTGGACACATGTGGAGTTCCCTCTATGAACCCAGACTGACCTCTGTGGGATGTCAGCCATAATCCCCTAGATGGCAGGTCATGTAGGCACTGAGAGATCTGCCCAGGACAGATGGAAAATTCCCTACCAGACAGGTTTGGGAGTTGCCAATAGGGAAAAGCCATTATACTGGAAGAGACACCTAATAGTGTTTATTTGTCTTGAGTCTCACACTTAATGGGACAGTGATCAGATCTGATAGTCTCGAAACAAAATGCATTGTTTAGACTGCTCTCACACCTAGGTTTAACAAGCTAAGACTTTGTCCCTGCTTCAGCCAAGCTGTTTAGTCAATAACCAGAAGGCAGAAATTTCCTATAAGAACCCTTGGGTTTCTAGGCTCCATGTGCCATCTTGAGAGTGCATGTTGACTCCATGTCAGTCTGTACTCTGATCATAGCTCCCTCAGCCATCCTTCCCCCCTCCCATTTTGGCGGCCATGCATCATCATCATCATCATCATCATCATCATCATCATCATCCACAGTGGATCCCGGAGAAGCCTTCAGAAGTGAGTAACTCCCTCATCTGGTTTCTCAAGCTATCCCCACTTTAACTCTTTATTTCTAAGTGTGCAGTGTGTGTGAGTGCCATATTTGTGTGTGTGCAGTTTTCACCTTTAATAAATATTGAAACTTTAATTGGAGAAGCCTGTCTCAGCATCATCCCTTGTGGGATTCCTGTTAAGGAAAAAGCAACATGGGATATACAGTAATAGAAATAAAAATATGTATGTGAATGTCAAAGTGACTAAGCAGGAGCAATCAGGAAGATACACAGGTGAAAAAGATAATATAATTAAGAAGCCTTGAGAGCCAAGGACAAAGTTATAGAAGGTATATTGAGAACACCTGTGATAGATTGCAAACACCTGAGACTCATTAAGTGGTCAAGGTAAAGTGATGAAACACTTGGGTTGGTCTTAGGTATGGGATGATCTATGTGGACCAATCAAGATGCATGTACACACCCACTGGGTGGAAACTGACTGGTGGGTGGTGTCTAACAATGGCTATAAATTGCAATGTTTGCTAATGTACATTGTGGTCTAGTGTGGAGTATTTTGGTGGAGTAGAGATTGTGATTTGTAGGGCATATAGTATTTGTGTATATAGTAGAATAAAGTAGATCTTTTACATAAGACTACTGAGTTGTCTGGTGTCTTGAGGGAAGATACAAGAGCCAGAAGAATCCTGGAGAAGTTTGGAGACATCTCAGGAAGAAGAGTGAGAAGGCTTGGAGAGTTTGTCAGGGTCTTCAGCCTATTCTCTGAAACTCTGCTGCTTGGGAAAGAAGCATCAACCACTGATCAAAGCTGGTCAGCTCTGCTGCATAACAAGGTGGTGAGTTAGAGCCAGAGGTGAAGAGCTACAACTCCCATCATCCCTGACAAGGGTTCTGGGCCCAGATACTAGAGCAACCAGCATCCACAGAAGCTGAAAGTTCCAGAGTGTGGAAGAAGGTTTTGTCGAGCCTTGTGAGTAAATCATTTTGTATTTTGTCTGCTGTGCATACTCAGAAGGACTGTGTCAAATTGAGTCACTGCACAAATTAAGATGGAGATCCTAAAGTTTAGTAAATTAAATAGAAATAACTACTCTACCTGGAAAATATATGCCCAATCTCTACTAATAAAGGAGTCTCTGTGGTCGACAGTTGAAACAGGGCTGGCAGCTGATGCTAATGCAGCCACTCGAGAAAGAGACGCTAAAGCAAAAGCATGTCTTTATCTCATGCTAGAAGAAGACTTGATTAACGACGTAAGAGATAAAGTGTCCGCCAAGGATGTGTGGGATACTTTGCAGAGATTACACACACCTTCAACTGCGTTTGCAAAAATGCTTTGGTCTAAAAGAATTTACAGACAAAAGATGACGAAAGGACAGTGTGTGATAGAACACTTAAAAACAATGCAAGATTTATTTGTGCAAGCTGAACTGAGAGGAGTGGAAATTAGCAAGGAGCAGCAGTGTTATATTTTAATAGAATCGCTGGACTCTTCTTGGGACAACATAACAAATAGCTTGCAAAATTTGCCAGAAGCTGAGCTGAACAGAGCTGAACAGTTTCTCTGAAACTCTGCTGCTTGGGAAAGAAGCATCAACCACTGATCAAAGCTGGTCAGCTCTGCTGCATAACAAGGTGGTGAGTTAGAGCCAGAGGTGAAGAGCTACAACTCCCATCATCCCTGACAATTCCTTAGTCCTCTGGTATACATAACGGTCCCTGGTCCCGTGGGGCTTTGTTAGGATCCCACTCTTGCATATTTGAGCTAATTATAAATTCCTCTAATTAGATCCTTCCTTACAACATAGCCTATGGATAGTGCACAACAGGCTGCTAGGGCTTATACAAACCCTCTGCTTTGCTGCCCATCCAGGACTTTTAAAAGAACCACTTAGAGGAGGAAATGTAGAGAAAAGGGTGTCCAAAATGATGACGTGATTGGAGCAACACTTCAACAAGTAAAAGTTGTGATGTTAGGGGCTTTTTAATGTAGGAGGGAAGGGTGAATAAGGTATGTATGTGTAGGGGGATGAATCCACTGAACTTAAATCTGAACTTTAAAGGAAATATCTAAGGTGCTAAAACTACAGGATAGCAACAAGATTGCAGGCTAGCAAAATCCTTTCTGGAAAACTGCAGCATGATTCTGAAGGTCCTTATACATATGGGCACATTCCCACCCCCCATCCCCCACCCCCCCACACACATCAGTTTCAATGCTGTGTGGCTGTTTTCTATATACATCCATGTTGTGGACAGTTAGGTTGCACTGGGAGTCAGAGAGCAAGACCATTCAAGAAAAACTCCAAGGGAGTCATGTCCTCCTCACCTTAAATCTCTGTCCTGCAAGGATGGACAAGTTGTCACATACTGGATATTGTTAGTCTGCAACAACCATCATATCCAACAATTTACTATACTGGCTGTGGCTGGTGGGACCTGTAACTGAACAACAACCTCTGTATGGTCACAACTCACCAGCCTGTTCTATAGTTGCTTGTTTTGACAAGGCATTAATTGCTGCATAACTACATCATATTGTAGTTTCATTCTCCCATTTCTCTAGCTACTGATCCCTGCTCTCAGTTTTCTACAGTGATTTTCCTTCACAAAATTAAATGATTATCCATTTGTTTTCAGTGCCTTCACCAGTCAGCTCCCCTTCTCTCAGTTTAATTGGATATTCTTTGTGGTCAATTAAAATAATCTGCAAGTCCCCATAAGGGCCACCAAAATAATAAAGATTTGCCCAACACTTTGAAGCTTCCCCTGCCCATGTCAGAACATTATGCATTTTTGTGCACGCCTCTTTATAAATTAATTTATTCCTTAATCCAGATGGTCCAGGTTTTTTCTCACTCTCTTTAGATACACTTTCCCTATATCATCAGTAATTTTCAGCATAATTCATCTTAGTGCCCCCTTTGTCTTGCTAAATTCTTATTGGGATAAGAAGACTGAATCTGATCCATAGCATTCGAAATAAACTAAGCTGATTGGATTTAGGGATGTTTTATGCTCAGATGGTATCATCTACTTGGTGCAGTTTATATCCTGTGATATTTTTTTTCAAACTATGAAGTTTAATAATTTTTTTAGTATAAATATAGTTTTAATTTATGTGAGTTAAGATGATCATTATGAACCATTTATGGAGAAGTGAGGTACAATTGTATGGGATATGTCAATACATTTGTTAGTACCCCCCCCCCCCCCATGCAATTCATTTTATTGGTTTGTTAAAACATTTTGATGAGTAAACTGAAGGTCACTTGTTAATTCTTCATACTTTTTAAATATTAGCACCACTGAGAACATCAACTCAGATTTATTTCATTTTCACATCATGACATTTTCACCAAAAAGTCTATAACTGATAGATGATCAGAAAACATCTCCCATAATCTCACCTGGTGGAGGGAAAACTCCTGGATGTTTTGGAAATAAGTAAAGATTCAGATCCCTATGGTTTACAGTACAGGCAATGTGGCAAATATGACTCTGTCTTCCAAAACTTTATTTCTCCCACAATAGAACTGCCTAACACTAGTATTGGCCTTGTGCAATTCAGCACAATACAATAGTATTGGCAATTGTGTAATTCAGCACAGGCATTTATGTATATGAAAACTTAATTTGCACTGGTCTTCCTCAGCTCCTATTAGGGATGGAAAGAATATTTAAAAATATTTGAGAAACATTTTAAAAGCTTGTTTCTAGAGTGCTGAGAAACCCTGATGACTCAACATACAGTGTGGCTTCTACTGTATGGAGACTGCAGCTTTGACCATTGTACCTCCGCAGCATTAAGTTTAGAGTTTAGGGTTAGGGTTAGGGTTTAGAGGTTAGGGTTACGGTTAGGGTTAGAGTTTAGTGGTTAGTGTTAGCTTATGACATGACACACAGTGAGGCTCCTACTGTATACTCGGCAGCCTTTGGCTGATGAATGTGCGCAGGCATGCCTAGTAGCTGATGACTCCACATACAGTGTGGCTCCTACTGTATACTTGGGAGCAAGGGCTGATGAATCTGCACAGGGATGCCTAGTAGGTCATGACTCCGCATACAGTGTGGCTCCTACTGTATACATGGCAGCCTTGGGACGATGAACGTGCGCAGGGACGCCTAGTAGGTCATGACTCCGCATACAGTGTGGCTCCTATTGTATACTTGGGGGCAAGGGCCGATGAACCTGCGCAGGCACGCCTAGTAGGTCATGACTCCACATACAGTGTGGCTCCTACGGTATACTCAGGAGCAAGGACCGATGAACTTGCGCAGGTATGCCTAGTAGGTCATGACTCCGCATACAGTGTGGCTCCTACTGTATACTCGGGAGCAAGGGGCGATGAACCTGCTCAGGTACAGGAAAAATGTCATCAGTTGGCAAATGCCGTAACTATTTATCATTAATCCTTCCCTTCTCCCCCTTCTTGTCACCCACAGATCATGCAAGGGTTTGGTGACCTCAGCTTCCCCCAAGTAGTCAATGCCGTAGACGGGTGCCACTGTCTGATCGTGTCACCTTTAGGGAGGAGGAATGAGGTCGTCAACCAAAAGGACAGCTACTCTGTCATCCTCCAGGGGACCATGAACCATCGAGGACGCTTTGTGGATGCGGAACTGGGCTGGGCTGGATCGACTCATGACGCGAGGGTGGCAAGGAACTCCATCATCTTTCAGGCCATGGAATGCTGGCATCTACGTTCCAGGGAACCCCACCATCACCCTGAGGGGCCAGCAGATCGGCCCCTTCCTGCTCGCTGACAGCGCCTACCCCATTTGGAAGTGGCTCATGAAGCCCTACCAGGGCACCACCAATGCCAGGCAGAAAGGATTCAACAGGAGGCTGAATCGCACCAGGAATGTGGTGGAAAGAGCCTTTGGCCGGCTGAAGGCTTGGTGGAGGTGCCTCACTGCCCCACTCCTTGTGGCAGAGGAGAATGTCGTCCCCATCATCACCTCCTGTGTTATCTTCCACAACATCTGCAAGACCAAGGGAAGGGTCCTGGATGAGGGAGGGCACCACAGGCGGTGCTTTGTGCTGCCCGCCCTGGGGGCACCCATGGAGGAGAATGACTTCATGAGGCAGAGAGAAGGGGAGGCTGTGAGGGAGGCCCTAGCAGAGTTCTTTGAGACCAGGAGGATCTAAAATATCCCCTCTTCTCCATCTGTAACCCAAGGTCACCACTGTACTCTGCCATGAGCATCAGCACCTAAACACCACATTGACTATTATCCCCACTCTGTGTATGGCATGCATTTATGTAGGACACCACTGCACTATGCCATGAGCATAAGCACCAAAACACTACATTGCCTATAATCCCCACTCTGTGTATGGCTTGCATTTATGTAGAACACCACTGCACTATGCCATGAGCATAGGCACCTCAATAAATATGTACTGTTATCCTCACTCTGTGTATGGCTTGCATTCATGTAGGACACTACTGCACGATGCGATGATGAGATCCTATCATCCTCACTCTGTTTATGGGTGGCAATCCTGCTTTTATGTAGTTATCCTTGAACATGAGCCTAAGGGAGGCACACACAGACACACACAAAAGGGCATGGAGGGGGGGGGGGTCACCTGGTGCCAGATTTCCTGGCAATAGAAAGATACAGTGCAAAAACCACCAACTGTAACCTCTGACAATGTTGCAAAATTCCCAACAGTCAGCTTTCCTAATGGCCCATTTGATTGTAACAATTGGTAGCTCAGAGGGCAACCATTGGGGCTCACATACAAACTTTTCTCATGAGGGTCTCCATTGGCCAGGGCCCGGGTAAGCCCATCTGCCCCCGCAACAATGGCACATAAATGCTCCTGCAGACCTCCGTAGATCCCCAGGATGACGATGGCAGCCAGGAGGAGAGTGCCCATCCACATTGCTTACTGGAGCAATGAGAAGGTGGGCATTCTCCTTCAGGCCCTGAGCCCAGAGCCAGCTGCAAGGAGGGTGATGGCAATTACGAACCGGCCAAACTGGGGTACTTCGCCCAGGCTTCTCAGGCCCTCCGAGACCAGGGCTTCAGGAGAACCCCCCAACAGTGCCGGACTAAATTCAAGGCACTGAAGGGGGTCTTCTTTGAGGCCCTGGAGGACTATTGGGAGTACCCTCCGGTTCACCATCGCCCACCCTTCTACCAGTTCCACCCTTCTATCGGGACCTATGGATTAGGGCCAGCTGCCCTCAATGGCAGGATCGCACTCCTCCTGGTAAGTGTTGGGCCCCTGCCATGGTGCCTCATGCTCTCCCTCCCTTCCCCTTACTCTTCCCTATCCCTCCCTTCCTCTTGTCCCCATCCCATGGGTGGTAATGGTGTTTCCCTTCTCTCCCAATGCAGGCATGTGGTGAAGGTGGTGACAGGGATGGAGGGGTGACCCTGCCAGTTCCCCCTCCTCCTCTGATGGGGAAGCTGGGCCAGCCAGGGAGGCCCGTGCAGAGGGACCCGCTGCCATCCCTCTGCAGGCACAACAGCCTCCCATGGTTGAAGATAAGTCCCTGAGGAGAGGGGTACTAGCCGCATAACTGCAGCCTCCATGGCATTCTTGTCCCTCCCCTCCCCCACCACTATCCAAGCTGGCTTCCTAAATGGTGTCTTTTTTCCTTTCACAGGCAAACCTGCTGAGGAGGAGGCGGCTGGGTTAAGTCGCCAGCTGCCAGGCAGAGAACATCAGGGTCCCCTTGGTGTTGCCTGCCTGGTGGTCATCCAGATCACCCGGGAGTGTGAGCGGGGTAAGTATGGTAGGGACACAGAGGGAGGGAGTTGGGGAGGGGGGAGGGATCCTGGCTGTAGCATTGGGTGATGGGGTGGAGAGCAACCTCCTAATGACACATTTCTCTTTTCTTTTCCTTTGCAGATTGACGAGTGGACCAGAGGTTGGCTGCCATGGAGGAGCAGATACAAAATCTGAGCAACTCCATGGCAGCCATCATTCAGCACCTGGGCCTTCCCCGACCCCGACCCCCGACCCACCCACCCCTCCCCATCCCTGAAGCACCTTCCCCTCCCCTTCCCCTTCTACATGCTTCCTCCCTCCTCCCTCCCCTTCTTCCCCCATTGTAACTGTCCCTCCCCTTCATACATAGTCTCTTCCCCTTCCCCCATTTGTCCACCAATGTAAATAGTTGCTTTTTTGCTGTTTTTATAAAATGAAAAAAATATTTTTTAAAAAATTATGATAGAATCTGCACACGTACGCAGGTTCAGCAATTGCTGGTTTCTATGAATAAACTTTCGATTTTTAAACAGTGTCTGACATTTTATGCGAAGGTGTGTAAGTTCGTCGAAGGATCCCTACAGGCAATCAGTGAGCAGCATTGGTGAGGTGGGCATGGTGTGCGGTGGCGGTGACGATCAGTGAGGTAGGCATGGTGTGCGGTGGCGGTGGCAAGCAGCGAGGTGGCCATAGGTGGGGAGTAGTTGGCAATGGCTGCCTCGGTACTTAGTGGTAATCGTCGCAGCATCTCCATCCCCCTCTACTTGCTCTCTGCCTTTGTGGGCGGGGAGTGGGCAGTGGCACTGCCACATCACTGCTGAAAAGGCTGCTAGACTCTTCTATGGGGTGGTGCTCAATGATCTCCATCTCCATAGCAGCCTCCTTCTGCATGGGTGGACACCTCTCCTCCTGCCTCTGCCCCCCCCCCACAGCATCATCTGCCATGGGTGGATACCTCTCTCTCCTCCCTCTGCCCACAGCACCCTCGACATCTGGGGTGGAGAGTGACCCCTCCTCCCTCTGCCTACTACCACAGCCACCTCCTCCTGGCCCTGGGGGATACCCCTCCCTCTTCCACCCTCCTGCACATCCTCCCCACTGCCAGCCATGGCCCTCTGGGGCCCCTCCATGACATCCACAATTCGGGCCAGCAGACTGGTCTGCACCTGTAGGGAGTCAGCGATGCGCCGCTGCTCGTGGGCCATGCATTGATTATGCTCCCTCCGATTCCCTCTCTCGCTCTTCCTCAGCTGATAGGAACATTCACCAAGCTCATGGGAACATTCAGCGAGTTGATAGGAACGTTCAGCGAGTTGATAGGAACATGCAGCGAGTTCTTTATCCTGTTCTAGGCCTTTCTCCATTTGTTCTATGCTGCGTTCCATGAACTCCTGCTGGGCACTTGTATTTGCTGCAGCTGCTGAGTGATGTGTCCTCTTCCCTCTGATGTCAGCCAGGCAGGCTGCTGGTGGCATTGCAGCTCTGGCATTAGCTGTTTCATCCTCCTCCTCCTCCTCTCTCTGTTGTGCCACTTCTCGTTCTAGGGACATATATGGCAGAGGGCACCTTTTGCACACACAACATCTGCCAGACATATCAGGGGGGAGGGGAGAGATACACGCCTGGGAGGTTTGTGTGGGTAGACTGGATACATGCAGGTGGTGGTCATGCAAGGGACATGGTGAATGGGACATACAGACAAACATTACTCCATCCCCCCCCCATACATGCTATGGTGCAAAAGCGGCATGCGGAGGGGGGGATTCTGTAAACCTGTGAACCTATGCATAAAACGTCACAAAAGCCATACAAATTGCTTTGCTTTTTGGGGGGTGCAGGCGTACATGTAATGGAATGCATTTTTTGTCATGATGGAATTTACCGTGTGCAGCCTGGACCTGGTTGATTAGCTGGGTGAATTGCCCAGGGCCTGCCCTCTCCTCACCCTCACTCTCATTGTCGCTGAGTTCTGTACTTGTTCTTGGGACAGGGGAGCGATCATGGTGGCTACTGGAAGATATAGTGCTCCACTGTGAAGTACGAGATCCTGGCCTGCTGCTGGAAGATGTAGAGGCACAGGATGGTGCTCTCATGGCAGAGATGTCCATAGCCCTCTGACTGCAGGATGTCTCATCTGAGTTGGGGTGTTCCTCCTGGTCATCTAAAAGTGACAAGGGATGGGGTCATCTCTCCCCTGTGGCCACCCTAGTGCTGTCCCCTGCACCCCTTCCTGAGGGCCCTGGCTCATCTTACCTTGAGGGGGCAAAAGCTCCTGGGCACATTTTCCCTTGGAGATGTCCTCCATGGTTTCCGCTTTGGCTGGCTGGCCCACTGGGACCCTCACAACATCACTGCTGGTGCATATTCTGCTGGGCCATATGCTGCCATCCCTGGCAAGGAAGGCATGAAGTTCCTTGTAGAAGGGCATGGAGGAGGGACCCCATCCGCTTTTGTTCTTGTGGTCCCTAAACTTCTTGTAATTGGACCTGAGGTTTTTGGTCTTCCGATGACACTCCTTCCAGGTGCGTTGGTGGCCCTTCACTTTCATGGCTCCTGCCAACTCCTTAAATGTTTCAGCATTCAAGAAGGAATTTCTCAATTTCTCCAAAATGTGTGGCTGCGACCACAGAGCTATGAGGTTGGCTGTCTCCACATGGGTCCATGAGGTCCCTCTCCCTCTTTTTGGCTCTCCGCTTGTGGATGGCTGTGCCATTGTTCCCACTGTGGACGAGAGGAGCCCCGAAGTGGACTGCTGTGGAGGTCTGCAGCTGGCAAAGTTGCCCTGGGAAAATGATGCTGGAATGTGTGTGGGGGTCCAGCTTAAAAGTGAAACATTCCCCTTTATCTCTTTAACACAATGTAGCATCCGGTAGCAACAGTTTCACCTTCCCACTCTGATGCATGCACACTGTGAAAATTAGGGTTAGCGCTAGGGTTCTGAAGCAGACGCACCTGTGGCAGTTCAGTCACACCTGAACCCTAAAAATGCTTTAATTTGAAGCTTTTTTCACTGAACGCATGCTCCCCAAGGGCAGCTCTAAATGCGGTGCACCTGTACATGTGCATTCACACTGGCGGCTTTTGTGCTCGGGTGCCTTTATTTCTGCCGAACCTCCAACGCTGCATCCCAACATACCATTGAAGGTGCACATGTTTCCGGAGGGAACGGAAAAAAGCAGCTCCTTTTTGAGTACACTTTCACTGGAAGGATCAAGTAGGGGGCACTTTTTTGGTGTGCATCATGTAAAGACCATGCCTTCAGGTCAACCCCAAAACAACTCTTTTAGCCCGTCTGCATCCCCCCATGACAATTCATATGATCTTGGCCTCAAGGGGAGGCAATGGCCAAACTCCTCTGAACAAATCTTGCCATGAAAACCCCTTTATAGGGTCACCTTAGGGTTGCCATAAGTTGGAAAGGACTTGAAGATACAACAACAACAACCACCTTGATTTATGACATCTTAATTATTCCAATATACACTTACTGCCAATGCATGATCACAAAGTGTCCTTCCCATCCTGCTGTTGAAGCCTTACTATCAACCGAAGACAGCCACCTGAGGCACTGGACAGCAAGGCAGCAAGTAATTATGTGGTACTCTCCAATGCCACACACACTGAGACAGACTGCTACAAACAGTCTGCACCTGTGGGGTCATGTTGAGATCCTGTTGTAGTTGTCTGTTTCAGCATGTCTCATGACAGGGAGAGAGATGGATACATCATTACTCAGTGCCCTGCTCTCCAGCACCTAACAAATAACCCCTGCTTAAAATATGATACTGGAACAGAGTAGGGCTGGTGATCCAGAGTCAAGCATAAAGATATATCATTAAATCTCAAAGTCACAATTATCTGGGCCATAGCATTTTCATTTTCTATGTATGGCTGTGGAAGCTGGTCAGTCAACAAAGTTAATAGGAAGAAAATCAACTCATTTGAAATGTGGTGCTGGAGAAGTGTTCTACAGATACCGTGGACTTCTAAAAAGTCAAATGAATAGGTCTTAGGGCCTTTACAGACTGCCAGAAATAATGCATCTTGAGTCCACTTTAACAGCCCTGGTTCAGTGCTAGGGAATCATGAGAACTGTAGTTTATTGTGGCACTAGAGTGCTCTGACAGAAAAGGCTCAATGTCTCAGAAAAAAACTGCAATTCCCATGATTCCCTAGCACTGAGGCAGGGCAGTTAAAGTGGACACAAGTTTCATTATTTCTGGCAGTATCTGTAAAGGCCCTTAGAGCAAATCGAGCCAGAATTTTCATTAGAAGTGAAGATTACTAAACTGTCATACTTTGGCTGTATCATGAGACAATATGACTCATTGGAAAAGTCAATAATACTTGGTAAAGTGGAAGGCAGTAGGAAAAGAGGGAGACTTCAGGTAGATTGATTCAATCAAAATAGCTACAACCCTGAGTTTGTAAGACCTGAGCAGGGCAGTTGATGAATGGGACTCTTTGAGATCTCTCATTCATAAAGTTGCCATAAGCAAAGTTGACTTGACAGCAAATAACAACAGCCCTTGTTGCTTCCTTCAAGACTGAAATTAGCTAACAATAACATCCCCACTTCTTCCTGGAGAGGAAGAATTGTAGAGGCATGCTTGGTTCATATGGAGCATTTCCTCCATATGTTAGATATCTGGATGTTAGCATTAGGTGTGGTACACCAGCTCCTTCATCCCACACAGAGGATTGGCACAAAGGGGGGCAGCTGTTTTGAGCTAGGGCTGACAACTGATGCCTAGTAAAAATAATTATTCTCCATGATTGCAATCCTACCCCTCTTGGTTTTGGATTTTGGCTAATGTAAGTCATTTGTGATTTATTTATTTCATGACTTGTGTATACAATTGCTTGGACACATGATTTCTGAAAAAGGATATTTTCCAGAAAGCATCCCCCCTCCCTTTTCAGCAACTGGAATTCTCTGCACATTTTCTTCTTTTTTCTGGTATTTTCCAATTCTAATATATGATCTGATGGAAATAATCTCATTCCAAGGTCAGTCCAAGGGGGAAAAAAAACTGCGATCAGTTCACCAGGTGTTGCTGTAAAAGATCTGGTAGGCTTCAGGCTTCCAAGACATATGTCGTCATTGTTGTTTTAGTGGTTGCTGCTGCTGCCTTGGAATAAAATGGAATTCATAATCATTTCATGAAATCATTCAGGTTTCTCCTCACCATCTATTCATATCTTTTTTCTCTAGAGCAGCCTATTCCCACCCCAACCTAAACCTTATTTTATCATTAAAAGTTGTCAGCAAGATTTGCTAACCAAATTTATGGAATACAGCTCTCAGAATTCCCCATTCAGTCAGCATAGGTGGGTATTCTGGGAGCTATAGTAAAAAAAAATGAATATTTCCAAGTTCTGAGTCTGCCTGCTGCTTGCCCTTATCTATGTGAGATGAAACATGTGAAAATTCTCCCATCTGCACTATTCTTCCTATAGTAAGTCCATGGAAACTTGTTCTATATAAGTTGTTCCACAGAAGAAGTTTCACATAAGTTGATATGGAGCAGTTTTATGAAATATTTGTAAATCACTATATTGTATTATCAGTTTTTAAAATGGTGAAGAAAGGTACATATTTGTTAACCTCACATTCCTTTCAGTGTTGACAGGACCAATGGGGAGGGGAGACTGTACATATTGCTGGAGCCCCATAGTCTAAAATGGAGCCTGGGGATCCATTATGTGGCATTTGTTTTTGTCTTTGGGGCAGAACAGCCCCAAATCCCATATTTTTTCATCCAATGAAAACAGGAAGACAGGGACCAGCTGTGCTCACAATACACAGCTCTCTCATCATTTGACATGCAACAAAATTGGTTTAAATAACATACCAAATTTGTCAGAGTTCTGTCTCTTGTAACTGTAGCTGGTGGCTGTTCTTTCTATTCTTTATAGGTCCAAGCCATTGAGGAGATTAGCACACAATACAGCCCACCTCAATTTTCATGGGCAGAGGAGATCTCTCACAAGAATTTTATACTTCCATCTTGCCTCTTGTGTACCAACTAGTCATGAACAGGCCTGGCAACAGAGAGAGCTGGTCTAGTATTGTTGCCAATCCTAGCTGGCGGACACTGCCCACCATCATGTCACTGTGGCCCAAACCTGCTCTCAGAGCCAATGAAAAGTAGAACTATTTGTCATGTAGATAGAATGCCTCTGATATCAGATGTTAAAGTAGAAGATTAACACCAACAAGGTGTTGGAAGATAGAACTGCATGCACCAGGAGGCCCTGTGTCCTGCAAGAAAGGCTGTTTCCTATGATGGAGTGAAGGACACTGTCCTGCAACTAATGATGAAGTAAATGGTAGCCTTTTGTAGGTTTTTAATCTGTACTTGCTTTTAGCTGTATCTTTTTAAATATTGTAAGTGGCATTCCATTCCATCTGTGAGGAAAAGGGGAGATATAAAGGAATGGATGGGTGGGTGGATGAATAGCCAAAGCAGCAGCTGTACTTGGAAGGGTGGGATGGGGTGGGGGAATTTGGACCTTTGCCTCAGGCATCAAAATGCCACGAGCTGTCCCTGGCCAATGGTGTTTCTCAGGAAGATTTCTTGGTAGACTGTGTCTAAGGAACAGAACCTGGGCCTCCATTGCCTTCCATAATGTTATGCTAATCTCATCTCATTGTATTATAGCAGAGTATGTGGGGAATTTAAGGAAAAATATTATCCCTAGCATCAATCTTGTTGGACACGTTCAGGTCCCATTCAGGTTATTAGTTAGTGCTGCTTTAATTGGCATGCAGGCTCTTAAATTTATAAATCTCTATTTAATTGATTTTTTGAGGCTTACTGGGATAATGTTTTGTATTCCTGTCAACCATTTTTATTTCATTGCAATCAGTGCCATGAAGCCACTTTCAGAAGTCCATTACTTTATTCTGTACTACTAATAGCACAATATTATAGTTACTATGATGTGTAATTGAGCTGAATTTAGCACTTATTAAGACTAGTGACACTGGCTGCTAACTGCATTAAGTCTAAAGAGCTTTACAACTGCTCTAGGTGGCAATTCAATGTCCATTTGCCTAAAAGTAAGACCTATGGTATACGTGGGATTTACTTCTCAGTAAACATGCATAGAAGTGCAGAGTTAGTTTTATTAAATCCAATATTATGTATTTTAGTGCTAAATCCTTAACAAATTAAAACATTTCAGTGGCTTTCTTCCTTCCATTCAGCCCATATAAACACTTCTCAAGTGTAAATATACTGTTCTATATATTATTACACACCTAGTCACATAAACCCAGCACAATTACTGCTGGATCAGAGCTTCCATCTGTAAAATGAGAATAATAGTGACTCTATAGAGGTTTTTGAAGGTGTAATGAAAACACAAAATGCTACTAATAGAGCATTTTTAAGCTACAGCATTGGTTTCTCACTTGTACATAGCTAGATAGATTCAGCAAAATGGCAGATATACTTTCAAGTCCATCTACTGAGTCCATCACATTGAGTTCAACATTACATCCATTCTTTTGAAAATAAACTTATCAAGCTTTGGCACTATACAGAACAAATAAAATGGTCCCACCTAGTTTTCACAGTGAGCTGTCAAAATTATGTACAGGACAACTGGGGACAAATTCAAGCCATTTCATTGCCTCAAGGCCTTAATTGGGAAGGGGGGGAATTCCCAGTTTTGAGTGGAAATCTGGATATTCATGAATGCATTGTGCAGGGGAAGGAGTTCAGAAACACTCACATTTACATGTTTGGGTGGAGGGGGGCTGCTACAGTTGTTTGGCTGCACATACTGCAATTTGTCAGAATAGAGCAAGATCAAAAGGGAGAATGTGTGTAGCCAGTGCTCCTCAAACATGCCTTGGTGTGTGTGGCAATCATGAACACAAGCATGTGGTTGTTGCATATTGGGGTAACATAAAGTAGACTTGATTTTCTTGTCAATGTAGATGCATCCTCAGTGTCAGTTCTTGCATGGGGATGTGAGAGAGGCCTAAGAGGCTCTGATGGAATTGGTGTGTATGCCAGAACATGCTCTGAAATGAAGAGTTTCCATTGTAAATATGCAGAGCCTCTCACTAAATAGGCGAGCACATTCTTTGATGGTGATATTTTGAAAGACCACTGTACCAGGTGATCAAATTAGATTATATTTCAAATTGGTCAACAATAATTTAGGAGAACTTTAGCTAAAAAGTTATATGAAAGGGTAGAGATTTTCAGAGTAAACCTAGAAAGGATTACTTCCTGGACTGGCTCTACTGTTAAGGCAGGGAGAAGCAGCTGTATCAGGCAGATTTGTTGTGTCACAAAAAACAAACAAACAAAAAAAGTTAGGCTGGCATTGCACACTCTAGAATTAAATAACTGTTCTGTATTCATCTATGCTATGCATTTACAAATTTGGAACTATGGCCACAGCCATAAATGCCTTGGTGACTTGTTGCATGCCACTTAGAATGGTTCCTTGGAGTTTAAGATGGGTGTCAGTGGTTGATCCCTTAGGTAATTTGTAGCAGGATAATTTATAGCCTTATTTAATTTGTTGTCACTAGGAGCAGAGTTGGAGGGAGGAAGATTGTTGCTTGTGAGATTTTTAGGCTTATAATGGCTGGCTTTGGGGACTACACACCTTAATGGAGGGTTTGCCATTTGCTGTACTGTTTCACCTGGTAAACTGTCCTGAGACAAAATGGAGCCCTACGGAGGTGGCTGCTGTCTCTTACACAACAGTCAGCTGTCTGGGATTGAGAAAAGTGAATATGAGTCTGGAGTACTCATATTCAAGAGGCCAGTGCTGTCTGATTTGAACATTGACCATCTCTTTCCCTAATTTGGGAATGAGAGAGAGTAATTCCTCTTGAGTATCAGGGGACTAACAGCAGCACATTTTGTGCCAGGATTTCTGGCTGAGGGCCAAAATCTCTGAACTCTTCCCTGCAACTTGACATTCCCTGGCCCAATTTCTCTAACTTAACTTATCCAAACAGCTGGGAATAAAGCATTTGTGCAGAAGGAGCTGGGGAGGGCTTGCTTGCTTGTTTTTAAAAAAAGAAAAGAAAAGAAAAGAAAAAAGAAAAAGGGAAAGACAGGAGTTTGAAAAGAACCGTGTAAAATTCAGCAGTGGCAGCGATGGAAAGAAGTTTCTGTCAGAACCCTATGATAAATGAAAGGGCTCTCACAGCTCGACGATTTGTTTAGGCCTCTCATTTTGGCTACAACTCTGCTGCACAAAACTCACATTGAAGTGTCTCTCGTTTAAACATAACATAACCTGACAATGATCAGCCCACTGGGCTTTTCTTAAGAGAAGGCCATATTGTTCAGCTCAGGGAAAGTGCTTGAGCGGGAGATGTCCTGAGACATGAAGGAAAAGCATGATGTGCGGAAGCCTTTCCAGTACATTAGTAGTATATGAAAGGAACTGACCACTTGTACATTAATATTGCCTTCTCCTAAGGAGTGACATATGGGAAAGCATGGTAGAAGAGACAGCTTGTTTCCTCCAGCCATGTTTTGATAATCAAAGGACTGGGTTAGGAGTGAGGAGAGATTAACAGCAAGGGGGAAGGACTGATGTTAATAGCTAGTCTATGTTATATTTATTTATTTATAGGGCTAGCTACTGTATATCTAGATGTTATATTGCATATAATTGGTAGTTTCAAAGTTTGTACTACAAATAACAGCTGTCCCTGGCTCCCTTTGTTATAAGTTATAAGCACTTAATGCATTTTTTACTTTGGGAATAATTGTGATATTTAGGATTTTTGTTTACTCCCCACTCCTATGAACACTGGGCAGGCTTCTGGTAAAGGCTTTTGAGTGCTCATATATATATTTTCTGATGTTGTAGGTTTTTTTTAAAAAACAACAACACAAAAACCTGACATTTTGATTTTTAAGGCACCAAAATGCATATGCTACAGACATTTTATATGATCAGCAGCATTGTATTTAGAAGACTGAAATGCTAATATAATTAAGGCAAGGACATACTCCATTGGCCAACATCCCAAAGATGTCTCTGTGAGAGAATTTAACAGATGCTTTATTCCTCTCATTAAGGTCAGTGGGATTTTTAGATGATGATGATTTCTTATCTGCCTCTCCCCAAGGCTTTTGAAGGCTCCCAGCTTTGACTGGATTTTGCAGATACAATTAAAAAACAAGATAGCACCAGAAAAGATTAGTACACACACACACTCACTCACACACACACACATGGGAATTACAGTTCTCTTTCCTTGAAGAAAAACTTCTGGAATTTCTAAGTATGGCCCTCCATAGGTTCTCCTACCCAGTCCATTTTTTCCTGTGCGGACTGTACTGGATAATTTGTTGGAATCACATCCATGTTTTGAAATTCTATTGTAGGCCAGCTTTTGTTGGTCAAGAATGATCTGATCCCTAAAGCTTCCCTGGCATCCTCCTGTTACCTGAGGCCCTCCATTGCAACACTGAGTGGCTATGCTTGTGTGTCCTGCTGTGCTGCCCAGTGCAGTCACTGCTGTGGTGAGCCAATTGTTCTGAGATCAGAAGGTGGCAGCCAGAGTCAATCACACAGCTGGCTGCCTCATTCTGACCTCATATGAACAACTTGCCATGGCAGTGGTCACAATGGGTGGCACAGCAGGAAGCATTGAGAACAGCTGCCCAGTATATTCCAGGAAGACCCAAAGCAAAAGGTGACTTATTTTAATCCATTACAAGGGTTTTATACCCGGGGTTCAGTGCTGGAATGACTGGATGTCATCCAGACTATTTTTACAAGAACTAGATTTTGGGCCATGCATCATCCTGACTCCCTGCCAGAAGGATGGGTGAGGAGATTTATTTGACGTGTGCAGACAGGGCCTTATTTGTGCTTAAACACACTGAAATTCATTGGATTCACGTTATTTACTTATTTCAATGGGCCTGCTGCAAGTTTAGTTATCAGTTCTATGTTTTTCAGTTCTTAGAAGGAAAAAAACAACAACAACACTTGGATGCTCTATATGTGGTTGCATTTCTTAGCAGTCCTACAGAACATTTTACCTTCTTAGAACCATGAAGGTGAACCTGTGGCATGTATGCCAGAGATGGCACATGAAGCCATTTCCCCCAGCACATGGAGGGTGGGGAGGAGGAGGAAGAAGTGTGCACCTGTTTCTCCTCCTTCCAGACCCTCCCTGGCCTTCAGGGAGGGTAACAGCTGGTGCCAGAAGGCCTTTTAGTTTGGGCACTTGGCCCCTAAAAGTTTTGCCATCACTGTATTAGAAGGTACCTGTTCAAATTATAAGTAAAGTTGCATAGGGAACCTGTTGTACTCATCCTAAGAAGAATATGAGAGACATCTACTGAGGTCCTATGCTCTTTAATGTGTGGATGTTCTCTAAACCCTCCATGCACATTTAGGGACTGATTAATCTGTCACTTGCTCCTTCATTCTTTTAAAGAAAAATCTTCCTATCTCATTTGTGAAGAAACCTGAAGATTTTGGCAAGTTCTTATTTTAGAAAAATAATCCAAATGATATTTTCACTCATCCCAATACAATTTGTCAGGATTGGGATGCATGTAGAGAAAATTTATTTTTTGAGCCTTACATTCCCATACCCGTTAAACATAGTAGGGAAGAACAGAATACTCAAAAATATTTTTAAAGGTTAAACATTTCTCAAGCGTCAGGAAATCCTCACCAGGAGAATCCTAGATTGACATGAATCTTTGCAGTTTAGAACTTATTCTGCATGAAAAATGCATGTGGGCTATAACTCTGTGTGTGTTTGTGTGTATGTGTGTGGGTGCAAAAAATAGAATTTTCTGTACAGAAAACAAGATTCCTGCACAACAAACATAATTGCTTTTTTCTGTGCAGGAAATGCTGCTTTATGCCCAGGAAAATTGTTTTCTATGCAGAAAATACTGTTCTTTTCACAAAAACAAACAAACAAAAAACCACAAGGTTCCCTCCCACCCTTCACATCTTGAACTCCACATAGTCTTTGAAAACAGCACAGTTTTGTGCTGGTAATGTATACTTGAGTCCCACTCTTGGGGCAAAGGTGATATATAAATGATGATGATGATGATTGGTGACTTTCTGACAGCAAGTAGAAAAATAGTAACATTATTAATTCTTGCCAGCAAGGATGAAATGTACAAGGACTTCCATCCCTCACATGTAGGTCCTCTGGCCTTCTTTTCTAAAGGTTGTTGATGATGATGATGATATATTCAAGTTCACCAAAAGCTTGGGAGATTGGGAGATATCATAAAGTTCTGCATAACTGATATATCCACCCTCCTTTTAAACTGCTGCAGGAACCCCAACATCGCAATTTATTGGCTGGTAGAAAGCAGGTAAGATAAAGGAGTAGATCCAGTACCATTCCCATAGCTAAATGCACAGCAACAGGACCTGGAGAAAAGTATCATTGAAGTTTCACTTAGGCCTGAATAAATCAGTAAAAAGATACCAGCTACAATCTAACTTGTATTCAGAGAATCAGTACATGAATGGAAAGAAAGTAGTTTCTTTTAATTCACAGTTGGCAAAATTGTGGTCATCATGTCAGTTGTATTAATGACAACAAAAGTCTTAACAGCATCTTAAAGACTTTAGGGTGCCTTTTAAGGTGAATCTCTTTTGTTGTTTTTGGAATTCATGGAGTGAAATTCATTGCTTCCAGCTGTAAGTTTTTATATGCACTTTCCTTTCCATTGAGTTCTAGAAAGTTCTAAAGAATGGGAGAAGAAAAAGACACATATAGCTTGGTCAACATGTCCAGTGAAAGAGGAAAGTGAATAAAAATTCCATGCAATTTCATTTCCCCCGCAATGGTGTGTAAAACTCCATTGAAGCTGACAATGGGCCTCGGCAAACGGAGGCCCCGGAGAAGCGGCGGGCGCACTTTCCCTGACTTATCCTCCGCAGCGCGTCCGGTCGCTGCGGAGGGAGGTTGCCCTGGAAGCGCCGGCTGTGCGGAGGGCCGGCAGCTTCCAGGGCGACCTCAGGAAGAGGAAGGGACGCCGCTCGTGTGGCTTCCCCTCCTCTTCCGGGTCTTGGAGACGGCCCTATTAGCCGTCTGCTGAGGCCCAATGTGAAACTGGTTGAGAAGAGAAAGCATCTCTCTCTCTCTCTCTCTCTCTCTGTGTTTAATGTACATGTCATTTGATTATGATGTGAGGTATTTCAGTGCAAAGGTTTAATCCTGAACATAATTTAACTTCAATATTAGCTTTGGGAAATATTTGCCAAATGAATTCTCTTGTTAATAAAAAACTATGACTATGGACAATTAAAATGTCTCAGGTTGGCTCTGCTGAACTAGACAAAGCCAGGACTAGCTCATGGTATTGATATACACATTGGCTATTCCAGAAATTTCATAACATCTGATAACTGTAGGGCTCGATGCTGTGTGATGTTCTCTTCTGTGCTTGAACTGGTTTCTATGGTCTGAACACACAATCCATATTAGCACACCCTGCTAGGTGTGGCAGGGTTGAGCAACTGTGGAAGGTTAGGGAGCTGCATAAGCCCCCCAGGATAGCTTGGAGTGCCACACCTCTCCACCACATCTGATCCTGAAATATTTGCCTCCAAATATACTCTAGGAAACAAGGAAAATGTTCACCATGTTTGAGGACCTTCCTGGACTATTATAGAGCCATGAGAGTCATTTTTAAAAACAGGAAGTGAGCAGAAAGTCAATTGCTATTCACTTCCTGTTTTGATAAAGGCCTCTTCTGGGCATAAATAGGTCCAGGCAGGCATCAGTTGAGAAGGAAATATGTCCTATGACCCTAGAGGACATCTGGAGGGGGTATTGGAAGGCAAAAATATTTTTTTGAAAATGCAAAAATTGTTTTGATCCTCTAGTAAGTCCAGGGTGGTTGTAATATCCTCTACAACACCTAGAATGAATTTGCTGGCATTACAGAGCCATATATATGTATATATATATATATATATATATATATATATATATATATAATCTCTTGGGGCCACAAAAACAGCAAAAGGGAGCCATATGAGGCCCATGGGATACACTTGCTCACCCTGATCTATGGTTATGTAGTTCAGCCTCAGCACTTTTGATACTGTGATACAAAAATTTCAGTTCATTCCCTTTCCCCAGAATTCGCTCAAAAGCCATGACACAAAAACTGATTTTGAAAACACTCTGCACTGGAGAAAAACTGAAACTACTCCTTTCATTTTGGTTTTGTTGTTACAAGTATACCTCAGTTAATAAAGCAGATGGGTTCCTGGGCATTTCTTTAGGAGAAAATTTGATACAAGTGGTGGAAAGAATATGGAAAGAATAGGGACAGGTTCCTGCAATTAAGAGAGAGAGAGAGGGAACCTCAACATGTTTCAGCATTTTTTTTAAAATCCAAAACTAACAATATACACAAAACAATTTTGAACCTTCTTAAGGCCTCTTGAAAGCTTCTTTACAAAGGTATACAGAAGTTACTTTTTTTTTATTTCACCATCTCCTACTTTTCTTATGATGTCCAGATGCCCAGACTTTTCTCTCTATTTGCATGCTCACTCAGGAATTCAGAAGGCAGCTGCTGTTTATCTTGCTTGTTGTAGGGAGGCCCATTCTGACAGCTACCATAGGATTGTCTGAAGAAGAATTCCATTCTTTCCTAGCTCAAGCTTTATGGCATTGTCTACCACAGATATGATGCTGCAACTCTATACTGAAAGTCTGCGGTTTCTCCAGCCCTTCTTCACCATCCTTCCAGGGCTGGTGCTGCTAACAAAGGCCTTCCAGTTAGACAAGGATAAAAACAAAAGTGAGTCTGAGTGTTTGTAAAAAGGAGCTTCTTTGTCTGAGGTATACTAGCTGAAATGTAATGGCAATTATGTGTATGAGGCCATACTGAGAAATGAAATGCCACTATAGTCTTTTTTTTTTTTTAATGGTTTTTCTCAATGTGCCCCTCCTTTCTCCAAAGCAGACAATTCCAAATTGACCTTGAATTTTTCTATGGGCAAACTTTAGAGACAAACCTAGGGTCTCTGAAGCATGTGTTAGAATCAGAATTTGACTTTCTTAATATCCTTTTGCACACCCTTTTGAGAGTACTTATTTGGAGGTAAATCACACGCAACATATAACTTGGAGCTGACCCACTTTTATACATGTATATCTGTTTGTTGTTTATGTGGCTGTATTTTCTGAAGCAAACACATTGACGGGGAAATCATACCATGCTTCTTGAAATGTCCATTTGGGATTCTGGTCCAATGAGAATGCTCAGATGTGCAAGCATTTTTTTTTAAATGATGCTCATAAACCTGCGTATGTTTCCTTCTTTTGCAACATGTGACAAAGATATTAGTCACATAAAGTGTAAATGTGCCTTTACTTTCAGATATAGGCAAGTTGGATCAAGGTTTAAGGGTCTATTTTGATACAGTGAATCAAATATATCCCACTGGCAAAAGCTGCTATGTAACGTAATCTAGTTATACTTGTAAAAATAACTTATGATGTTAAAAGGAAGATATTACCCAAAGGAAAAATGAGAAAGATCAGCTGCATCTCTAGCATCTAATGTGCAATATTTTCTTCATTACAGTGGAAACCATTTAACAGGAGAGCAGTGAATCAGTTTGTTGAGCAAAGCTATTCAGTGGTCAAATGTACATTGTCAGAGAGTTCATGAAAAAGTCATTAGACTGTCTCCCCTCCTCTCTCACTGTCAGGCAGCATCATGTCATAAATATAGTGACTTGTCGAGCAAGATATCAATCTATCTAGGTATCACCCACTTCCTGTCTCTGGCCATATGTTTCTGTTATTTATGTCAAGAAAATAGCATTTACACAACCGCTGCTAGTTGTTTACAGAAGTTTAACTCCTGTGATATAGTCCCGCTTGTGTTGCATGCTTTTAACCCATAGATAATACATGAGCTTGTACGTTTTAAAATATGCTACCGCATGCACAATAGAATAAACACAGAATGGAACTGACAGCACCATCTGCCAAACACAGTTGATGTCAGGGGACTGGTCTCAGCACAATATTCTGCCTCTTTGCCCTTGAGATTACAATATTTGAAAGGCATAAATAACCTTAAAAAACTAGTTTTATTGATTATTCAAATTCTTTAAAATAGTCACAGAAAGAAGCAGAATGGTGTTTTCAGTTTTCTTTTGTCAAAGTTGATGAACCCTCGCTGTGAAGGAGCATGAGGAAAAAATTCTGGTGAATCAACTTGTCTCATTATTTTGAGATCTTGTTAGATATTGTCTATATATTCAGCTCTTAAGGAATTGATATAGTGAGGCAAACATATATGCTGTAATCTAAACTAGCTTTCCTCAAATTAGGACCCTATGGATGATGATGATGATGATGATGATGATGATGATAATAATAATAATAATAATAATTTTTATTTGTATGCTGCCTCTCTGCAGCGCAATCGAGGCGGCGTACAACAGATTAAAACAACATTACAAGTTAAAACAGTTAAACAACCCCTTCCCTAACCCACCCACCCCTTAAAAATATATTAAACTATAACAAGATTAAAATACAAAAAAAGAAAAAGAAAACAATGCAGTACAAATAAATAGCAGCTTAGCAACAAAAGAGCTTGAATCATTGTCATCTCCTTATACTTTTCTTTGGGCCGGGATGTTATTCAGGGAAGGCCTGCCTGAAGAGAACCATCTTTACTGCTTTTTAAAAGCTGTCAAGAATAGTAGTAAGACAGATCTCATCTGGCAGGCCATTCCATAATTTGGGGGCGGAGACAGAGAAGATCCTCTGGGAGGTCGCCGACACTCCCACCATGAATGTGTTTGATTTCAATGTCCATCATTCCCAGCCAGCCAATAGAACTGGAAAGGTCAGGTTGGGGACTTCTGAGTTACTTTTTGAGATGATGATTCATTTTACTGGGGCTGTGGGAAACACTCTTGGTATGAAAACTGATCTCTGTTATAACTTTACAAAAAACCCTGACTTACCCCTGCCGTGTTCAAATCTATTATGGGATGCAGTTGGGTATTATCGCATGCATAATGTTGCTGATGCCATCGTCTGACTGCATCCCACCTAAAACCCACCTACAAGCCATGCTTAGGTGGTCAATTTGCAAAGTCAGGTGTTTATTTGTGAATACAGTTGACAGGCTTAGATAGATATTCCTAGGGCCTCTGCAGACTGCCAGAAATAGTGCAATTTGAGTCCACTTTAAATTGAGGCACTGCCCTGGCTCAGTGCTAGGGAATCATGGGAATTGTATTTTTTTGTAAGACACTGAGCCTTCTCTGTCAGAGAGCTCTGGTGCCACAATAAATTACAGTTCCCATAATTTCCTAACACTGAGCCAGGGCAGTGCCTCAATTTAAAGTGGACTCAATTTGCACTATTTTGGCAGTCTGCAAAGGCCCTTAGTCAATCATAGTGGGTGTATTAACACCACTAAAATTCAGAATGAGAACAATATTTTATTTATTCACTCTGAATTTGGACCAACCCCATCATATTCTGCCCACAGATCCAGAACATTCCTACCCCCCAGCACCTTGTCCAGCAAAATTTCTTGTAATTTCTCTATCAAACTTAGTGGTTCTTCCATAAATATTACCACATCATCTGTGAAAGCTTTTAACTTGTAGTGTTGTCCTTTAATCATATCCATGTCATCTCTAATCTTATTATTTAGCAATTCCGATACCATGATAAACAACAATGGAGATAGTGGACATCCTTGTCTAGTACCTTTTTGAATGTCAAATTTTGAACTTCTCTCTCCATTAATTATCAGTTTTGCACTTTGCTTTTTATAGATATTTCTTATCCAAGTTCTCTCCCATGTCCATTTTTTAAATTACATCTAGAATAAAGTCCCATTTTACCTTATCAAAGGCTTTTTCTGCATCAAGAAAAATCATTGCAACTTTTTTCTCATTTTTTCCCCATAATATTCAATTGCATTTATTACTGTCCGGATATTTTCTTTCATATATCTTGATGGCAAAAATCTTGCTTGATCTCCATGTATTAATGTTTTCAAGATATTCTTTAATCTCATAGCTAATATTGTCATGAATATTTTGTAATCCATGTTTAATAGTGAAATCTGTCTGTAATTCTCTACTTTCAGTTGATCTTTGCCTTCTTTTGGTATAAGTGTAATAATAGCCTCTTCCCAAGATTCTGGTATTCCTTGTTCTGTAATTTTATTAAATAAATTTTTAAGTGGTATTACTAATTCCTTCTCAAATGTTTTATAATATTCCGGTGTAAAGCCATCTGGTCCAGGTGTTTTATTTAATTTTTGACTTCTAATTTCTTGCTCTACCTCAATAGTAGTAAACAGAGCATTCAGCATTTCTTTGCCTGCTGTCGAGATTGTCTTTACATTCCAATTCAACAATGCTTTTCCTATTACAGTTTTCTGATCCGTTTCCAAATATGAATCTTTGTATAATTTAGCATAATATTTTGTAAAGATTTTAATCCCTTCTTGATTAGTTATAGTTGCTTCTTTATCAACTATTTTTAATCAGTTTCTTTTCTTTTTCTTTTTTCAATCTATTCGCCAGCCATCTTCCAGCCTTATTTGCAAATTCAATTTTTTTTTGTTTTACATATGTTAACTTTTTCTCCATTTCTTTTGTCAATAATGTATCCAATTTAACTTGTAATATTTTAAGCTGATTTTTCAGTTCTTTTCTTTTAAGTTGAGCTTGGAATTCTTTCTTTTTCTTTTGCAGTTCTTCAGTCAGTTTTTTCATTTCATCTTGTGATCTTTTCTTCATTTCCACACCTTTCTGAATAAGAATTCCTCTCATTACTGCTTTGCTGGCGTCCCATACGGTCTTCATTTTAATTTCATCAGTAATATTTTCAGAAAAGTAGTACTTTATTTCTTCCTTCACTTTCCTTACAAATTCCTTGTTTTGAAGCAAATGCAAGTTTGAATGCCACAAATACTGACGTTTTGGTCCCATAAGGCTAAGTTGAATTGGATTATGATCTGAAATGATCTTTGGCCAAATGTCCATTTTCTTTATTTGTTGGAATAAATGTTTGGAAATCAAGAACATATCAATTCTTGATTCTGTTTTATGCCTGTCTGAAAAAAAGTAAAGCCTTTAGTCTTATTATAGAGTCCCGTCCAGACATCTTCTAGTGAAAGTTTTTCTTGCAGTTCAAAAAAGGATTTTGGTAACTTTCCTTGATTCTTCTTTGTTTTGCTTAGAGTGGTCCTATCTGTTTTTGGATCTATAACTCCATTCCAATCTCCCATCAACAAATAATGTTCATGGTCCAATTCTTCTATTTTTTAAATCAATTTTTAAAAGAAGTTTTCTTTATTTTCCTGAGGAGCATAGATGCCAATTAATAAAATTTTCTTTTCCTGTCCAGCTCTCACATCATACATGGTAATAGGGAATACGATGGCTTGTATGATTCTAACTTTTGTGCTGAGTTGTATATCTTTGCATTTTAGAATTTTTTCTAGTTCTTTCATAGCCACCCTCCACTTTCTTAGTCTTCTTCTGATTTCCTGACTGCAGTCTCCATTTCTATCAAGGTTTGATCCCAGATATGGGAATACTTTGACTATTTCTATTTCTTCATGTCTAGGTTGAACTTGTGAAGGTCCTCAGTGGTCACTATTTTTGTTTACTTTATGTTCAGCATTAAGCCTGCCTTAGCACTTTTTTCTTTGATCTTCCTTAGTAGGAGTTCCAGGTTTGTGAGGTTTTCTCTTAGTATTATGGTGTCATCTGCATATCTTAGATTATTGATATTTCTTCATTCTATTTTCACTCCTCCTTCTTCTGTGCCCAAGCCAGTTTTTCTTATAATATGTTCTGCATACAAATTGAACAGATAAGCTGAAAGGATGCAGCCTTGTCTGACCCCTTTAGCAATTGGGAACCATTCTGTTTCTCCATGTTTTGTTCTGATAGTAACCTCTTGTCCTGAGTACAGAATCTTCATCAGGATTATCAGATGTGCTGGCACTCCCATGTCTTTAAGGGTGTTCCATAGCCTTTCATGGTTTATGCAGTCAAAGGCTTTGCTATAGTCTATAAAGCACATGCTGATTTTCTTTTGGAATTCCCTGGTGTGCTCCATTAGCCATCGTATGTTTTCAATGTGGTCGCTAGTGCCTCTTCCTCTCCTGAACCCTGCTTGGACCTCTGGTATCTCTACTACCTACCTGGTCTGATATGGCCACCACACTGTGGAGCCACTACCACCTTGCCTGTCACCACCATTCTACTTGCACCACCAAGGGTGGAAACAGGGCACCTGGCATTCATGTGGCCGGGGTCCCCATTCTGACATCATAGGCCACAACTGAGGTCTAGAAATAGAATGACAGCAGAAGTAGTAGGTAAGGGTTCATGTTGCCATCTGGTCTATCATCTGGGAAACTCCACCACAAACAGCCAGGTTTAAACCAGAATAAGGGTTTAGTCAGTCCAGATCTACCAGAATGTGTCAGATCTGCTCAGCCTTGGCCCAGGGCTGTTGGCCTCTTTCATCTAAATAGAATGATGCCAGGCTGAGGGGAACACAGCCCTTTTGGTCCATGCATGAAGGCTGAAGAAGACAGGCAGGAAGGAGTGGCCAGAAGCTGCTCCCAGCCCAATTGATACGGGGCACAGTGAACACGTGGCATGACCTGAAGGGCATCTCCTGCTGTCACTCCAAATAGGACTGGAAAAGATCCACTCCTTTGGTGGCCAGATTTGAGCCACTATAGGTAGCCCCGGGGCCACTTCCAGGCACTCTGAGGGCATGCTTTGTGTAAACGCCATGGCCTCAGAGCAGCTGGAATTCACCCCCATCTGCCCGTCTATTTCAGACCAATGTCCCTTAGCCTGATAAAAATACCACATAACCAGTCAAATTTGGCTATATCTGAATGCCACAAAATCAGCTCAGAATAAAGGCAGAAAGTATTATCTTCACTTTGAATGGGTGGCATCTTAGCTATTTCTGCCTGCTATTCACAGCCCATGAAATATAAACCAAAGAAACAGCTCTTTGTTTTTCACCTTACTCAAGTCATGCATGGAGATAAACCTGGCACAAGGCTTTGGAGAGGTATGCATTCCCACAATTTTTAATGAACAGAGTGTTGGCTTTATAAATAAATAAAAAGGCAGGTCAGTTTTTCAATAGTTTGTAATCCAATGTGCTGCTTCTCCCCTTGAGAAATTCTGCTTTCCTTAGTTTAGCTCATTTGTCTTTTCTCACAGTTCTTACCTGAACAGGAACCATCAATTCACTTCGAATTTTGCAAGAAATTTTATTGGCTTTTTAAAAGGGTTGAGTGTGGGGCACCTATGATGTTGATGACATACCAACAGAGAAAACACTGAAAAGCAATGGGATTGCAGTTATAGCATCTGTATGCTGTATAAAAGGTGAGCAAAGAAGTTCTGGTTTAAACTGCTGCCCAGTTCATATGATGCCCAGTTAATATGATTAATGGTCCTGCACTGTACAATTTTTAATCTCTTAAAAAAATTACTTTCAATAGTTTTCGTAATCCAGGATATTTCCTTTTTGCTATAATTATTCCAAATGAAGGTTTGACAAAAGTGGGCTATTTGAGTGAAAGACAGCAAGTCTGTTTGTGTGTGTGTGTGGAAGCTTTTGTAAATATGAAGATAAAAAATCATGCACAGTTAGCTGTTCTTTATTTCTTAGCAGATTTCTGTAATATTCCTAAATTTCATATTAATTCATTTCATATCAATAAATTTAATATTAATTAATAAGTGACATGCTTATCCTACTTCCATAGGACAAAATGCTGCATGGGAAAAGACTGATTGAGGGCCTTTGCAGACTGCCAGAAATAGTGCAAATTGAGTCCACTTTAAGGTTAGGGTTAGGGTTAGGGTTAGGGAATCATGCGAACTGTATTTTATTGTGGCACCAGAGCTCTCTGACAGAGAAGGCTCAATGTCTCAGAAAAAAAACAAAAACAATTCCCATAACTCCTTAGCACTAACCCTAAGCCTTAAAGTGGACTCAATTTGCACTATTTCTGGCAGTCTGCAAAGGCCCCTAGACCATTCACGGAAGCCATGAGGTGGACACAGCAGCATAGAAAGTGTGGAGTTCATTTACTTAATTTATACCCTATGTTCTGTTATTCTCATCAAAATAGTATAAAGTGAAAAATGTACAAATAATAAAAAGAAGAAATAGAATAAATGAACAAAAAGCAAAGGGTCAACGGAGATTGCAAAATGTGTTAGGCCTAGTAAACCATCAGATTATAGAAGAGGGGTGGGGAACCTTGGTTTCTGCAGCTGAATCTGGCCCTTTGTGATTGAGAGGGGCAATTTATATATTTTTAAAAAAATATATTTCTCAAACATGAACATTTCTGTGCATCTAAAAAATGAGAGACAGAGCTATTATAAAGTACTCTGTTACATTACATCACTCTAGCTATCCTGATGGTCAGCACAGCTATGTTTTGAGAAGCAGCTTGATGTGCAGATCATTAGTTAAGAATAATGTGGTAGACTTGGAAAGGTTTTCTTGATGTGATTTGCCAATTAAAGGGAGAAAAGGAGGCCAGAAAATTTCCCCCAGTTCCATATCATGTTTGGCATAGCTTGTAATTAGAAATATACATACATATTTGGGAAGACCTACCAGACTAACATCTACATTCCTGGATGCATCTTTTTATGGAGGCTTAGGTTTGTTTCCACAAATAGCAGTCAAGGAAATAAACCACTGTGTGGACTGAAGCATGGCTAGGCCATGGAAGGTGGTGGCCCCCATGTCAGTGAGTCACTGAATCCACTTTGGGTTTTAATCTAAACTTTAAAGGAGATGCTCAAGGTTCAAAGCTCTCTGGCAATGGCCTTAGTGTTTTTGATAGTTGCATTAAAATTTAGAGATAACTTGTTGCCCAACTGCAGTTTGGGGCTTACATGATGAGATACTCTCCCACAAAGAAAGACTGTTGCATGTAAAAAAACAATAACAATGAGGGAAAAGCTGAGTTAGAAGCCTTGTCTATGGCTTCTTTGTCCATGGATTTGTGTTTTTATGGACAAGGCTTCAGTCTTTTGGATTTTCACCTGCAGTCTGAAATGCTTCAGTCCAAATGCAAGTTTACCTCCTTGGCTGCTGCCACACTGCAGAATTAAGGCAGTTTGATTCTGCTCTAACTACCATGGCTCTATCCTGTGGATTTCTGGGATTTGTAGTTTGTTGTGGCACCAGGGCTCTCTGACAGAGAGGGCTAAATATCACACAAAACTACCGTTTCCAGAATTCCATAGCATTGAGCCATGGCAGTTAAAGCAGTGTCAGACTGCATTAATTCTGAAATATAGATGCAGCCTATATATATATATATATATATATATATATATATATATATACACTTGTGAACAATAGGATTTGGTCTTAATGAGGGAAATAGCTTTAAATATCTGCAGATGGGTACAGCTTTAAGAGCATGAGGAATCCAGAATAGCATAGATCACATTATGAGTTAATAATTTCCATCTACATTTAGTTATATATGATTTTTGCCATCTTACATTTAGAAATGTGCCATTCCTATATTTGCTAAATTATAGTCCAAATTCTCTGGAGAAAGAAAAACCCATTCAAGGCTGGGGAATCAAAGCCTACTCATTAGCAGTTCTTCTCCTGAGGCACTCAAACCAGATCTCCAACCATTTAAAATGGTTGTGACTTTTCCAGCTTCTGTCTGTAAAGTAATATGTTAACTCTTCCACCGCTGTGTTATTTTTTACCCTGCATTTGTTTTTAAATGGCATGAGAGTTATAGACAAATTATGTCTGACTTCTGTTAAAATGCTATATTATAACAAGTTGGCCTATTGGTCTAGTAGAGCATTGTGTGCTCTGGGTGGCAGAATCTGACCTGAGTTTGGGTGGAGATCTTCTTTAAAGAAAGAAGATAAGCTAATTCCAGGGAGCCACAGATTGAGCTCACGATGTTCTCTGTGCAAAAGCCTAAATCCATTTGTTATTTCTAACTAGCCCTATTGATTAAATGGGAATTCGGTAAGTCAACATTTAATGTAAGTGCCATTGATTCAGTGGGTTTGCTTTGGTTGGGATTAGAAACTTGACTTATAGCAATAGCAATATAGCAAGTACATCTCCTGTAGCACGTGCATTTAAGCACTCCCTAAGTGGTTTACAATGTGTAAGCTAATTGCCCCCAACAAGCTGGGTACTCATTTTAGTGACCTTGGAAGGATTCCTGCTGAGTCAACTCTGGCACCCCTGGATGGTATTAAACTCACAACCTTGCAAATGTGAGTGAGTGGCTGCAGTACCAGCATTTAAACACTGCACCACCAAGCCTCCTTTTTTTAGGCCAAAATATATGTGTTACTACTAATCTATGGATCCCTTCCTGAGAAACTTTCATCCCTTTTGTTAGTATACTTTGTTATAATATGATAAATGATATATGAAGATCTACAAAGCCTTCATTCTATTTTGCCAAAGGTTGAAAGTCTATGAAGTGAGAAGAGGAAACAGTATAGTTTAGTACCGGTAGCAGGGTAGCACTCCACCATAAACTATAGGCCTTTACAGACTGCCAGAAATAATGCAGCTTGAGTCCACTTTAACTGCCCTGGCTCAGTGCTAGGGAGTCATGGGAATTGCATTTTTTTCTGAGACATTGAGCCCTCTCTGTCAGAGAGCTCTGGTGCCACAATAAACTACAGTTCCCATGATTCCCTAGCACTGAACCAGGGCAGTTAAAATGGACTCAAGCTGCATTATTTCTGACAGTCTGTAAAGGCCCTATAATCTCTTAAAGAATTAGAAGGTGGAGTGTGGTGGACTAGACTCTGAGGGCCTCTGCAGACAGGCTCAAATGGGCAGCAGAGAGCCTTTTACGGGTGGCAAAAAGCCGCCCTAAGAGCTGGCAAGTGGCTCTTTAGCAACCCTTCCAGTGCAGCATATCAAAATGCTGCACCGGAAAGACATCTTGACGCTGTGCGCCGTGCATAATGGCGCGTGGCGTCAGGACGTCCTCGGCGTGGGGTTGGCCCTCCCCATTTCTGCCTCCAGGCCGGCTCTTTTGGCTGGTCTGTAGAGGCTTGGAGTTTGCTATCAAGGAAAGTGCAAACCACAATGAATTTCTCAAAAGCTGGGCTCATATATGCATAGTATCCTGCCCTCTGTCTTGAAGAAAAGTCTGCTCCTTAATTCTAGCTGCATGAAGACAGAATAAAAAATAGCTGGAATGTTAAAATGTTTTGACATCCCCATGCAAAAAATAAAATAAAATAAAAAGGTTAAAAAAAGTGTTGACCTCCCCACCCAACAGTAAAAAACAAACAAACAAAAAAACCCTATATTGTTTTGAAAGAAATGGGATTGAAATGTCTTTCTCTTTGGTTGGATTGTGTTCTAAGAGTTGTATGTTTTCCCATACATTTTGGATTAAGCTGTTTATTGTTTTGCTTAACAACGCATAAATGACATTGTTGTTGTTGCTATGTCCCTTCATGTAGCATTTGATTTAAGATAATGCTATCACATGGTTTTCCCATTAAGATTTGTTTTAGAGGGGATTGCTATTGCCTTCCTCTGCAGTGGAGAGAATGTGACTTACCCATGGTCACCCAGTGTGGATTTGAATATTCATCTTCTAGAATCCCAAACCAACACTTATACCACTACACCACATTGTCTCAGGACTGCTATTTATTTATTGTGTACAAAAGTAGTACACAGCACACATAGCGTGCTGTGATTTTATTATAAAAGTTTATTTCTTTTATAATTTCTACTTTCCTGGTAATAAACCCCAATGAATTCAGTGGGACACACCACTAAGTATATATGTAGAGAATTCTGCTGTTAATCTACCTTTTTATAACTTTTGGGGTTTTATATGTAAATAGCACTGCCCTCTATGTTCAGACACAACTTGACAACCTTGTCAACGGGGAATACCTTTACCTTTTTATGCCTGACAGCACACTTATACATATCTACCCAAAAGTAAATCACATTGTGTTTACTCCTGGATAAATGGATTGCAGCTATAAAGTCATTTTTGTAGAAAATAATTTAAATTTATAAACTTATAAAAAAAATGAACTTAAGTACTTTCATATTAATATAGTAGAAGAGTTGTGTCCCACAGTTCAATCCTTCAAAATAACTCCAAGTCAATAATCGTATTAACAATTTTTTAAAAAAATCCTCAGTATATGTTACAATACCAATAATAGCATAATGTCAGACCTGTCTACTAAAACTTACTGACTTCAGGGGCACAAAGACATAAGATTGCAACCTAACTGTGAGTTTATTCTAGATATATTTCATACAGGAAGAATGATCTCATGAAACTACAGCAATAGTGCCATGTGCACAGTGAAACCAGAAATGAATGACATGAATACTAAAAATGCTAGTCGAAGGAACCCATCTACAAAATGTTGTTTCTGTGTCTTGTAATCAGACTAAGGAGTTTATCACATGGGAGGGAAGTGCTCACATCCCATGAGGAAACAGTGATTAAAACTGTGAATATCTTGCAATAGCGGGATTGTTTTCAGATTGTGTCACCATTATCTCAACATTAACCTGTGACTAAAGCCAAAAAATTGTGCCACTTTTTATTTTTGGGATTTTCCCAAAAATAAAAAGTGGCACAATTTTGCCACTTTATTCACAAGTTAATGTTGAGATAATGACGACGGTGCCCAATGTTATCTGAAAACAATCGTGTTATTGTGGAATATTCACAGGATTTAATCCCCATTTATTCATGGGATGCGGGCACTTCCCTCCCATGTGATAAATCCCTAAGCATGTGTGTCTTCAGATCACTCTCTTCTAGGTACAATGGCTGTTGGGAATGGGAAGAAATTTGAAATATGAAGAAAGGAGAGACAGGAATAGGGGTCAGTGGACTGGAAAAGGCTTGTTGCCCAGTGAGTTGGGTGGAAAGAAAATTGGTTAGCAACCTTTCATTCCATGCATCTTTCCAGTGGTGTCACTAGGTTTGGTATCACCCAATGTAGTAACTCATGGTGTCACACACCCCCTTGATATCCTATCATACCACACCATACAGAATCCTTAATAATGTTTTTTGTACTAATGTTACTCATAAATCATTATTCCTATCTATCAATTCCTATCTAGTGGCAATAGTTGTGACATAAACAACTAGAAGACATAAAATTATATTTTTAAATTACAATATTGTACACCCAGCTAACTGTATTTAGATGTACATAGTTTCATGTGGTTACAGTGAAAATTTGGTTTGTTGTTGTTAACTGCCTTTGTGTCGATCTTGATCCATGGTGACCTTGCTGATGTGACATCTCCAGCCCCCCTTGTCCTCTACTGCTTTGCCCAGCTTCTGCAAACTCATATTCATGACCTGTTCAGTCGAGTCCATCCATCTAGCATGTGGCCTTCCTCTCTTTCTACTGCTTTCCACCTTTCTTAGTATTATTTTTTCCAGTGATTCATGCCTTCTCATGATGTGTCCAAAATACGCCAGTTTTTTTGTCATCTTGCTAAGATGTAATTATTTTTAAAGAAATTTAAAAAAAAATCATTTTGAACAAAAAATAATATTTTTTTTAATTTTAAAAATGCAAAATTTAATTTTTTTTTAAAAAAAAAAAACTGAGCCCTCTCCTTTTTCCTCCCAGTAAGCCTCACCTCACTCACACCATCTCTTCAGTGTTTTAAAGGGACATAGGCAAATACCACAGCCTGTTTCTGCCAAAAGATTGATGTTTGGGAAGCAGTGGTGTCACACCCCCTTAGGATGTCACCTGGTGTGGTCTGAACTCCCCCCCCCCCCATAATGACACCCCTGATCCATTCCCTACTAATAGGCATCAGCTTCCATGGCTTTCTTCAACCTAGATGAGGTAATAGTAGGATATTCTGAATTGTTTCCTTCTGAATCCACAGAGAGGGTGGTTCACTAGTAAAACATGTGTTTCCAAACACACCTGCATGATACAATATATATAAGAGGACCAGTGTGGCGTAGTGGTTTGAGTATTGGACTATGACTCTGGAGATGAGGGTTCGATTCCCGACTCAGCCATAAAACCCATGAGGTGGTCTTGGGAATGTCACATACTCTCAGCCTCAAGGAAACACAATAACAGACCTCATCTGAACAAGACCTACCAAGAAAACCCCATGATAAGATCACCTTAGGGTTGTCATAAGTCAGAAATGACTTGAAGGCACACATCAACACCATATACAGGCATCAGCAGCTTTATTATCTTCTGGCCCCTTCCTAATGATTTCTAAGCATTATCTATCTGAACTTATGCAAAAGTCCATAAGAATCACACACAGGTTTATCACATCATGGTGAATGAGGCCTTAATGATTGACATTTCTGTTGATTAAGTAATAATAATAATAATAATAATAATAATAAATTATTTATAGCCCACCCCTCTGCTCGGCAATCGGGGTGGGTTACAGCATATTAAAACATACAAAGTTAAAAACATTCCCTCATCCCGCAATCTAACCCTCCCATCCCATTAAAACAAGATTAAACTATTGAAGAGTTAAAATACAACAATACAATTAAAACAATAAAAACAACAAAACTGCAATAGAGCAGGCAGCAATGGACAGCAGGGCAGGCAGCAGCAGGGGAAACAAATGAAAACCATCTCCCCTGAGCCAAAAGGTTATTCCAGGAAGGCCTGCTGGAAGAGATCCATCTTTACTGCTTTTTTAAAAGCAGCAAGGGTGGTAATAAGATCTCGTCCGGCAGGCCATTCCATAGTCTGGGAGCAGACACAGAAAAGGCCCTCTGGGAGGTCTGGGACAGCCTAGTTTTTATTGGCTGTAACAGATTCCTCCCAGAGGACCGGAGGGAGCAGGGGAGGATGTAATGTATGGGGAGATGCGGTCCCTAAGAAAAGATGGACCCAAGCCATGTAGGGCTTTAAAGGTCAAAACCAACACTTTGTACTGTGCCCGGAAACTAATTGGCAGCCAGCGGAGGGATTTAAGCACCAGTGTTATGTGCTCCCTCCTAGATGTTCCTGTAATTAACCTGGCTGCCATATTTTGTACCAGTTGTAGTTTCCGAGTTAGGCACAACGGTAGCCCCATGTAGAGTTCATTGCAGTAATCCAGATGTGAGGTTACCAGAGCATGTACCACAGTTTCCAGATCCCTCATGTCCAGATAAGGGCACAGTTGGCGTATCAGCCGAAGCTGATAACAGGGTCTCTTGACCATCACATTCACCTGACTAGTCATGTGAAGCGACGAGTTGAGGAGTACCCCCCAAACTGCAAGCACAGTCCTTAGAGGGGAGTGTGACTCCATCCAGGACTGGAGATTGTATTCCCAAATCGGGTTTCGGGCCTGTGACTGTAAGTACCTCCATTTTGTCTGGATTCAATTTCCATCTGTTTTTCCTCATCTAATCCATTACCGCTCTGAGACAGTCATTAAGAGGAGAGACTCCATCTGAGGTCTGAGTTGATGATCTAGTCATGGAGAAGTATATCTGGGTGTCATCAGCGTACTGATGACACCGCGCTCCATGCCTCTGAATGATCTCACCCAGCAGCTTCATGTAAATGTTAAATAACATTGGGGACAGGATGGCGCCCTGAGGGATGCCACAATTAAGCTCTATTTTAGAAGAGCAACTGTCCCTGAGCCTCACCCTCTGGGATCTGCTCGAGAGGAAGGAATGGAACCACTGAAGAGCAGTGCCTCCAATTCCTAACTCTCTCAGGCGATCCAAGAGGATGGCATGATCTATTGTGTTGAAGGCCACTGAGAGATCCAAGAGCACTAACAGAGTCACACTACCCCTGTCGATGCCCAGGCAGAGATCATCGGTCAGAGCAACCATGGCTGTCTCAACTCCATATCCTGTCCTGAAGCTGGTTTGAAATGGATCAAGATAATCGGTTTCATCCAACACTGCTTGGAGTTGGGAAGCAACTGCCCTCTTGATCACCTTCCTCAAAAAAGGGAGCAAGGAAACTGATCTGTAGTTGTTTCTATTCAGGGGGTCCAGGGAAGGTTTTTTCAGGAGAGGCCTAACTGCTGCCTCCTTTAAAGAAGATGGTACATTACCTTCCCTGTACGATGCGTTGATTGTGTCTTGAAAGAACACCTTCAATGCGTACCCCCCCTGGACGACCAGCCATGATGAACATGGATTGAGGGGGCAAATCATCTTCCTCACCCTTCCAAGAAGCTTGTCCACGTCATCGGTACTCACACATTGTAATTGATCCAGTAAATTGCCATCAACGGAGTTGCTGGATACCTCATCTACGGATTCTGCCAAAACACAGGCGTCCAAGTCGGCTCTTATCTGAGAGATTTTATCTGCAAAGTGGATGTTAAATGCTTCACAGCAGGCTGTTGTTGGGTTAAGTAGGGGATTCGGTGCAGGTGGAACCTTTGTCAGCTCCCCCACCACCCTAAACAGCTCTGCCGGGTGGGACTCGGCAGACGCAATATGTGCAGAACAGAAGTTTTCTGCGCTGCATGTAAAGCCTCCCTATAGGAATCAAGGTGCTTCCTAAGGTGAGTTCTGTCAGATGAGAGACGAGTCCACCATTTGCACTCTAGTTGTTGTCTGGCCCGCTTCATCTTCTTAAGCTCCTCCGTATACCACCGCTACTGTTTGAAGCAGACCAGAAAGGACACTTGGAGCGATTGTGTTGATAGCCTTGGCAAGATTGGTGTTCCAGGTGTCCACCAAGGCTTCGACAGAATCACCGGCGTTGCCCACCATTAAACCCTCTAAGGCTTTCTGGAAACTAATTGGTTCCATTAGCCTTCGAGGGCGGACCAATCTAATGGGTCTGCCACCCCCGGGGGGTTGGACAGTAGCTCTTAGTTCTGCCTTGATCAGGAAATGATCCATCCATGACAATGAGGAGGTTTTTATAACATCTGCCCACGGATATTCCTGTTCTGTACTAAAGACAGCATCGAGAGTATGACCAGCACAATATGTGGGCCCATCAAACAATTGGGATAGGCCCATGTTTGTCATGGTATCCATGAACTCCTGAGCAGCGCAGTTAGATCTTGTAAGCTGGTTTCGAGTGGAATGTTGAAGTCGCCCAAAAATAAAAGTCTGGGCGATTCCAACAGCAACTCAGAAACCAGGGCAGTCAGGGAGTCTGTTAAGCAACGGGGTGGCTGGTATACCAACAGAATCCCCAAACTATCCCTGTTTTCAGGCTAAGGTACATACACTTAATGTAACCATTTTCCGGATAGGCTTCCTGATCAAGGTCAGGGTGTTCCTATGAACCAAGGCCATGCCACCCCCCCCCACTTCCCCTTATCTGCTCACTAACTGAGTACCCAGCTGGGAGAGTCTGCCCCCATGTAGCGACGCTGGCATCCTCCAGCCAGGTATCAGTGAAGCATGCCAGGTCGGCCGCCTCATCCACCAAGAGATTGTGGATAAAGTGGGTTTTATTTTTGACCGACCTGGCATTGCAGAGGAGCAGATTAAGGGTCTGTGGAATGGTTGGCACGCTCTCCAAGTTATCTTGGGAAACAGAGTAAACTGAAGGAGGGATAGATATTAACTATCGATCCCTCTTTCTTTTGTAACATTTGTTGACTCTGTTACTACCATATCTTCCCTGCCCCCACACCACTTCAATGCCCACTCCCAGACTCTGTTTGGCTCCACTACGTGAAAGGGGAGATGGGTAAGTCAGCTGACTTCTGTCCTTGATAGGTGGCAGCATCTTTCATGGACAAATGGCATGGAGAAAAAGGGGCTAGGAGGATCCTCCAACTATAGCTTCTCTAAGACAATTTCTCCCCACTGATGGCATTCTAGGGGTTTAGGGCAAACAAGTCTGGTGATGGTGGTATTAGCCCCCGCCCAGTCCTCTGCAGCCCCAAACGCTGCCACTTGCTACATGGTTGCTGGGGGAGAGATGGAAGTTGGGCGGGGTTTTTATCCCCGCCAAAGCTCCTCTCAGCTTCCTCACAGTTGTGGTGGCTCAGGCTGCTTCATGTGATTCTCTGAGGGCTGGGGGTCAAGGTCAGGAACAGTCCTCCATGGTCCCAATGCTGCCACAGGCTGTCCAGGAGATGGAAATTGAGGGTGCAGCCCAATCCTTTAGCGGCCCCAGATGCTGCCACCACAAGTTCCAGGAGAAGAGATGGACTCTTGGGCAAGGCATTAAATCCCCTGCCCAGCGCTCCTCCCGGCTCTTCCGCCGCTTGCAGCACAGGCCGTCCAAGTGATAGAAATAAAGGGTGCAGCCCAGTCCTTTAGCGGCTTCAGTCTCCCTGTTGCTGTCCAAGTTGCTCCTCTGCCGGGAGAAGATCTCTCTGGAGCGTTTATATAAGCTCCGGTCTCCCTCCACATTGTACTGAATGTTTTTAAAAGTGATTATGGTGTAGTTCTACTGTGATTTTTATGGTATATTGTAAGCCATCCTATGTGTTTTGAATTAAGAAGAGGTAACAATAGTGACAGTGAGCAGTAGGCCCTTTCATCTAATTGCCCTCAAGGCTCTGAAACACCCTTTATGATGCAAAGTTGGTCCTTCCTTACAGCTGTCTATGATGATTTAAAAATCTAAAAGTTCAGATGGGATGAGTTGTTCACATCATATATTGTAGTGTTGTATTCATATATGACTGACTCCTGACATTTTTTTTTATTTTGTAGATGTTACTGTTTTACTATGTATTTTCGATATATACATATTTTACTATGTATTTTTGATTTTTGATGTTGTTATCCATTTTAGAAATATACTTTTAATAGAAATACAGGAACAATAATGCCTCCAAATCTATTATTTATCCATTTCTTCATTTAAATAAGTTTATGATTCCACTTTTCCCTATCAAAGCATAGATTAAATATAATTCAGGGACAGATGGGCCAAGTTTCAACCTCCAACATCTCTAGGTAGAGCTAAAAACATCTCTATCTGAAACCATGGAGAGCTGCTGCCTATCATTGTATACATTGCCGAGCTAGGTGGACCAAGTGATATAGTAAACAGCAGTCTGTAGTGTTCCTAATAAAATTGTTGATCATTTCCAACTTATGGCAATCCTAAAGCAAACCTATTACAGGGTATTCTGGGGCTGAGAGTGTGTGACTCATCCAAGTAGGTTTCCATGGCTGTGCGGGGAATCGAATCCTGATCTCCAGAATTGTATTTCAACACTCAAAGCACTACACCACACTAGCTGTTTTCTTATAAAATACAAAATCATAAGTATACACCAGTACTAAAAAGAAGCAGTGAGAAAAGAAAGAAAGAAAGAAAGAAAGAAAGAGAAAGAAAGAAAGAAAGACCTTTGAACAGGTCAATAGCTAGGAGGCTTCCTGGAATAACGCCCACATATTAATACATGTTTTATATCATACATGTTCTAAAACCAGCCATTCAAGACACATAGCACCTGTTCCAATGTTGTAGATGTGCATGCATTTTTCTAAAGCATTTATACCTTCCTGTTTAGCCAAAATGGTTCCTATTATGGCTCATAAAGATATATAATATAACAGTCCCTGTCTTACAAGATGAATTTAAGACATAACACACAAGGCCAAAGGGATGTGGAGAGCAGAGGGGAAAAAAGCAAAGCCAGGATGCAGGCATTGCTTTGTTCTTATGGTGGTCCAGTGGTTGAGAAGAGTTTGGGTCACGTGTTAGAATGGCTGCCGCTAGGTGACTGTTGAAGAGAAGGCCAAATGCAGAAGAAGAAAATAGTCCTGCATTTTTCTCTCCCTCAGTTCTACTGCCTCCTAGAGTGTAGCCATCACAAGAGCTCTGCTGGATCAGCCAAAAGTCCCATCTAGCCTAATAAGCTGTCCAGTTAAGATGTTTCTAGGAGCTCACCAGGAGAGATATGAAGAAGGTGGCCTTTGTCAAGCAATTGAGTGCACAGACGAAGTCTTCGGAAGCTTTCTTCACTTTGCCAAGAAAATCACCCAGCAACCTTGGAGCTGTCTGGCTGCTTTGGAATGCATTCCTCCCTGCTTCTGATGAAACAGACTGAAGAGCCAGGTTTAACACTTTTATTCTTTACTTGAAGTATGTATAAAACTATATACACTCACCACCGACCAACAACAACCCACATAACAACCCACATGCTGTGGTCTCGGTTTTTTATAGACACTTGCCATGCGACCTCTAAGTCCAGCCTCTTCCTGTGACTTCTTCCTGTGTCACTTGAATTGTTGTCCCCCAAACATGATGACATAATGTAAACTTGGTCTACGTGCTCTCTGGCACATCCTGACCTTGGACACTGCTAAGATGTTTTGAGTCCCAGCTGCAAACAACTTTCCCAGCTAGCAAGCTGTAAAGTGACCTGTAGTAGCCTTTGTCACTTTCCCACATATGGACATTTAACTCAGGTTACAAATCCCAACATTCCCCTCCAAATGTACAGATGTGTGTATTGTGTTGTTTGTTTGTGTTATGCATCTCGTGATTTTTGCACTTTAGCTCAACAGCTAGAATTGTGCATTTATGGTGCCATTCCTACCAGATGTGATAGCTGTTCATGTCTCTCTACTGGCAACGCCTTTGTGAGAACATCAGCTATGTTGTCTCTGGTGTCTGTGTATTCCAGACTGAAAACTTTGTTCTGGATCATTTCCCTGACATTTTGATACCTTACTCCTATGTATTTCATTCTGCATTTCAAATTTTCAGTTTCTGAAATTGCAATGCATGATTGTGAATCCTCATGTACTACAGTAGGTGCAGTGCATTTTTCACCTAACTCCTCAAGCAATTGTCTTATCCACTGTATTTCTCCAACCAACTCTGACAATGCTGCAAATTCTGCTTCAGTCATGCTAAGAGCTACACAGTTCTGCTTCCTGCTGTACCAAATTATTGGACTTTCTGCAAACTTTATCAACAAACCTGAAACTGACTTTCTATCATGTAAATCTGACACAAATGAACTGTCAACAAAGCAAACAACCTGAACCATGCCACCCTGTATCACCAGTTTTCTGAATTAATTGCCTTTCAAATACCTTAACACATGTTTTATTGCAGTCCATTCCTCAACTTTTGGATTGCTCACCTTCCTGCTAAGCACTCCAACTGCAAAAGACATGTCTGACCTTGTATTGTTTGCAATGAACATCAATCTACCTATTATACTTCTAAACAATTCTGGATTTTCAAACTTCTTTGTTGACTCACAACTAGTGTAACCAGGAGTCATTAGACTTCTTGCCACTTTAGCACTTTGCAGTCCATATTTCTCAATCAGCCTTTCTATCTTTTTCTGTTGACTCAACAAACATCTACTATCCTCAGTCCACTGTACCTCAATCCCTATGTAAGTCTTGAGATTTCCCAAATCTTTAAGCAGAGGTTTTTTTTTTTGTTTTTTTTTTTTTTTTGGTCAATTCTTTCTGTACTGTCTGGATCTCATGCTCTGACTTTGCTGTGACACACAAGTCATCAACGTAAATCATCTACGTTACTTCTCCTTTGGTGTATACGCACGCATCTGCAATGCTGCATTTGTACCCCAGTTTCACCAATTCCTCATGAATGCAATGATTCCAACTATGTGCACTTTGTTTTAATCCATACAATTTTCAACTTGTAGACATTCCTATCACTGTCCTGTTCAAATCCTAAAGATTGTTCCATGAACACTTCTTCATCAAGACTAGCATTCAAGTAGGCAGTTTCAAAATCAAAATGCCTTACCACTTGGCCTTTCCTTGCTGCTAATGCCAAAACCAATAAATAATAATAATAATAATAATAATAATAATAATAATAATAATAATAATAATCCCGCCCCTTGGGGACCCAATCCGGGCAGCTTACAAAAATAAAATCACATGAAATATCCCAACAACAATTCCCTTCCCCCTTAAAACAGTATTAAATCAAATAACAATTAAAATTACAAATTTAAACAGTAAAAAATTAAAACAGTTAAAACACACTACAAAATGACACATTGTTCTCCCTCCATCCGCAGATGGGGCCATGCAGAGAACACTGCAGGTGGGAATACCCAAGACTGGGATAATTAATCTGGAAAGGCCTGCCAGAAGAGATCGGTCTTGACAGCCTTTTTAAAGCTGTCTAAGGATGTTAACTGACGGATCTCATCTGGCAGGTCGTTCCAGAGTCTGGGGGTGACAACTGAGAAAGCCCTCTGGGAGGTAACCGCAAGTCTAGATTTTTGAGGCTGCAGCAAATTCCTCCCAGAGGACCGGAGACTGTGGGGAGGATTGTATGGGAGGAGGCGGTCCCTGAGATAGCTTAGACCCAAGCCCTTTAGGGCTTTAAAGGTAATAACCAACACCTTGTACTGCGCCCGGAAGCTGATAGGCAGCCAGTGGAGGGACCTCAAAACCGGAGTAATGTGGTCCCTCCTAGATGTTCCCAACACAAGCCTGGCTGCCATATTTTGTACCAGCTGTAATTTCTGAACCAAGTACAAGGGTAGCCCCATGTAGAGCGCGTTACAGGAGTCAAGGAGTGAGGTTACCAGCACATGCACAACAGTCTCGAGATCCCTTACTTACAGAAAAGGGCGCAGCTGGCGTATCAGCCGAAGCTGATAACAGGTACTCCTGACCGTCGCATTTACCTGATTTGTCATCAGGAGCGACATGTCAAGGAGCACCCCCAGGCTGTGAACACAGTCACTGGAGGAGAGTGTGACTCCATCCAGGACTGGAGGTTGCAACCTAATTCTTGGTTTCAGGGCCGCTACGGTGAGTACCTCCGCCTTGTCCGGATTCAGTTTCAATCTGTTTTTCCTCATCCAGCCCATTACCGCCCGAAAACATTCATTGAGAGAAGAGATGCCATTGGAATTCAAGGCCGACAAACGAGACACGGAGAAATAGATTTGGGTGTCATCAGCGTACTGATAATACCCAGCACCATAACTCCGTATTATCTCACCCAGCGGCTTCATATAGATGTTGAATAACATCGGGGACAAAATAGCTCTCTGAGGGACCCCACAAGTGAGCACCCTCTTACTGGAGCTACTGTCCCCTAGCAGCACCCTCTGGGACCTACCCGAGAGGAAGGAATGGAGCCACTGTAGAGCAGTGCCCCCGATACCTAACCCCCTCAGGCGGTCCAAGAGGATGCCATGGTCTATCGTATCAAAAGCCGCTGAGAGGTCTAGGAGCACCAACAGGGTCACACTACCCCTGTCGATGCTCAGACACAGATCGTCGGTCAAGGCAACCATGGCAGTCTCAACCCCAAAGCCTGTCCTGAAGCCAGTTTGAAATGGGTCTAGATAATCGGTTTCATCCAAGACAGCTTGGAGCTGAAGGACAATCGCCCTCTCGATTATCTTGCTCAAAAATGGCAACAGAGAAACAGGCCTGTAGTTACTCATATGCAGGGGTCCAGGGAAGGTTTTTTCAGAAGCGACCTAACAGCCGCTTCCTTTAGACAAGATGGAACATGTCCTTCCCTGAACTGTCATTAACTGTTATTGATGATATCCGTGAGGCTTTCTGGCTTAGCTGTAGGAAAAAACGTTTTGTCAAAGTTCTCAAACTTTTGCTGTGCAAAACCTTTTGCCACCAATCTGGACTTTTATCTATGAGTACGATCCAGCATTTCCTTCCTTTTGAAAACTCATCTACATCCTATCACCTTATGGTTTTTAGGCCTCTCAATAACTTCAAAAACTTCATTTTCTAGCAATGACAAGTACTCTTGATCCATAGCAGAAAACCACTTTTGCTTCTCCTCCTCAGGATAACTCTGCAGATCCTTAAAACTCTCAGGCTCATCAGCTACCACTGTACAGGCCCTTGCACTCTATACTACAAAATGTTTTGGAGGTCTTCTCACTCTCTGAGTCCTCCTGGGTATGATCACCTTTGTTTTACCTCTTTCATCCTCACTCTCAGAACTAGTTTGAACCTCTGTATCTCTCATTTGTACTGGCTCAAATTTGCTAGCTGTGATTGATAAAAAGATAGTTGATTTTGCTTTTCTATTATTTTCCTGAGTACTGCTGTAGCTCCGTTCTGAACTACATCCCACAGTCCCTCTCTAATTAGCAAAGATTCAGCATAAGCACTCCATGCATTATAATTGCTTTCATCTAACTTGGGAAATTTAGCTGCCTCCATGATTAATTAGAACTCAAGAGTCCTGGCAGCTTCCCAGCTTCCACAGTCTATTGTGATAAGACAAAGACCATAGTCCAAAATCTAAGCACCCCTACCTTCTGGCACTGACATTGTAGAGAGGAACAAATCACAGCAACAGAATTAGTGCCACTCACTCACAACCTAACGAACTCCTCAGCGAAGCCGAAGCAGCCTGGGCGACCATAACCTTTGTCAAGCAACCTTCCCACATCTGGACATTTAAACTCATGTTACAAATCCCAACAGCCTTTCCATGTTGGATAGCCTAGAGTATTTGGCATTGAATGGTATACTGCCTCAATCAATCGATGCAGGCTTAATTTTACTATCCGGACTAAAACATGACAAGACCATTTCTTCTCATCCATGATACCATCAACAGATGCATGTGGTGTGAAGAAGCCATTTCTCATATCTATCCTAAGGCTAATCATAAACACTCCACTGTTTGCCCAATCCCTGCAGTCCTCTGCATCACCTGCTCCAATGGGAGATTCCTCAGCCTTTTGAGAGTAGAATGTGAGGGCCCCCAGGGATCTAAAGTGGATGTATGATCACATTCCACTGATGGAAGATGTTCTATCAGTGGAACAGCCCTGTTGGGTCTCAGACTTAAATCTGTTACCAATCTGTTTCTGGGGTAACTCTAAGCAATCAAAAGCTCATGGCTTTTATATTGCAACAGATTTTAGTCCAAACTTTAATGAGCTATCTAAGGCTGTTGCCACACTGCAGAATTAATGCAGTTTGTCACAGCTTTAACTGTGATGGAATTCTGGAATTTGTAGTTTGTCATGGATCACTGTTGTCTGACAGAGAAGGCTAAATGTCTCACAAAACCACAAATCCCAAAGCGAGTGAGGTGCTTGGGACTGAATTTGGGACAGATGTGAGAAAATGCTTCCTCACTCCACATGTCTCTTGATGGCATGACTAATGAGGATGCAAAATACATGCTTGCGGAAATGGTCTTTTCATGTTTTAGCATTGAGCCATGGCAGTTAAAGCGGTGTCAGACTGCATTAATTCAGCAGTGCAGAGGCACCCTAAGGCACCAAACCATATCTCCAAAATAGGTTCAGAAGCCTGAGTTAAGCTTCAGACTAAGACCCAGAGTGGATTTACCACCCTACTGCCACTAATCTCTGCACACTCTCTTTTTTCTTCCACAATCAGAATTTTAAACTTCATTTCATCATATCATTTCAGAATGCTGAATCATTTTTCTTTCTAAACACAAAATCCCTAGAAACATTTGTTATTCCCCATAGGAGAAAGTGTCTTATGACCAGGTCTGTAGCTAAGGGAAAGAGAACAAAATGAGGGCCTTACCCTCCAATAAGAAAATTCTGAATTTTCTTTCAGTCTCCAAACTTCTAGCATTCCAGTAACTTAAAACCTTAGTTAAGCGTTTAGAAATAGAATTTAGACATTCAAAGAGAAGGGACAGGCAGAAATAGAGTTTAGACATTCAAAGAGAAGGGACAGACAGAGATAGGAGTCAGATAAAGGGAATATGAACACAGGAAGTATAAGTGTCTCTTACTTTGATGCTAAAATTTTGGAAAAATTCAGGGGATGTCTTCTTTGGGGGAACAGTACCCTGAATTCAACACCCCATAGCTACACCCCTGCCTAAGATCATGATACATGTAAGATGCCAGCTCATACACCTTTTCTGTAAAAGTACTACTAGAGACATCAAGTCTATGTAAGCAACTTGGTATTAAAGTTTAGTTGCTTTCCATTTGCAAAGCCAACTTTCATCTGAGTTCTCTTGAAAAGCTCATGTGATACCATCAATTTTTTATTAACAAGGTTTTGCTTCAAATATATGGCTACAACTTCACTTACTTACCATGCGTCGTGTTGAATCATCAAGTGATACCATACCAGGGCAGTGTTCTTAGATTCAGCATCAGCTAGTATTTCACTGTTTCTGGTATCTGTCGATAACCTCACAAAGGTGAAGTATAGCTCAGAAGCTAAAGCCTTGTAAGCATTGCATTCTGTTCCAACTGCAACAGCAGCTGTTTTTTAGTCATCTGTTTACATTGCAATGTTGTCTCTTTTTCTCTGGTCATTTTGCATATAGCTTCAACATAAAGTTAATATTTTGGTTGTCTCTCAGTGTGTGTATTTCACTGCCTTGTTGGTAAGAATAAACTTGTTATTAATGCTGCAATTTCATCAAAAGCCCCTGTTGTCATCCTCAGCTACTCTGTTGTCAAATAATAGATTGAAATGATTTTTCATACATTGGCAAACTCAGCTCTGAATCTTTAAATACACTTGCTGGCAAGGCAGTGTGGTAGTTGCATGGGGGACAGGGAGTGTCAGCTTTTAATTGTAACTGTCTTGCAGAATGGTGTTGTTTTAATATCCTGTATAGATTTTTATGTAATACACTTACTTGCAGGCAGCCTGAAGCAAGAATCAATTCTGTGAAGGATTCTTCTTTTGTTAAAAGCCAATCTTGTTTTAATGATGCATGAAGAAATACTTTGCCATTGACATTTTTCTGTCAGGTTTCTTTTGAAAAATCAATTAAGATAATACTGCTTTGACCTAGTTATCTAGTTAATGCTTATTAGGAATGTAATATGATTTACTGTCAGCATAATAATTTTTTGTATCTTATCCCATTAGCTTGTGCATATTTCAAAGTGTATTACACAATGGTCACTTCTTAAAATGTAATGTAGCAGAATACATTAATTAGATTGACTGGGATCATTAGAAAGACACTATCTCATTGGGTTCTTGTCTCAAATTTGTATATCATCTTTATCAAGCCAATTTCCCCCCTTTGATTATTTTTAGAACTTCAATGTTTAGTTAAGTTATAGGTTAGACTTATTGATTAAAAATATGTCTCTGAATTATAAAATGCCCCTGGCTCACTAGCAAAGAGCATTCTTTTTAATATTAGAATTTCCAAAATATGGTGTCATCTTGTAAGAAGCATTGTTCCCTTCTTTGCCACAGAAAAGAGAATTTTCTGTGGCATATATATATTCTTTCAAAATGATGCCTGTGTGAAATAATGGATGTCAGTAAAAAGCCAAAAACATTACAGTTTTCCCCCTCTCATAACTATGGGGGGTTGCAGACTGCCAGAAATAGTGTGAATTCAGTCCACTTTTAGGGTTAGGGTTAGTGCTAGGGAATCATGGGAACTGTTATTTTTCTGAGACATTGAGCCTTCTCTGTCAGACAACTCTGATGCCACAATAAAATACAGTTCCCATGGTTCCCTAACTCTAACCCTAACCCTAAAAGTGGACTGAATTCACACTATTTCTGGCAGTCTGCAACCCCCCTATCTTACATTCCTGTTTACATTCATTTTGGTTCAAATCAATCGGTTGACTAAAATAAAGCTAATTAACAGATTAATGGCAGAGTAACATATCTATTTCTATAGGGCTTACTCAAAGTTAAGAAGAAACAGGATTGCAGCTCAAGAGTTTACTTACTTCTGAACTGTCATGTCATATTTTAGATAGGTGACATTCCTAATTATTTTTCTCCCACATAAAAATATTTTAAATGGTTTTTAAAATACTTTTAAAATTGTTTATATTAGGGAGAGAGTATTTTTCAATCCACTACAACAAAAAGTGTATTTTTGTTTTGTTTGTATTGTTTTGTTTTGTTTATATTGTTGTTTATGATAAACCTAGTTTTTAATTAATTCATTCATTCATGGTGTTTGTGGAAAGAAAAGAGATAGTTTATCATATGCCTGAATGGACATTCAAAAGCAGTGAAATATTAAGGTACAAAAACAAAAAACAAAAACCCTCATGAGAACAATTTAAATAGTTAAATCTCAAGATCAAAAATTATTGCTACATACTAACAGACCCTCTTATGTGTCCGTGTCTTATTCTTAGCAAAAAATTCTGTAGAGTGATCTAAATTAATCATTAGTAAAACAAATATAAAACTATTCTTCAGTCAAGTAATTAATTCCCAGATATTTCATGTCCTTCTTAATCAAGACCCATTTTTTTTTTAATTTTGGTAAAATGAAAGGATATTAAATCTTTCCACAACTTTAATGATGACTACACTTTTCATAATCTCTAATATGAACCTGTCAATTGTTCAAGACTTATCAGTGTGTATGGTATTAATGTTTCGTATGAACTGAGTACAAAACATAGTATTTTTAATCAATGATTTTATGTATAAGTTAGAAACAGAGAGTGATGAGCTCTTTAGTATTAGGATTTTTTTCTTATTTCAAAGGAGAAAAGGATGCATCGTGTTATTTTGAATGAAGCAAACATACCTTCATAGTTTCTCTTTGAATAGTCAGCCAAGGTTCTGGTTGTTAATTTCAGTTTGAAGTCTTACATTACATTACATTGTTATGATACTATGATTACACTTTAACTGCAATGACCACGGCTAGCACACTCTGCATACCCCATGCTGTATTTGGGGTCTTCACATTTTCATATCTCATATCTGGGCCAGTATGTTCTGGAGAGGTCATGATTACCTTTAGGTAAGGTTCCTAGGGGAAAAGACCTGAGACATGTGGATGATCCAGGCACAACAGGTGTGCTAATTGCTCCTTCGTTCCCCCAAGTCCTCTGCATTTCCTCTTACACAAAGAGACAAAAGAGATCTCATTGCACCAAAGTAGTAAGACAGTTCTCTCTGCTTACCTCCTACTGTGTTTTCTGCCAACCTCCCTATCCATTCACCTTGTGGTTGTCCTCATCCAATCACTGTTTTTGTCACCCTAAAGTTAAAGCTATCAACAAGTCTAGAATCCCATGGTTGATTCCTGGGAAAGAAGATCAAGTCTTTGTTACCTTACAAGAGAGCATATCCCCAGAGGCTAGTTTTTAGGCATAAATATTGGTCTCTAAACCTAGCCTCTGCTCACACAGTGGGCATACAGTTGTCCCAGGCTGCACTCTGTATGTCCTGTGTTGCCATCAGACCTCAGTCTGAGCCACTCCCACTTTCCATGTTCGACTCTTCAGATGGGTAAATATCATCCTCCTTAAAAAAACCCCAAACACTGCTATCCAGTTTCCATATTTCCATTTTGTTTAGTTCTGAATGTTGTGTCTGTGTGAATTGCTATTATGTGTGAGTGATTGCATTCTGCATTTTTTTTTTGAGAAACCCAAACACAACCCTCTTAATTTACCCAAACCTGGAGTTCTCAGTTATTATACACAGATGACAATAATCCTAGAGGCTACAGAGCTTCTTGTAAAACTAACTTCTCCAAAATGTAAGGTACATATTTTTTTTGGGGGGGGGGTCATCCCCCCCTCCAATTCTCCACCTTTCTTTGAGTAACACCAAATCCTGTAGAACCTGGAGTGTGTAATTTAGTGAGCCATTAGAGAAATGATAAATCTGGGTAATAATTTAAGACTCCCCTACCTAATCTGCAAATCCCAGATTTGCATAGGATGTTGCCATGATAATTAAAAGTGATGGTCACAATTCTAGGTCAGCTACTTAGTTATGTAACTGCCTTAGTTACATAGCTAAGTAGCATCTTCCAGCCTGACTGCATCCTATCCATACTTATTGGGCAGCAGCATCTGCAAATGTCAGGAGTCTGTTCACCTGTTAATCAGAATGCAGCAGACAGATGTCTTCACCCCAACCTGTATGCAAGGAGGAATTATGAGAGAGATCCTGATTCTGGCTATTACACAAGTGGTCACTGTGGTGAACAGAGGTCCAGCTGACCAATCAGGAGGCAGCTGAGAGCCAGCCAATGGAAATTCAGCTGGGAGTAGTATAAAAGCCCAGGCTGACAGTTAGAGAGAAAGCCCCCCCCCCCCCCCAATGTGTCAGTAGGGGCCTTCTGTTGCACTGGCCATTTTGGAAGGCCGACACCATGATTGGTTGGGAGGGTTGGGGAGTCCGGCCCTGCCTTTGGCTCCCAACTAATCAGGGGGATCTCGCGAGATCCCCCAGCAGCCCGCATAATCTCAGAAGACTGGATAGTCTCGTGAGATTTCGGGTGGGATTTGGAGGCTTATTTAATCCCCCACTGCCACGTGGAGTCAGCCATTTTATTTCAGGCAGCCGAGAGAAGAGCATCGGCTGCTGAGTATTGGAAGAGCCAGCGAGGTTTGGATATTGGGCCTGGTCTCCTGGTTCGAGAGTGTGGTGTTGGTCCCTGATTGGGGCTTTGGAGCACCCGGGGGCTTGCTCTTTTAGGGAGGAATTTTTTCCTTTTCAGTTTGCAGCCTATGGGGGGGGGGGAGTTCTGTCCCTGCTTGGGATGATTTGGCCATTGGGGCTTATTGATTTGGGAGGGTTTTTTTCCTCCCCTGGAGGGTTTGTTGTCCCTGCTTGGGACCCTGTAGATGGTTTATCCCTGCTTGGGGCTTGTTAATTTGGAGGCCTTTTTTCCTCATTAGCCTGTGACTTAGGGAGGACTTGTTGTCCCTGCTTGGAATGCTATAAATGTTTTTTGTCCCTGCTTGGGGTACTGTAGCCACTGGGGCTCATTTGATTTAAAAGAGGAATTTTTCCTCTTTAGTCTGTGACTTGTTTGAAGGGTTATTGTCCTGCTTGGGACACTATAACCCAGGGCCTTGTTAACCATAAAGAGGGAATTTTGTCACCATGCCATGGAGCAAGTCCCAATCCAAGCGGCGTGCGGCGCCTGCTGGATCTAGCACTGGCCAGTTGGTGCCTAAGCATGCAGCCAAGGCCCAGGGTTGTGAGGATAAGATTGTTGTCCACCTGGCTCAGTTGGGACATACAATGCAAGCATATGTGGCTGTTTGTGAGCAACTAGCTCAGGGGGGGGGGTCCAGGGGGGTAGTCCTGGAACCTTGGCCCTTCCAGCCTCAAGTGCAGGGTCCTCAAATAAGGAGCAAGTGGTGGGGCTACAAGCTACACAGGTGCAGGAGGTACCCTCACCTGGCATGACAGTGGGCGACACGTCACGTGGTCCAGTAGATGCTACAGCTATGGAGGGCGGGCAGCCAACTGTAGCTGACATGATGGAGCTTACGAAAAAGGTTCCAGGTTTGGTACAGCAGGGAGCAGCGGCCTCTGCATCTGTGCAGTCTACATTGGCTGATTGATATAAGGTGTTACATCAGGCGGTGGCTTTAGGCCAGGCCAACGGGCCAGCTGCTCAAGCCCCAGAAGTACCAAGCAATATGTTGGGAGGTGCTTCCTCCACCCTGCAGCATAACAGCCGAGCCCCGGTTGCATCATACTCGGTTGGAGGTGCTCAAGCATCAGTGGATATCAAGCAGCAGCTGGCGGACTCAAGTGCATCTACTTTATCTATTTCCTTGGGGTCTTGGCCAGCAACAGTATGGGCGCCTGATGTTCAAGCTGGCCAGGGCAGTGAAGCTGAGTGTTCACCCTCAGTTTCTCTGAGCACACCCTCAGCGGCTGGGATGATTCAAACCCAGGTAGCAAGTGTCCAGGTGGAGCAGCCCTTGGTGGACAAGGTAGGTGCAACCAAAAGAGCTGCTACAGTAGGAGCCTTAGGTCAAATGGGGGTGGAAAGAACGGCTGATTGCAACCCTTATGCGGGTATGTCCACTCCTTTAGGCTCCCATCTCCCACTCACAACGAAGGAGTGGATTTGGAAGGGTGAATTCATTGATCTTTTTTTCTTTAACGTTCCGTGACCCAGAACCGAGAATTTTGGTGAAAGACGGAGTTGTATTTAGTCTAACTAAGGAGTTTGAGACACACAAGCACCCGACATTAGAGAGGAATTTTGTTAATTGGATAATGGGGTTTACAATTTATAGGGGTATCATTGAGGAGAGGGAGCCCTTAAGATCTCCAGATTTATCCAAGTATCAGGAGATAATGATAAAAGCATATACTAATTGTCACTTTAATCGAGAGGGTCTGCTTGGCTTCAGTATGACAAGCAGTTTTGGATGTGTGCTGCTTTGGATCGTTCTATTTCATGGCGGCAGGTACAAGCTGAGCTATGGGCGGATGTGATGGTTGATGCTTCTCCTTCGAGCAGGTGTGACAATGGCTTCGTGCCTATTGTCACTCAGCCGAGAGGGCAGTATGTGAGGCCTGCCATGGGGAAAAGAGATTACCAGGAGTCTGTCGGGAGTTTAATGAAGGTAAGTGCAGGTGGCAGACCTGCAGGTTTGAACACCACTGTAGTACCTGCAGAGGGAATCATCCCAGCACTTCCTGCTTCAAAGGTAAGCGGGCTGGAGCTGGAGCTGGAGCTGGAGCTGCCCCTCAGGCAACCCCAGTGGGAGGAAAAAGCACCAATGTCCATTAAGTTGGACATTTTAATGCTTGGTTGGCGGTTTATTCTAAGCGGGATTCTGCTCAGTATTTACTTGATGGTTTTACGTATGTTTTTCACATTCCATATTCTGGTTTAAGAGTTTATCGTTTTGCACCTAATGCACATTCAGTGAAGGAGTTTCCAGGGATTGTTAGTGACAAACTGGCAAAAGAGCTGGCAGCAAAGAGGATATCTGGGCCCCACAAACAGTTGCCAATGCCAACATTACGGTTGTCACCGCTGGGTGTGGTTCCCAAGAAGACACCAGGTGAGTATCGTTTAATTCACAATCTTTCTTACCCCAAAGGAGAGTCTGTGAATGATGCTATTGACCCAGCGTTGACATCTGTGAAATATGCATCATTTGACTCAGCAGTGCAAATGGTTAGAGCCTTGGGCAAGGGAGCACTTTTGGCAAAATGTGATATAAAATCTGCCTTCAGGCTACTTCCAGTACACCCTGAAGATTTTGACTTGCTGGGCTTCCAATTTGAGGGAATGTACTATTTTAACAAGGTGATGCCAATGGGTTGTTCAATTTCTTGCTCAGCTTTTGAGAAGTTTGTTACCTTCTTGCATTGGTGTGCGGTGAAGAGGTCTGGTAACTATGCAATTACACATTATTTAGATGACTTCCTGTTTGCTGGGCCCCCCGGCATGGCAACATGCCAGGACACTTTGTCGTTTTTTCAAGTTTTGATGGACGAGATGGGAGTGCCTTTGGCTGATGAGAAGACAGAGAGCCCTGCCACCCATTTAACCTTTTTGGGCATTGAGCTTGATACAATCAAGGGTTTATCCCACCTCCCGAATGAGAAATTGGACCTAATGAGACAACAGTTTCACGGGTTTCGAGATCTAGCTCTGGAAGCAGCAGCGCGGCCTTTGACAGTGCCAGCCCATCTGTGGAACCTTGGAGGATAGAGATTGAGAGGGCTATCCTACACTCCATTGCCCCTTCTACATGCAAGTTATATCAGCTTGCAATGTGAGCTTTTAGACAGTTTCTTGTGGATGTGGGGCAAATCGAGGTTTGGTCCTTGAGGGTGGATGTTATACTCCGTTTTGCAGTTCACCTCAGACAGTCCGGGTTGTCTCCAGTTACTATTAGGGGAAGGTTGGCAGCACTGGCTTTTTACTTCCAGGCAGAGGGGGTGTCTCCAGATCCTACTGTAGATTTTAGGCTCCGGAGGGCTTTGGAGGGATGGTCTAGGGAGCTCCCTGTGGCATGAGATACCCACATGCTAGTGATGGATGCAATCCTTATACAGGTTTGGCATTCCCTCCAAGTAGTGTCCTCCTCGCCTGAGGAAGTTACCTTGTTTTGGGCTGCTTTTTGTTGGTCTTTTTTTTTTTTTTGCTGCTACTAGAATTAGCGAGCTTGTCCCCAGTTCTCGCTCTGATACGTCAGGCAGGGCACTATTGTTATCTGGTGTTCAAGTTTTGGAACAGGGTCTACATTTGTGTTTTAGGCATTCAAAGACAGACCAGTTGGCTGGGGTCAAACCTTAGTCTTGTCCAGGGCTCCCAAGGGCCAGATCTGCCCTGTATTGGCCTTGTCAGATTACCTCAGACTGCGCCCAGCATCCCCTGGTTATTTGTTTTTGCATGTCTTGGGCCTTCCATTGATGCAGTTTCAATTTCAAACGATGTTGCAGGAGGCTCTGAAGCATGCGGGTTTGCCAGCAGCCCAATTTTCTTCTCATTCATTTCGGATCGGAGCTGCGACAGCTGCAGCAGCTCATGGCCTAAGTGATGCTATGATCTGACGTATTGGGCGATGGCATTCTGGGGCGTTTAAATCTTGCATTCACTCTTTAGGCTGTTTAGATGTTGATTCTAGTCCCAGGGGGCCGATGCGATCTTGCCTTGATGTTCTAATGTGTGTTTTTCTATTGAGCAGATTAAGAACAGGGTGACGTCTGGATTGTTGGTCACAGCTTGGTCTTTTGGGCCAAATGGCACGTTATCCAGTCGGGCTGAGATCCAAACTTGGGTCTGGAGCGATTTGGGTGCATCCATTGGTTTGGGCGGAGAGGCATGCTATGGGGGACCCTTCTTCCATGTATCATCGAGTTGGCTGTTACCTTTCCACCTCCCCAGATACTACTCATTCACCTAAGTAAGAATGACTTGGTTAAGATCACTGGATTGCAGCTAGTTAAAAGTATCATGATGGACTTACAGGAAGTACGATGATGGTTACCAGGGACTGTTCTTTTATGGACCAAGCTCTTGCCGTGACGAACTTGGCCTGGTGCAAGGAAAGATTCTGCTGTTAACGCGGCTCATCTCTGGGTGAATGGAAGTGTTTTGAGGAGGTTGGAAGTTTTGGGGGCCTCATGTGTGGAGCATGATCGGATCAGGGTTGATTTGCCACATCTGTACAGGGATGATGGGGTTCATCTCTCTCCGGTAGGCTGTGATGTATACTTGGATTTCATTGTCTCTCATATTAATCGGGCCCTTCTAGGGGGGAGGGGATGCCAAGCTAGGCTGGCCCCACCTGTGGCAAGGCAGGGACCCCCCCAGGGGATAATTGGATATCTGAATTTACAATATTTGGTCAGTCAAGAGGGATGAATGGTTTACATCATCAGCTAAAAAATCTCTTACATCATCAATCATAGAGATGACGTCAAAATTTGGATGGGGGGGATGATTTGATTATATGTTTAGCAACTTGTGTGAGACCCTTCTTGACATATGAGTCCAAAATTAGAGGCATCTGTGGTGACTATGAAAGTCTTGGTATAATCTGGAGCCATTAAGACAGGAGCAGTAGTCATCAGGTTTTTTAACTCCCTGAAAGTAACTTCACATTTGTCTGACAAGGTGACTTTAGCAGGGTTGTCCTTTTTGGTTAAATCGGACAAAGGGCTTGCAATGCTGCTAAAATTGGGGATACATTTTTGGTAATACCCTGCTAAACCCAGAAATGACCTCACCCCTTTCTTGGTTGTAGGCCTCGGCCAGTTAACTACGGCTTCCACCTTAGAAGTTTCTGCATTGATGGTTCCACTACCTACCAGATATCCCAAATATCATCTTTCTCGTTTGCCTAGGTGACACTTGGAGCTTTTAACTGTCACCCCTCTCTTTCTAAGCCTTTTTAGTACTTCAGTCAGATGGTGTAGATGTTCATCCCAGGAGTTACTAAAGGTACCAATATCATTAATATAGGCTACAACACAGTGCTTTAGCCCCGCTAACATGTTGTCTACCAATTTCTGAAACATCAACGGAGCATTCTTTAATCCAAAAGGTAACACAGTGAATTCATATAGGCCTCTATGTAACAAAGGCAGTTTTCATTTGATATTTGGGGCACATGGGTACCTGCCAATATCCTTTTGTCAAATCTAACATTGAGATATATTGAGCCCTTCTCATCCTTTCAATCAAATCCTCAGTTCTAGGCATAAGATAGGCGTCAGTTTGGGTGATTTTATTTAACCGCCTATAGTCCACACAGAACCGAATAGTATGGTCAGGTTTTTCTACTAACACTACCGGTGAAGACCAAGGACTATTGGATAGTACAATAATCCCCATTTTCAGCATTATCTCAATTTCCTCCCCAATTCTGTTTGCTAATGGACAGGTGACCCAATATGGCTACAGGGTTTGATTCTCCAGTATTGATATGATGAAATATCCCCTGTACTTTCCCAGGTACATCTGAGAAGGTATCCTCAAATTCTTTCAACACTTTCTGTATCTCTGATTGTTGCTGGGGAGTAAGAGAAGGGTCAAGAGTAACCTCTTGTGTCTTTTCTTTCCCCACATTCTCAAATTTGCACTGAGGAAGGACAATGCCTTCGTTATCCATCTCTCTAACAGCATACAATACCAAATTTTCCTGACTAACATAAGGCTTTAGCATATTTACATGCACCAATTTACACCCCACATCATCTCCCAAGTCCACTATATAGTTTTCATTGTTGATTGTCTCTGTGACTTGAACTGGACCTGTCCATGCATACTGCAGTTTATTTTCCTCTTGTTGGTCAAAGGACTAACACCTCATCTCCAGGCATGAAAACTCGAGTTCGGGCCTTTTTGTCATACCATATCTTTTGTTGACCTTGAAATGCTTTCAAGTTTTCTCCAGCAACTCTCAAAGCTTGTCTTAAGGATATCATCAGGTTCTGGACATATGATACCACATCTTCTGGCTCCTTTTCCTCTGGATATTCCCACTCTTGGCGAATGAATTTCAAGGTCCTTTTACTTTGCGTCCAAACATTAACTCGAATGGACTGAATCCTAAGCTTTCTTGTGGCACCTGTCTATAGGCAAACAATAGGTGTTGCAGTTTAGTGTCCCAATCATTCTGGTTTTCCGCAGTATAGGATTTTATCATGTTGACTAAAGTTCCATTAAAGTTCTCTATAAGCCCATTACTTTGGGGGTGATGAGGGCTTGTGGTTAACTGTTTCACTCCACAAATCTTTCATAACTTTTGCATCACTTTGGAGGTGAACATACTTCCCAAATCCGAAATTACCTCACCCAGAAACCCTAACCTACAGAAGGTATTTATCAGAGCATTAGCCACAGTTGTTGTTTCTATATTCCACAAAACTACTGCTTCAGGATATTTTGTGGTATAGTCCATTAGAGTAAGTATATATCTATTCCCTGTATGAGTTGCACAAGGTGGTGGCCCTATTATATCCATCCCTATTCACTGGAATGGCTGGGACATAACTGGTAAAGGACAAAGCTTAGCTCTGGTTTTATCTTGCCTTGTTCCCGCTTTTTGACAAACATCACAAGATTTACAAAAAGATTTTATATCTTGTCCCGTTTTTGGTCAATAAAAATTCAAAGAGACTCACTGGGTAGTTTTCTTAATTCCCAAATGACCTCCAAATGAACTAGAGTGGGCTATTTCTAGTATCTGGCTTCTGTATTTCTGAGGAACTACCAATTGTTTTTGAATTTCTTTCTGAGTATTATATTTACATTTGAGGACCTCTATATAAGCGGTCTTGAATGATTTTAAATTTGTGAGGGTGGTTCGCACTCAGTCCTACAACAACTCCATCTTCAGCTAGAGCAAACAAAGGTTTTAAACTTTCATCTCTCTTTTGTTCCTGCCCAAATACTGCTTGGTTCTCAAGTTAAATCTCCTCACAACTCTCCTTATTTTTTATCTCAGATATACCACTCTCATCGGTAGTGACATCTGGTTCAGTTTGTTTTTCAGGTATGGGATTAATTTGTTAGGAAACTTTTTTCCTGTTTCTGTTGTCTGGTGGTCACTAAAGGAAACCTAAGATATCTGTCTAAATCATTTCCAGTTATACATGGAACAGGAATGTCATTCCAGAGGGCAAATTTCCACTGCAGTTTGTGTCCTCTGAAGGAAATGTCTAGCTTTGCTACTGGGGTTGTAAATGGAGAACCCCCTAAACCAGGGGTAGGCAACCTTTCCCCTTTAAGGTCCGAGGGACTTCAGCTCCCAGAATCCGAGGAGCTATTGGCCAACATGGGACTATTGGCCAACATGGCTGAGGCTTCTGGGAGCTGAAGTCCCTCGGCCCTTAAAGGAGAAAGGTTGCCTACCCCTGCCCTAAACCCTTTAAAGTCAGCATTTCTTCTGGGTATATGTTTTGAGAGTTTACTAAGTGTGGTTTAATTATACACACTTCAGATCCAGAGTCACGGAAGCCCCACAACCAGGTTCCATCTATCTGTATTAATTCTCTATGTTCCTTAAAACTGAGTCCCTCAGGCAAAGCAGTTACAAACAGGCACGTTCCAGCAGAGTCAGTGGCTTCACTCACTGTCATTTCCATGGTAACCTCAGCTTCCCTATTGCAACTTTGTTTGTCTGACTGGTTCACTGCTGTCACATAATATGCTGGCTTAATAGGTGATTTGAAATTCTTCTCATAAATTTTTGGACAGTTTGATTTCAAATGCCCTATCTGCCCACATTGATAACAATTCTCTGGTTTAGTTTGGACTGATTTTCTCTCGACCATCTATCCCTCTTCTGGTTTTCAAGGTCACACTCTCTTAACCCAAAACTTTTCCTCTCAGATTCTGGTGTTCTCCCTTGATGCCAGGGTTTATAAGTTTCTCTCTCCCTATTCCTTTCTTTTGGGGCTTGCCAGTTTTTGGGGTCCTTTTTGTCTTTCCACTGAGACCCTTCCTTATTTTTTGCCAATCCCCTGTTATATCCTCTGATTAATACGAGTTCATCAACCATTCTAACAGCTTCTGCTACTGTTTTGGCCCTTTTCTCTTGAACTACCCATTTATACTCTTGGGGGATTACATTATAAGATTGCTCCAAGCCTATCAAGCTTTGCAATTCTTCTTTGGATGTCACTTTATAACCATCTATCCAGCTCTTTAAATAATAATCTAGCCTACACACCAGTTGAGAAAAAAAATTCCTCAGGTCTTTTCTCTATCTTTCTAAACTCCCTTCTGCGGTGTTTTGGAGTTAATCTTTACTTCACCATCTCTTTAAATAACTCATAGTTTTGAGCTTCCTCAGATCTCATCTCAGCATAAATTTCTGTTAGATCCCCACAAATTTGGGATCTTATATAACTCATTCTGTTTTCTTTTATTTTTAATTCCTCACAAGTCCTCTCAAAATTGGTGAAGAAAGAATCAATATTGTCCCCTTTATAATATTTGGGGAATCTCTTCATATCAATCTGAGGTGCTCTATTTACATCAGCCACCATCTGGGTTTAAGGGATTCCCTGATCTAGACTTCTCATCCTAAGTTGGAAATCCATTTCAGCTTGTTTTACCCTCAGTCTTTCTATTTCAATTTGTTGTTCCTTTTCAATCTCCTTTTCCCTTTCTTTTTCTTTTAACCTGGCCATTTCTATTCTTTCTTTTATTTTCCAAATCTCTAAACTTTCTTGAGGTTCAGAAAGGGCAGTGTCAAGGCTACCCACCATTTCTTCTCTAACCTTCTCTTCCTCTACCAATCCAGCCACTGCTGGCACTTTAACAGGAGGCATGTTTATAGTATTTCCTTACTATTACCCAAAACTTTTACTTCAGGAAATACTTCTAAAATGTCAGTGCCTCAACTGAACACAAAAACAACACTTGTATCTTGAAGCCAGAGTAGTGATTCCTTACGTTACCACAACTTTTACCTCAGGAATCACTAAGTGTGTTTTTATCACTAGTCTCCTACCAATACCTTAGCACATTTACGTCAGAGACTAGCTAATTTCTAGCGTGGTCAGTGTCCAAGTAATCTCCTACAAATACCCTTATGTGAATACCTCAGAGATTACTTTACTGATGTCAATGCCTAGATTTCAAAAGGTTGGTATTTTAACCTTTTCACTTTAAGTTAGACTAGTGATTCCTTACTTTACCACAACTTATACCTCAGGAATCACGAAGGGGGGAAGCAGACAGAGGCGGCGGAGACGCCGCCGGATGGAGCGCCGCGGGACCGCAGCCTCCGCACCCCGGCGCTCCTGCGGCGTCCCTGGAAGGAGCGCTAAATCAGCGCTCCTTCCACAAGACAGGGAAAGTGCACCCTAAAAGCGTAGGGCGCACTTTCCCTGCCTTTTCCGCCACAGAGGTTGCCCCGGAAACGCCGGCCGTGTGGAGGGCCGGCAGCTCCCAGGGCGACCTCAGGAAGAGGAAGGAGTGCCGCGCATGCGGTTGCTCCTCCTCTTCCGGGTCTCGCAGATGACTCAATTAGTCGTCTGCCGAGGCCCTATGTGTGTTTGTGCTTTTATCACTTTTCTTCCACAGTCCCCTACAATTACCTCAGCAAATTACCTCAGGGACTGGCAATAATTCTTTTTTCTCCAGTGTGGTCAGTTTCCAAATAATCTCTTACAAATACCCTTTCACAATTACCTCAGAGACTACTCTCCTGACACTAATGCCTTTACTTTAAACACAAACCTCTGAACTTTCCTCTCTCAAGTTCAGAACAAATCTTGGACTTCTGGTTCCTTGAACTCAGACCCCTTCAAACACACTTTTGTTGATTGGATTTGTCAAATCCCAATGGTACAATAATATTAGCCACTGGATCTTTCTGTATCCCGCTGCTGCTGCCAAACTTATGTGGTGCACATGACTGCCACCTTCCTACTTTTACACTTTAATCATAGCTAGCTGTACTTTGGGAACTTGTTATCTCCACTTCTACCACCTAATAAAGTGTCAGGGACTCACACTGCCTTTTTAGTGTAGTCCCACCTCCAGAATAACAAAATATTGGTAGCATGTTTTATGTCTAAGATAGAGGCCAAGTGATGCTGGAATAATAAAAAGAAAAGTTTATTTTACATCAACATGCAATAAAGGTAACTTTTTTCAGGACTTGATATTATAATCTTTCTTAGTTACAGATTTATGACATATGTTACAAATTCAATCACAGTACTTCAGCCCCTCTGGCTAATAATGGGGGGTTGCAGACTGCCAGAAATAGTGCAAATTGAGTCCACTTTAAGGGTTAGCGTTAGTGCTTGGGAGTTATGGGAATTGTTTTTTTTCTGAGACACTGAGCCTTCTCTGTCAGAGAGCTCTGGTGCCACAATAAAATACAGTTCCCATGGCTCCCTAGCACTAACCCTAACCCTAAAAGTGGACTCAATTTGCACTATTTCTGGCAGTCTGCAACCCCCAAATATCTAACTGGAGAGAACACCACAGTAACTCTCTCTCTCTCTCTTCCAGAGCTCTGTGTGTGTTCAGAGTTTACCCTTTCTAAACTCTATCTCCCTAAAATTCACTTCCCTCAGGAACATTTTAAACACAGCCCTCTCACTGACTTAACTTTCCCAACACACCCTCTAGCCCAAATCTTCTTCTTCTCTCTGTCAGCCTGGGTTTTTATAGTACTCCCAGCTGAACTCCCATTGGCTTGCTCTCAGCCACCTTCTGATTGGTCAGCTGGACCCCTGTTCACCACAGAGATCCTGATTCTGGCTATTACACCAGTGATCACTCATGGGAGAAGGTGGAAATAGCAGTCTGTTGCATCGTGATCAACAGGAAAGCAGGCTTCTGTGGGTTGCAGCAGCTGCTGCCCAGTAACTCCATACTGGGGGACTTTCATGAACCCTACATAGTCCCTAATCTATTGACTATGGGATAATGAGTACAAGCCAGTCATGAATGCGTAACTCTAGGTTATACAATTGTAAATCTAATTGTGGATCCCAGCTGCATTGATAGCACTATAATAATGTATTGTGAAAAGGTCCCAAGGCCAATGTAAGATTTTAGGTTTTGTTTTATCTGGCAGTATTTTGTCTTAAAAATTGCTGAAACCATCTGAAACTATTAATGTGTCTGAGTAGGAACAATGCTATATTCTGGTATAGTCCCAGAAAAAGAGAAAGGAAAAAGATGTCTGTCTTTATTGGAAACCTTTAAACTTAAAGTACTATTCAAATAAACATACACAAATATCCCTGGCCATCTTGTGAGGAGTGACAATTCAATCCCCCCCTCAATAAATAAATAAATAAATAAATAAATAAAATAAAATAAAAACCTCATCATAATATATGAAGATACACATCTTTCAGCTCTGCATACACCCACTCCCCAAACTTTGCAGTGGATATATGCTGCCATGATACTGGAAATGAAGTACTGGGCCATGCTCAGTCTAGACATACTTGGAGGTAGCCATCAGAAGTAAATATTTCAAAATCTATTTCCCTCTAAGGGCAGAATGATACATAATCATGTGTGTGTCTGTGTGTGTGTGTTTGTGTGTGTTATGTGCCTTTAAGTCACCTGTTGACTTATGGTGATCCTCTGAATTTCATAGGGGTTTCTTAGGGCCTTTACAGACTGCCAGAAATAGTGGAACTTGAAGCCACTTTAACTGTCCTGACTCAGGGCTAAGGAATCATGGGAAGTGTAGTTTATTGTGGCACCAGAGCTCTCTGACAGAGAAAGCTCAATGTCCCAGAAAAAAAAAATACAATTCCCATGATTCTCTAGCACTGAGCTAGGACAGTTAAAGTGGCCTCAAGCTGCACTATTTCTGCAGTCTGTAAAGGTCCTTAGTCAAGGAATACTTAGACGTAGTTTTGGCAGTTCCTTTCTCTGAAATTTAGCCTATAGAACCTGCTATTCATTGGCAGTCTCTCATCCAAGTACCAACCAGGAGTCACCTTGCTTAGTTTCCAAGATCACACAGGCTCCAGTGCCTTCAGACCTTATTTAAGCCTTATTACATACACCAGGGGTAGGCAACCATTTTGAGCCGGGGGCCGGGTTGCTGTCCCTCAGACAATTGGAGGGCCGAAGCACCAAAAAATAATTAATTAATTAATTAATTAAAATTAAAATAAAATAAAAAAATAAAAAAATAAAAAATATGCATGCACACTCTCTCAGCCCCAGAAAAGCCATGGCAAAACCCCTGTGGAGATTTTGCCAAGAAAACCCCAAGAACAAATACTAACAACAGGGGTAGGCAACCTTTCCCCTTTAAGGGCTGAGGGACTTCAGCTCCCAGAATTCCAGGAGCTATTGGCCAACATGGGACTATTGGCCAACATGGCTGAGGCTTCTGGGAGCTGAAGTCCCTCGGCCCTTAAAGGGGAAAGGTTGCCTACCCCTGAATAACAACAGTAATCAATATCATCATGGCGGGCTGCGGCGGCGGCGGTGGTGGCAGAACCAGCCTGGGGCCGGTCCAAAGGCCTTGGGGGGGCGCATCCGGCCCCCGGGCCTTAGGTTGCCTACCCCTGACATACACCATCATCGTATGCAAATATATTCAGTTATACATCCCATATTCAATTACATCTGCAGTTAAAGCATACTTGTCAGCAAACAGTAGTGATCAGAATCAGAGATTCTAGTCTTCATTCAGTTCATAACACAACTTGATCCATTATTGTTAAACCAAAGTTTTTCTGGAACTGGGGTAATTTAGCTCCATTACTTACATTAAGTCATAATAAGTCAGAACCCATAGTTCTGGCTGAGCTCTTATTAGGGCTGGCTGGTTGCTACTGCTGCTGCTGCTGCTGCTACTACTACTACTACTACTTGAGGAGGAGAAGCAAATGATCTCCATTCCACTCTCCAAGTCTAGGCAGTTACATTATTGTTGTGTGAGACAGCAAATTCCACAAGCACTTCTCCCCATCTCTGGCAGTAAAAATACAATAAGAATTTGCTGCTGTCCTGTTTCTTGGTATCCCAGTAATGTAGCCACCTCACTGTGCCTAATGGTAATACTGGTCTTGATTCATGTTACAGGTGGCTGGGATGCTGAAGGCAAGCATACTCAATGATATGTGCTACAACATGACATGCCATTCACTAATAACTAGAAACTGGAACTAGGAGATGGATCCACAGTTTAAAGAACACTACTGAATAAGAAGAGAAGTTGCTTCAATCTTTTCCATAGCCAGGGTGAGCCTTTATTTACATTACCAACTTTTATATCTACACCAGCATCTGATTCCTTATTAAAGAGATGGATGATGAAAATATATAATAGAATTCTAGCCTCAGTATCCTTAACATTATCATCACCCTGATGGGTCTGCTCACATCTTTGATGAGATGGGACTAAGGAGTGTGAAACACTGGGCTTAGCAGCAAGGCACCTCAAGAACATCATGGTCTTCTGCAAATTGACCATGGTATAGACAGTGGTCCATACCTCAGTTTATATAGATGAAATTGTAGGACTACCAAGGCCTCCAGAAACTCTGAGCCCCTCAGAGCTAATCTACACAGTCTAAATCCACTGGTAGTAACACAGAATGTACCTTCTCTCCTCTCCTTCCTTTAGCCTTCTGCATCCCAGCCCTCTAGATCTGATTTAGGGATGCATGGGTGGAATGGACAAGAGGCCACCTTTTCCAGTTGCACTGGATCCTGTCATTTGGACAATGGAATGTGGCCATTTTGATAGCAGATTCGCATCATTGGATCCTCCCCAGACCACTGTGTGAGACTGGGCCAAAGACTGCTGAACCTGAAAATATATGGAAGTAAATTGCACTCAGATGGATCTAGATCCTGTTTAATTCAGTTTAAACTCAATTTAATCTTGGATTAGGCTATAGAGGATATTTTAATCCTACAACAAATCTGAATTTAATATTGTTGGCTGGGAAGCATTTTCATGGACAAAACCCATCAAACAGAAGCAATTCAATATATTATGCTAATCAAGAGGGAACTACCACCTCGTTTACCAGCAAGATATATCTCAGAGCTCTTGATGAATTCCTCTTTAATGACCATTTTAATTTCACATCATTTGTTTCTTCTCTGCTGCACCCACATTATCCATTCAAAGGCTTTTCAGCAGGTATATATCTCCAGAAATTCACCACATGTGCATTTGTACTTAACAAAAGTGGCCATGTTATACAGCTCAAGATGATGGATTTAGGCTAGTATCTCCCCAAAACAGTTAATCTCCTGGTTGGAACCAATTAATCAAAACAGGAAATCAATGCAGACATGTGCATTTACATACTGATATCCAAGTATCATTCCTTCTCTCCACAGACTCTTTTGTCAGCTAAAGCCTCAATCCAGCTAAAGTTAGCCATAACTAATGTCATATTGCAGCCAATCAAAAAGTTAATCACAAGTGCTAACTTGAGACTTTCAGTGGAATTTTGTCATGGACAGTTTTAGTTGGTTAAGGTACAGCAGTTTGATTTCAAAACATTGATGAAGGTTTTATTTACACCTAAAACTCAGGGATATGCAATTCCCTGCACCCTTCATTTCTAACACATTACTTACAAAACAAATTGCTGATTGGTTGGAATTATTTCTGAATTTTGCTACTCAAAAATCCTTAAATAGTTCTGCTGAAGTCCCAACATTTCCCTAAAAAATTATTGTCTTTAAGTGAATTTTTACAGTCCCTCCATGTTTAGTTTCTCCAGGTTTCCAGATTAACAGCAGAATGCCTAGTACTAGTAAGGCAAACAGAACATTTAAATAATAGTACAGGTTCCATAGCATACACAATCTTTTAAATAATATTTTTCACCCCTGAATCATACAAAAATCACTATTTTTCTTTCTCCTTTAAAATCCCTCAGTTTTTTGTTCTAAGCATAAACTTCCACATTCATCTTGGCACTTCACATTATATGAAATGGGTTGGTAATATGCTAAAATTTTTATCAAAAATCTGGTATCAGCAATCTGCAATTAAACCCTGCTTCTCACTAAGGTAAGAAATCAACTGGGGCTTTACCAGCTTATACCACAAATGGGAATCACATGGTTAAATACTCCATACAAAAGAATTCCTGTTTCACAGGAAAAAAAATCAGGAAAAAAGCAACAGTAGGTATCTAGTTTCCCGTCATGTGATCCCACGCACTGTAGCATATAGTACATCCCACCACACTTTTACTGTTTCAGTGAGAACCAGGTCTAAGTTTGTTTCCAATATGAATTTCCACTGAACATTCCACAAGATTCTTTTTAATTCATACAAAAACACATATCTCTAGGCACTTCTGATAATGTGTGTGCACTTAATGTGCCACTAAAAAGGAATCAGTCAGGAGTAAAATATACTGACAGAACTTGCACAGTTGATCATTCATATCTATGATTGCTGTATCCATGGATTTACCCATTCATGGCTTGGATATATATATTTCCAAAAAGCAAACCTTGACATTTTATATAAGAAACACATTTTACTACATCATTGCAAATAATGGGACTTGAGCATCCATGGATTTTTTGGTATCCACAGGGGGTACTGGAATCAAACCCCAGTAGATACCAAGGGCCCACTATACCTTAAATATTTTGGAAGTAATGCTAGTTGGTTGTGAGTTCTTTTACCTCCAATGGGACAGACTACCACATCAACCAAAAAGGGAAAGCAAAACATAGGCCAAGGTCTTGCATCAGAAAACATATATGTAGCACACAGCTATGCTATAGCTCCTGGCGCAACTCCCAACCCACCTTTGCTGTTCCCTATTCTCTGCAGACAAAGAAATGGCCATCTTGGAAGGGGCTATAGTAGAGAAAGTAGTGATTTTGATCATTACATGATCAGAAAATAATTTTCAGTTCTACAGTTACAAAAAAGTAAGTTGAATATGCATCATTCTAATTCATGAACAGGATGATGACTACTAATGGTGCTTTAACACCTGGGAAGTCAGTCCATCTCTCTTGGACAAAGATGCATGATTTCTAAGGTGATCAGCCAGTTCAATAATCTTAACTAGCAAGCTGTGTTCCTTTTAGACAATAATTAAATAATTAAATATAAATGCATGCACATGCTATTCAATGGGAGATACTGAAGAAAATACAGACAAATAGACCATTAATGTATTGGATTTATATTCTGCCTTTCTCTGAGAACTGGAACTCAGAATAGCTAACAGAATTGTCATTGAATCCAGACCTAAAACATACTTCTACTAGATCCATTGAAATCAAGGGACTTATTGTAGTCATGACTGTATTCAACCCATTGTTTTAAAGGACAGTTAAGGGGTATTTTACACATGTTCCACACCCTTATCTTTTAAGCAAGACCCTAGTAGCAAAATAATCTTTAACATGCATTTCCACAAATGAAAATTTGTTTCACTTTTTAATCTGAATTTCATGAATAGTTGCATGCCCACCAATTAAAATTTGCCCCCAGAATGATTAACCAATAAAAGCATGTGCTAACCAATATAGCGATTAAACCACTTAATAGTTGCAGCCAAATTGATCTCCTGACATGACTGAATCTCATGCTTCTCTTGAAAAGGGAGAAATGCAAAGTCCTGCCTGCTGATGTTACACAGGAAGTACAAGAAGCAGTTGGGCAATCATTTCTTCCCCTGCTTCCCTATCATATCCAAGAAAAGCCACATTTAAGTTCGAGGTCTAACTAATGAAATTTAAATGTTCAGAAACAGAAGGATGAAGAACATAAGAAATTCTTGGGGATAAATGAAGAGAGAGGGAACCATGGGAGGGAGGGAAGGAAGGAGGGAGATGAGGGAAGGAGGGAATGCAGAAAAGAAGAGAACTCTGAAATGTGTCAGGATGTAGAATTTTCATATTACCATTGTTTATAAGCTACAAAGGAGGTAGGGAGGAAAAAAAAAACAGTCTGATGCTATCAGTTATTCATATTTGCATATAAACTCTGGTATTAGGATTCATTTTTATAAGCATGTCACTTTTTAGCTCATAATTAATTGCATTGACAGCGTTCTATGCTGAGTTTGGTTCTTCTTCTCTCTTGCTCCCCCGCGCCACATCCTCAGGGGGAAAAAAAATGCTGTTTTGGGCTGAGGTTTTTAATTATATGAAATATTAATCACGGGATTGAAATCTGAAAATTTAAATGATTGTTTAATGATCACTGATCAAACGTATAATCGAGATAAAGAAAATTAGAATGGCAGACAGAAACATCCCCATTTGAATTCTACATTACTAGTCTTCTGCCTAACTAGGCACTTTTTCCTGAATCTCTGAAATGTCCCCCTCCCCTTTTAACTATGCTTGCAGTTGCTATAGTGATGGTATAATTTCGTAATGGTCTGAAAATGACACTGGCATAGATACTGACAGATAGGAATTAATTCGCTAACAAGTAATTATGTCGCAAAATGTTGACTGCCACGCAGAAGGTGCACTGTGACACATTTACTGTTTTCCAGGGATGGCAGCAACATTAGCGTTGGTCATTAGTGGTAGACATCTCGGCACAGTGTTGCATACAGACTTATATGCAGACCTATTTAGTTACCTGTGTGACAGCCTTGTTCAGGACACCAGAAACAGCTGTCCTAGCCTGTATGAGCCAAAATAATTAGGCCTGTCATCTTCCCACTCTGATTTTCCCTTCAACCTGTTCCACAAAATGCAAATATTTTGCTTTCATTGTCACATTCACCTTGACATGGATATTGCTTTGGCGCATAACTGGATGAGATGACTCGGAATTTGCATTGTTCATTCTAATAAATTTGCTTTTCCCCCTCTACCACATGGCAGGGCCCATCAGATAAAGTCTCCCAGAGTGTCATCAATCACCATCGCTGACAGACGGCTTTTGCCTTCATTTGTTACATAGGAGAACATGCTTAATTATTTGTCCTGTAATTAGTTGAGAAAATGTCAGGAAATGTCAACTCTCTGTTCACTGTGGAAGGACTCTGCTTGAAAGCCGCAATGACTGAAGTGTCATTAAGGCTGCCTAACAAGACGAGGATCAGCTGGGGAAAAGTGAAAAGCTTCTAAAAAAGTAATCATGGTGAGTTAAGGCAAACTGCAGATTGGTGCCAATAATAAGATGTGAATCCTATTAGGAAAGAGGTCTGTTTTTTCAACTCTCATTCTCTCCCGCCCCAATAATAAATATAAGAAAGGAAGAGCAAACTCAACAATGAACAAGCATAGTGGTCTGGTATAATTTTCGTCTTATATTCATGGGTATTTCCTAAGCCAATCATACTTACTTTATTATTCCAGGTAGTATCTAATATTTAGTCTTCAGATTTGAAGCGCATTCTTTTTACATTCACCCAGTGGTGTGTATTATACAATGGATATGTGGAAGGTAAATATTATTTTTATATTCATCAAGCAGGAAAAAAGATTAACTGGACATGATTTCTTTTTCCTGTTGGAACTTGGAAGAACAATGATCAGTACATTTGATTCTAGAACAATTTTTAAAAGACTCATACACTATTGTGCAGAACTTATACTAACAAAAATGATACTACTGTGTAGATATATTGACTAAGACAAAAATACTTGACTTTGGTTGATGAAATTTAAATAGAGCAACATGAGTTCCTACCAAAATAAGGGAATAATATATCAACAAGAACATCACTGTTTTATTTTCCTAAACTTTATCTTAGACTTCTTAGGTCTTTGGGATTTCACTAACAGTAGTTTTAAAAAATAGAACTGTCCTGGTCCACTGTACAGTATTTTCATTTTTCTACTCTAAAAATATTATTCAAATTAGAAACAGCTCATTTTTCACAAGGTCATCTGTATATTTTGTTTTTAAACCCTGGCCAATATTACTGAATGAATCACCACCCATATTTTACGTTGTCATCCAAAGGAATATTCATGAGGGAATCCTTTTCTAACTTAATTACTTCCATTATTTCATCTTTCATTGCCAATAAGCACATTATTGCTCTGTCTCTTTAGTAAGGATAATTAAGATAGTGTTCTGCTGTTTTACAATTTACTAGTTGTCACAGGTATGGCTAAGCTAATTACCAAAAGGCTAAAAATTTTATTCCAAATAGAGTATTACAAGACTACTGCTTGGGCAGATTGCTTGCTAGACTAATTCAATTAAAGATACACTGTACCTAGACTATAGGCATTGAACACCATGTGGAAAGTGTAGCAGATTGTAAAAGCAAGTTGATCATTAAAATACCTATCAGACATTTAATAAATATATTCAATTGTAAATTATGAATTTAAGATAAGGAGGGAAGAAGGGAATTTATTTAACAGGCTCCTATTCCATTCACTTTTTTTCAATTTCAGAACAGATGTACACAAGTAAAGCAAAAGGCTGCATTTAATGATGTGTTAGATTCTCTTCGTTCTTGGAATTTTTATTCAAGAGGACACAAATTACTCTGCCAATCTGCTCTTTAAAACCTTTTGTTACTGGACTCCAGTGTTCTGCCCTCTCCCCAAATTATTTTGTATCACAATTCAAAATAACGAGGCATTATTTCCCGGGGAAAAAAATAGTCCCCTAGGATTGACAGCTTATGAAGATTTAGTAACCCTTTTATCCTCTAAGAAAGATAGTCTCTTCAAAGTGCAGGAGGTGGTTCTTGTGGGAAACATTTCAATAATACGCCACAATCAATTGAGTATAATAAAAATATTTATTCTTATAACATAACTCTGCATTGCATTGTTCTGCAGCCTACTAAAAAAGTACTACACCTTAAATGTTTGGAAAATATGATGAGAATTACCTTTTCTTCTATTCATAACATAAGTGTTATCAACAGAGGACTATATTTATGGTTACAACTAAAAGAAACAGATACTCCCAGTGTTTAGGCCTCTGTTTTACTTTCCCATTCCTGAACTAGAAAAGAAAAAAAAAATGGTTGCAAACCTATATGAAAGCAATGCAATTATTCTGGCATCTCCAGTGTAAAGCTGGTTTTAATTTAAGAATGTGGAAACAATTGTAGTCTACTGGGAAAATCTCTTGCATGTGCTCTACTGATATAGAAGAGAGCAGTGAAAGAACACTACCGTGATTTTGAACAACTCCCTTTTCCTTTCAATGGGTCGCATGTAGAGACCTACTTGGTGGATTGTGCCCTAAATCTCTGTGATGTGGTGTCCTGTTGTTACTGTAGTGAGGAGATGCTGTCCTTCAATTGTGAATCAATGCTGGTGAATCAATTCTGAATTAGCTTGCTGTAATAAACCTTCTGTATGTATTCATACCACAGTTGTGCTTTTAGATAAATGAAATGCTTTCCCCTCTAACCTTGATAATGGCTAACCTTGATAATTTTCTTTAAAAAAGAAAAAGAGATGTTCAAATTTATTAATGGAAAGCCACAACAAGAATGTAATTCAAAGCTCAAAGGAATATCCAGAAACCCACTCCCCTTTTTCTACTCTGTTGTAGAGCTGGGAGAAGGGATTGCAGACATTATATGTCATGAACCCCCAAATGATGCAAGCAACAGCAATAAGGAGACAGTAATAACACAGCCACCCTCATGCTGTGACTCAAACTGGACACCTACATTAAGTTTATGAACCATGGTAACTTAGTGCTAGGTTGCAGGTTATCTGCTCAAGATGAACCAGTGTAAATATGTGGGAATAACTTCACGTATTCTCTCTAAGGTGCTGTGTGACACAACAGAAAACACAGCTGCTCTCTGGCAATAACAAGCTGTCTCATTTAGCAAGTGAATGGAAATGGCACACACCCCACAGTCCTCCATGGAACAGAGAAGACAAACTCAGAAATGTAGTCTTGGGATGAAAAGTGAAACCTGAGACTGCTGTGCCACAGACTTGCATGGGTTAGAAATGTACCCAGTGCTTTTCTCACATGGAGCCAAAGTCTTTTCAAACAGATATAATTTGTGCTCAGGACTTCAAGGGCACTATTCATTACTACAAGAGCTGAAATGAATATTCACTAAATATTCACAAAAGTGTCCAAACTTTCCAGTTCAGGTGGCAAAAGTCAACTTTTTGATTTCAAAATTAGAAATTTTGTGGTGTGTGGTACACTTATTAGCAAGTGTCGTGATTGTTCTGGCATGACATCACATATGTGGTAATTCATAGTTTGTCAGCTATCAATTACTGTCAAATACCAAATCCTATTACATGTCAGCTATCAAATAAGTCAAATTCTAAATAGAAATGTCGTCAGACATCAGATACTGAAATCAAATGCAAAGGGAATCTGAATATAGATATCAACTGTGCACAGAATATTCAGTGGGTTTGTTGTTTTTTTTGAACATTCACAGAATACCTATAGTATAGTCAACATAACAATTCTTAGAGGGGAGACCTGCAGATATTGGGGGCGGATTGATTTGAGCACTGGAATGTATCTTATCTTCTCTCTACTTATTTTCAGAATATCTGTCTGGGCAGCACATAATTTCTGAAACACATTTAATTATGAATCCCTAAGTAGTCTACTTATAGCGCTTTACAATAAGCTACCTTCTGTAAAAAGCAAGGAACAATTTTGAATGTAGGGTAACATTTATTACAAATAACTGGTTATGTATGGGGAAAAAAAAACTTGGAAAGCTCATCTATGCAAGCTTCCTGCCTTGTTTATGTATTTATAATGCACTTATTTCAGAAATGTATTAATGCACTGGAAGGTGCTCACATGTACCCTTTTGAGAATTAGCATATTAAAATGGGAATTCTCACAGGTTGATAAGATGGTTTTTAACTCCATTATGTACAAATAACAATGGCATAAGCTTGAAACAATATATTTAAGATGAAGGGAGAGAGAGAGAGAGAGGAAAAAGCCCAAAGATGTTAGGTCAGACAATATCTCAAATAACATTTGGAAAAGGCTGCCAATTGTTTGGATAACTGTACAATGCCAAAGCCTCTTATAACATTGTTAAGTCTTTATTCAGTAATACATTATCATGCATATTTCATAGCAGGGATTACTAAGACAGAATTGTGTGTCATTTTTGTTGTATGTCTTTATAATTACACCTTGAAGCCACAACTAGATTTTTTTTTTACTACATATTCATGAAAAGCGGACTTGTAATTTGATAAAGGGTAGCTTGTGTTCTCGACTCCATTCAAACAGCATCATGAAGCAGAATTAAAGTAGGCATCTGTGTTCTCCCAGCATTAATCTCTTCAAGCACATTCCAGCTGCTATGATGTGCAGGCAGGAGATAAGTCCTAAACGGACTAAAGCTAAGCAAGCCAGACAACTCTATTATTGGCTTCATAATTGCTTAATTAAACTTTTGTCACTAATCATTATGAGGGCAATAGAGCTGTTATACTGGCTTCTGTTAAGCAAAAATCAATAAACTGTTGGAGTTAATTTCGCCGTATTTTTTTGTCCTGCAAATGGAATTCATGGCTGCCGGTTAGTGATCTGTGGTGCTGGCGCTCGACTGATATGAGCAGCCATCACCATCTGAATTGAGGGTATTCAGTAGCACATGAATATGAACAAATGGCAAGCATAAATCTTTTGCATGAAGTACACCTTCTATCCCTTTATTATGGAACAATTGACCCATCTAAAATGAATTCTAATGCCAAGAAAGCGTTTAGATTTAAATTACACCATGGTCTTCTGGACCTGAAAGATGACGGCATAAAAAAGATTAATATGCTAATTATTTTTCTCCTTATTTTTCCCCCCTTCAACATCCATGGTGGGGTATTGTGAAGCGTGTAAATAAGATGACTGTTTTGTCAAGAAATGGCTCTGAGGCATACTATATTCCATTGCAATTTAATTTGTTTATTCAAACCTTCACTCCAGATTTTAACTGGTTTTGCAATAACACTTTATTTTTTCACATAATGTTTTTTGCCTTCACAGGGAATATCCTGAATAAGAAAGGCATGTTTTGTTTAGTGAAATAGATTTAATGGTATTATGAATGATGGCACTCTTAACTAAGGTATGCACTTATATATTCCTGTCAAACTTCTTTCCCTTCATTCTAGGCTTTTTTTTTCTGTCCTTAGGTTGCACAAAACCTCACCCCAACCCCCAAATTTTCTTTGCTTCAGTCTGCAACTGAAGAAAAGAAAGAATGAAAGAAAAAATCTACAAAATACCCTCTTGAAATCGGGGGGGGGGGGGAATTATTTAGTTGTTAAACTGTGACTTTTCTCTGCTGTGTATATTTTAGGCCTCAAATTCTTGTATTTTCTCTTCCTGGCCTGCCACTAATTGTAGCTTGATTCTATGAGAAGCAGAATGGAATAACGGATACAGACAGTTTTATAGATGATTCTTAAAATCAAAGTGGTGGAATTTTCCTAAATGTTAAGTAATATATGTCATTCATAACCTGTAATAAAATACACTGTCATTGCCTTCTGAGTAATAATGGTGCTGATCGGTGAATCTTCCATGAATGAAGTTGAATACTATTTCAGTCTTAAAACTAAAATCTTGGGGTTGAATCCCACTCTACCCTTCTGTTCACAGAAGGACTTTTCATTTAGTGGAAGTCTCTGCTAATATAGGATATGCAATATTTCATGACATTACACTTTTTGCATCTCTAGGCAGACACCCCACATTTGCTACATAGGGTTGGAAAACCCTCTAGGATTGGAAAGTGTTGTGGAGGGATAACAGCGGGAATCAACCACAGCAAAAAGCCTTCCATCCATTCCTGTTAGTGAGTGTTTCTGCTAGATCACAGATTCCTCCACAAACTGAAATCCTCCTTCCATTCATGGAAGGGATCTATCAGACAGCAACCTTTGTTACAATTATTGCAGTAATTAAAAAATAAAAGATTGAGTGTTGCAACCTCATTTCATAACAGAGAAGCTGATCATACATGAACTCTGGCTATGCATCAAGGGATGAGGTATGGACTGTGGATCAGGGTATGTACAGCAATCACCAACAGAGATGCATTAAACATTAAAGACATGTGGCAGTGAAAGATATACACACATATTCAAACAGAGCCAGCTCAATATATTTTACTGCTGAAGAAGCAGAGCTCAGAAACTTACTTCTGAAAAGCAGTTACAGTTATAGCTCTAATGAACCAAAAGTAGTCCATTTCTGAAAAAGAAATATTTACTTTTCTGTTCTCAAAGTATCCATTCTAGTTGGTTTGCATTGCTTTTGGAAAACAAAATCTAAATGCTTGTGGAACAAAACAAAATTCCCTTCTATCCATTTCACCATTGCTTCATCATCCACAATGGAGAGAAAGACACTGCACAAACCAGCATGTGATTATCCTCTTCCAGCATTTATTCAGGCCATCTCCCACAAATATAAAAGTACTTTGTAATGTTACATGGCAAAAAGAGTGATGTTATCCCTAATTAAGGGGGACTGCAGATGGGTGGCTCTGGGCCACCCCAGGAAATGGCGGATTGGGGCCGGAGCAACCCCACGCCGCAACCCTTAGCCTCCCTTTTGCTGCCCTGAAAAGAGCGGCAAAATGCCGCTCCTTTCAGAGGCTACAAAAGGCTGCCCTAAGAGACAGTGTGCGGCTCTTCAGTGCCCTTTTTGGCACAGTGTGTTTGAATGCTGTACCAGAAGGGCATCCTGACACCTCGCACCATGTGTAATGGTGAACGGCGTCAGGACGGTGTTGGCCTGGGGTTGGGGCAGCTGGCGTGTGGCTTCCCCATCCCAACTGTGCCTCCAGGCTGGCCCTTTGGGCTGGTCTGCAGAGGCCCTAAGTTACAGTCATAATGTAATGCAGTTCTTTACTGGGAAAAGTAATTCATTGTAAGTAACTAACTATTTTTTACATCTTACTTCTAAACTCTGTCCAAATAGATAAGCAAATGCTCCTCCTCCTTCCAGGTGAAGGTGTGTAGTACAAGAGATGGTCAAGTTATGTTGGCACTAGAAGCTGACAATTTCGCAATTTTTATAGCATTTGGTATCTGCTCCATGATACATAGGACTTTTCTTCTTGTTTCATTCCCCAGCAATAGCTAGACATGAAAAGGATGATGTTCTCCTGCTATTTCACCCTGGTGTCTAATATTCAGAGATGAAGTACTTCTGTAATTTTAATAGTCATTGCATGATCTATGGTTTATGGATTTGACTAGTCCTATACAGAATAAGAGAACCTGTAACACTCCAGATATCATAGGATACCTTGAATCACCCCTGATGACCAGCCTGATGAGGGAAGCCAGAGCTCAGTAGCATTTGAAGGATCACAAATTCTTTCTTAACAATTTATTAAGTTAATGGCTGTCACCATATCTCATGACTGTAGAAAGACGAAAGGGAGGGAAAAACATAGAATCTGACTGCATCATTAAGATGAACTGTTTGGTTGTTTGATGGCTATGAATTCTATAACTTAATTATTAATTGTGTGAAGTATTAATTGTGATAATTTTTTGGTCATTTTTGAGTGTAGTACTGTCAGTCACCTTCGTGGGGTAGCTCCCAGGTTCTTAGCTTATGATTCTCAAATTGAGTGGATTCCCAAATTACTATCGTGACTTTTGGTTGTGTAGCAGCAAATTGAGAGCCAGTGTGGTGCAATGGTTTAAACATTGGACTATGGACGTTATCACATGGGGGTCTCAAAGCGGCAAGAAAGCGGTATGGAATCAATCCAGAACTATACCGGTATAGACCCCACAAGACGGAAATGGCTATCAGACGCAACTAGCATCATTGCGCAATTAACGATACTGCGATAGATGCGCTCCTGGGGAACGTATCTGCCGTTCACACACAAGTGAGAAGATCCCCTCCAGAACCCAGCAAGGATGTTCTTGCACATGCGCAGAAACAGGACAGCTGCGGCTGTCACTTGCCGTGGCTGTCACACACACACACCCCTTTCCAAGCCTGGAAGCCTGGTTGCTTTCCTTGGGATGAGGCCGGGCTCGGAGGGCTCCTCCGACCCTGGCCTCATCCCAAGGGAAGCCTGTTTGCTTTCCTTGGGATGAGGCCGGGGTCCGAGCCCGGCCTCATCCCAAGGAAAGCAACCAGGCTTCCAGGCTTGGGAAGGTGTGTGTGTGTGTGTGTGTGTGTGTGACAGCCAGCTGTCACACATGCACGCACACCCCTTCCCAAGAGAGAGCCACTCTGAACAGATGTCCTCAGAGTGGCTCTCTTTCTCGGCTTGGGTTGGGAAGGAACACCCCCCCCTTCCGAGCGGCTCTCTTTCTCGGCTTGGGTTGGGAAGGGACACACACCCCTTCCGAGTGGCTCTCTTTCTTGGCTTGGGTTGGGAAGGGACACCCCCCCTTCCGAAGCCTGTGCGGGGCCTGGGCTCCACGATACGTATCTCGTGATCAGACATACGGTGAAAGCAGCATCATTGCGGTATCATTCCAGTCGTGCAATTGCAATTCCCCAAGAAACCGGCATTCAAAAGAATGGGGATGATGCAGCATTGGGACGGGGTTGGGACGGGGTTGCGTGCAACGTCATGTGAACACACAGGAAAAAGAATCGCAATGGGACGGGATTGGGTGAAGATTCTTTCTGCTTTAGGCCCAGTGTGATAACGTCCTATGACTCTGTAAACAAGGTTTTGAATCCCTGCTTGGCCATGGAAACCCACAGGGTGACTTTGGGCAAGTCACAATCTGTCAGCCTCATAGGATGTTAATGCCTACCCCCCATCTGAAGAAACTTACCAAGAAAACCCCACAGATCCACCTTAGGGTTGTCATAAATTGGAAATTACTTAAAGGCAAACAACAACAAAAAAGCATTAAATTCACTCTTCTTTAAATTACCCCCACTCCATCCCATGTGCCTTTGGGGGGTTGCAGACTGCCAGAAATAGTGCAAATTGAGTCCACTTTTAGGGTTAGGGAATCATTGGGACTGTAGTTTATTGTGGCACCAGAGCTCTCTGACAGAGAAGGCTCAATGTCCCAGGGAAAAAAAAAAAAACAATTCCCATGATTCCTAGCACTAACCCTAACCCTAAAAGTGGACTCAATTTGCACTATTTCTGGCAGTCTGCAACCCCCATTTCTTACTAGAGAGGGTGCTACTTCTCCTGGATTCCACAGATATGAAACAGGACCAAAAGAAGTATATTTGTGGGGCTTGGTGTAGAAATGACACAGTGATGGTGACTCAGAAACGGGTTGCTAGGATGTTAACACGATCACATTATGCCCTAAAGAAGGACAGAAAATTCTGCCTTATTGTCAGTATCACTGTTGCCCTTATTATTCCTAGAGCAATTTATAAGGGGGTGACAAATAAAGGCAATTACCAGAACAGTTGTTCTTTAGTTATTCACTGAATAGAGCACATCTTCTTACCAATTAATTCTTCAGCAAATTACCATTCATTGTGTTCTTTGCTCTCTATATTATTCTTGCTATAGATGAGTAAAAATAATGTCATGTGATGTTCTTACTTAATTTTTCCATAGTATAAAGCAATGTCCTTCAAACTTCTGATAGATGAGATAGCTGAAGTTGCTGCATGGTTCTTTGGATCCTGCCAATAGTCCCCATAATATAGCATAGTACAGTTTTCTTCACTGAAAGAGAGCAAAGTGCTTTTTAACCCTGACTGACATGCCCAGCTATGTGAAATCCCATTGGACTCATTGAGTAGTGTAGTGGTTAGAATGTGCTAGAACTTTAGAAAATCTAAATTCAAGCCTCTACTGAGCCACAAAAATCACTGACAGACCTTGGGACAGTCACTGTCTCTCTCAGCCTGACCTCTTACACAGTCTTTTTATAAAGATAAAATGGAAAAGAGGAGACCCATGTATGTTGGCTTGAGGTCATTGGTGGAAATATACATGTAACAGCAGCAGCAACATGCCATCTGACATTCACTGTGTTTCATTGGCCATTGTACTGGTGACATCCAAATGCAGTATATAGGTGCTGGCAGCTTCTTCTTCTTGTAATCTCCCCATACATGTTTAGCACAGAGGGTAGCATTCAGAGACATACCTGTGTTAGCCCAGAATATCATTAAGCAAAGAGATCTTGTAGCAACTTTGAGAGTAACTGTGCAAAGGAAGTTGTAACATAAGCTTTATAGACTTGGTCTTCATGCATGTGAGGAAGTAGACCAGTCTACAAAAACTTATGCTGCAACTTCTTTTGCACAGTTAGTCTCAAAGGTGCTACAAAACCCCTTTGCATGTTTAATATTGTTAGGATTTGAGTGAGGAAGACATATATATATATATATATATATATATATATATATATATATGCAATAGTGTAATTTTCATCAAAACACTATAGATAAATATATATAGAATGACATGGTTTACTTCCTCTGTTGTCTTTAAATATACTCCCTACTGTTTGTTCTTAATGAAATTATTCAAAATCAACACATTAGTATTCATAAACCAGGAGCATTTGGCTCAGTTTACCCTATTGAATTTTCTTCTTGCTAACTGATCTGCTCACTTCAGGACTTGCTATATTTTGTGGCAATACATTTGGGACCTGGTAAGCTTTTTGGAAGGGGAGAGTGGTAATAGTGAGGGGGAGAACAGTGAGAGATTAGCAGGAGGAAGATAAAATAATGGGGGAGATAGAAAGAAAAGGAGTGAGTTGGAAGAGAAATAGTATCTGGTATAAGCATTGGTACACTTAGCACTAATCCTGGTTATGTGTTTTATGGAAAGTAACATCTGGTTGTTGCATGCTTTTTTTGAGAAATACTGTCTGACATGCAGTGCATTCAGTGAAACATATTTTGGGGACTGACCGCCTGATGCTCACTGATTTCCAGCAGCCATCTTGCAGTCGGTTGGTAAAGAACACAAGTGGTGTGAAAACAGAGAAAAAAGACCTTGGCCTACAGACTGAGAACCTGCAAGAGGCCAGAGCCCATCATGAGGCTTATTAGTAGACAGGTCTTTATTCATCATACATAACTCAGTTTGAGAAGGAAGAAGCTTTTGAAATGCTGAGTTGTGCTGTTGTCTTTCCTGGCTTAGAGAGACTTGGGAAGGCCTGCGGCTCTTTGCATCTGCTTTGTAGGGCATAGCAGGCTAATAGTCAAATTATGTTTGCCATATGCTCATAGCAGGTTTTGAATTCATGCTAGCTAGCATGATTCCCCCTTCTCCTCAAAGAAATTCAGTGTGTTTCTAATGTATTTTAAAGCAGTGCATCAAAAAGATTTAAAAAAAAAAAAAACCCTCTGAGAACATAAGGTCCCCCCGCCCATTAAATACCATACAAGCTTCTGTGTTCGGAACACTTGACATGTGAGGGTTACAGTCTTAAAATATTCATAATTATGAATACTTTTCCAAGTGACCTCTTCTTTTTGCCAGTGCATGTTTGTTTTTCATCGATTCATAGCACACACAGGCTCTATAAGCTTCCATTTTTGGCGGGAGACAAAGAATGTCATTTCAAAAGGAAACACAAGTAGTATGATAAGAGCATTCCTCTATCTGCATGCATGCATACACACATGGACATGCACCTTTTGTCTATGAGTTCTATCTGTTCATATTGGTTTGGCAAATATGGGATTATGAATACCTGTGATAATCTGAAAAAAATGATTTTAGCAGACAGATGATTTCAATATTTAGAATGGATTATATTCATGTGAAATCATATATTTTTGCCAGTAAGCAGAGCCAGATACTGATTACACAGAAGGGAAAGTAGTGATTCTCAGAAAAACATACAAAGATACACCTTTGCTCTTCAGGGTGTTCTACCACCTCAGTACTCGAGGGTTGTTCCCCCCCCTCCCCCGCCCATTGCTCTGTGCATTTCAAAATGAAGCACTGATCTGCATTCATCTGCCATGTTTATTTTCTATATAAAGACTAGAAGCTCTAAGCTATCTTAAGTGCCAGTACTACAATTCTGTCTGGGGATAAAAGTCAGCATCTTAGGTTGCTTTTCCAAATTTTATACTGAAACCTTGAATAGACTAAATGCCCCATTTATCAGAGCCCCTGCCTGTAGTGCTTCAAAGTTCTCAGGATCCTCAGGTATTATTAGAAATACATATGGCACTGAAACCTACACTTTTTGTGGCAGAGACATTTCTAAATCCAGGACACATTGAAAACATCCTGGACTGTGTACCATTAGACTGTATATTAGACTGGCAAGGCAAAAATATTCTACTTGTGATCATACATAGGGAAGAATCTGAAAAATGGACTCTGCATCTTCTATGATTGTTATGAACCTAGATTCTTTTCTCAGAGTTCCTAGGCCTCTGAAAACAACATGCCAGTCTCCCTGGTTTTTTTTTTTAATTTTTTAAATAATAATAATGATAATAATAATAACAATAATAATAATAATAATAATAATAATAATAATAATAATAATAATAAGCCCATCAAATGGTGAGAGGCTGGTATGGAGGTGGTATGGAGGTATCTATGGGCATAGCAGTGCTGAGACATACAAGGTGTTTTTAAACATTCAAAATTTGTCACAAAATTTCTTACAACAACCTGAGAACATTGATAAATAATTGTAAACCCATGGGTGTGTGTGAGTGTGGAGGCGTTGGGATTAGAACAGAGAGAGTTGTCTAAAGCCAAGAATTGGGCAAGTAATAGTGGTATATTTTGGACTAGAAGCTACCTAATTCACATAGCATATAATATAAACTACGGTTGTCTCTTCCTTTCTGTGGGCTTACCATCTGCTGATTGGAGCATCTGCAGATGGCACTGCCCCATTCTCCTCAATGGTGGTGCATGAATGTGGCTGCCCCAACATGGTCACACACATGTAACACCACCACTGCCATCCATGGAGGAGGGGAGGGTTTGGGAATGGAACCCTTGTTGGGTTGACTGTATTTTACTATAGAATGCAATAACTCGTAGTAGTGAAATATTCCAGGGTAATGACACTTATCTTGTACTATCATCAGCACTCGGGGGTGAAAAAAGTCCTCCCATCTGTGTTCCTATTTAGAATATTATGACAACCTGTTGGAATAAATCAATCCAGTTTAAAAAAAGTGTCCTAAATCTACTTTTAACATACTCTCTAGTTTCACACTGAATCACTTTTCACTCAAACATCCAGTGTTTTTGTCACTCATTCAATCACCCATTCACTGCATTTGGCAGCAGTTCCTTTTTAACTGTTTTGTTGGCTACCATACTTTTTATTGCAAACTCATAGAAATATGAGGAACAAAATAACAGCCTGGTATGTGTAGATACAATTGCGCATATAGTATTTATGTATTGTACTGGCACAAAGGACACAGGACTCCTTTCTTGGGTTTAAATCAGGCCACAACTTTATTAATTTACAAGGTCAATTTTAACAAACAATAATAAATTAGCTTTGCCACAGGTGTAAAGAGGTGAATCCACCACGAAGATGGTCCTTCACAACCCGTGGCAAAGCAATAAATCTGGAATTAAATCCAGTAAATAATTAAATAAATAATTGACTCTAATAAACAAACCCCTCCCCGGAAGTGACATCATATTACGTCATATGATGTCACAATTTGTTATGACTTAATTCTGAATTTAATTACGTCATTTCCTGTTTATTTGTTTAGAGCCAAATTATTTTTCTATCCCAATTTAACTAGCCAAATTAATTTTATCTGTGTGATGGGGTCATTCCCCACCACTAGAGGGATGGCCAGCGAAGCTAGGTACCCCCTCTCGCCCACCCCACACAGATTAAGTCATAAATTTGATCAGACAATGCTCCTATATACAACCATTGCCGTTCCGAGGAGAGGTGTATTCCGTCATCGGAAAAAAGTTGTGGCTTATCAAGAGTAATTGAGTGTTGAATAAAACCCATGCTGTTCTTCAAGAGTTGCTTCAAAACAAAATGATTAAGCCATCTCCTTGCATCATTAATTGCCGAATCTTTTTGAGCCCCAGCCCAGGAACATCTAGGCAGTAATTTGGTCCGCATTGTTTTGGCGGAGGGAACCATGGCTTGTAGGGCATCTAAATCCTGTACATTTTGCTTGGCCAGCTGAAGGCATGGCACGTGCACCAGATCGTTCTCCCCCAGGTGAATCACAATTGCCCGTGGATAAAATCATGCATGGGACTTGAGGAGACTCTTTATGGTATTCAAGAGCGCCGGCCAGCTCATGCCCCTTCTGCTGAACCACAGCATGTGACCCAAGTTGGACAAGCCCAAAGAAGTGTTCGAATGGTGCTCCTTTAGGAAATGTTCTGCCCAAGGGTGCCCTCTTTCCCCGCTTTTGTTTATCATGATAATTGAAATCCTTAATAAGAAAATTAGAGAAGATAAAACACTGCAAACACCCAAAATAAATAAACAAAGCTATGAATTGCGTGCATTTGCCGATGACTTGGTTATATTCTTGGAAGAACCAATATTTAACATAACGAAACTAGAGCAATTACTAGAAGAATTTTGTATATTAACGGGGTTAAAAGTAAACAAAAATAAGAGTGGCATCCTAACTAAAAATCTACCCAAGAAAGAAATAGAGGAATTGAAAAAGAAAACGGAAAATCAGATTGTCAAAAAAGTAAGATATTTAGGCATTATAATTACAAGAAATAATTCTGAACTATATAAAAATAATTATATACCGACATGGGAAAAAATAAAGAAAGACTTAACAACATGGAGTAATCAGCACTTATCTATGATGGGCAGAATTGCAACAATTCAAATGAATGTTCTCCCAAGAATGTTATTCCTATTTCAGACATTACCCATCTTGATGAGTAAAAAACCATTTAAAATCTGGAACCAAGATCTAGCCAAATTTATATGGCACGGGAAAAAACCTAGAATCAAAATGACAGTATTACAGGATCAGAAAGAGAGGGATGGACTGGGATTACCTAATCTGGAGGTCTATTATAATGCAACAGTATTGTGGTGGATTAAAGATTGGATTCTACTTTAAAAAAACTAGTATTTTAGAGATAGAGGGAACATCGATGAAACTAGGTTGGCATGCATACATATGTTATGAAAAATGGAAAACAGATAAGACATTGAATGCTCATATGATAAGGAAGGCACTACTAAAGGTATGGAAAATATATAAAGATCATTGGTATAGAAAATTACCAATATGGACATCTGCAGAAGAACCCTTCCATAAAAATGAAATAACAACAAAAAGGACCTGGTTAACGTATGAAAACCTATTAACAAAATCTAGAAAAGGAACCCATTTAAAAGAAAAAGAAACACTACAACAAGAAGGAATTATAGTAAACTGGTTTAAATATCTTCAGATAAAGGAAGACTTCAAAAAAGATGTTACAGGACTAGGAATAGAAATTGAACTAAATAACTTTGATAAGATCTTAAAGGAAGATGAACAACATTGGATAAAAAAAATGTATAGGTTATTATTGCAGATACAGCTAGAAGAAGAAACCATAAAAGATAGTATGATTAAATGGATGAGAAATTTGAGATATACAATACCATTAGATAGTTGGGAGAAATCATGGAAAAGAAATAATAAATTTACTAAATGTAGTATATTGCAAGAAAATTATTATAAAGTACTGCATAGATGGTATGTAACTCCAACGAAATTAGCTAAATTACAAAATCGGTCCAATAATAAATGTTGGAAATGTAAATATAAAGTAGGCACTATGTTTCATATGTGGTGGCATTGTAATAAAGCCAAGAAGTTCTGGTGTAGTATTTATAAGTATATGAAACAAATATTATGTATTAATTTCCCTTTTAAACCTGAACTTTTTCTACTAAATATATTGGATGTGATAAATGTTAAGTTAAGTAAAGATGAAGAAAGTGTGATCCTCTACATGTTAGCTGCTGCAAGAGTGATCTATGCCCGATATTGGAAATTAGAAAAGATCCCTACAATAAGAGATTGGCAGATAAAACTTTCAGAATTGGCCACTATGGATAGATTATCAATGTATGTGATAGATAAAATGTCGCAGTAATATGAAAAAAAAATGGAAAATGATTCTTGAATTTTGCAAACAGGAAATAATGTAAGATACAATAGAGATTATAGAGATAAGTTAATGGGAAAATAGAGAATATTTTCATTTAAATAATTATTAGTTTCTTTCAGCTCTTTTTCTCTATGGAAATGGTATAGTTTGTATATAATTTCATTAGGAAAATATAGTTTACTTTAATACTGATAGGAGTAGTTGTAGAAATATGAAGATACGGTAGTAACTGAATATGTAAAAATGCTCATTGTGTTTATCATCTTTTCTTCTTGATTTTAAGGAATGTAAGAAAATGTTAAAAATAATAATAATAAAAAAAGGAAATGTTCTGCCCGAGCGAACAGGCTATCCCCAACGATCCAAATGTCACCCGGGCTGAAATAAGCTGAAATAAAAGAAAAAGAATCAGTGATACTAATTGAGAGTCCCACTACCCGATTGTCTAACATAAGATTTAAAGGCATGTGAGTGCCACCTGCCAATTCTACAAATGTCATGCTCACTCATGCCATGAGTGGAAGCAGCCGTTGCAGCTCCTATATGAAAGGAGTGCAAAGAAAATAAGTCTCTGGGCAGCCCCGCTTTCTTAACAACTTCTTTTAAAACTGACCTGAATTGGAAATGTGTTAAAGATAAACCTGTCAAATGAATAAACAAATATCCGGGCATCTCAGGCCTGATTCGTAAATAGCTAGCCAATGCCATAAAAGGACAAATTTGGCCCTACTGGGCCTTAGCCAAAATTAAGGACTGACCTTTACCAAATTGGTCGGTGTTAGATCGCCTAATGCAAATCTGCACACCATAATCAAATAGGGTAATATCAGAAATCAGAAGTGCCCTGCCAGAAGTGTCATTCCTGGAACCAGGAACAATCTCACTAATTCTGAGAGCAGCAAAAAATGCAGTAGCAAAAACTGCCTTAAATAAAGCCAATTCCTCGGGTGAATAGCATACCAAGGCCAGGTGCTCCTATAGCTTAACCAAAACAGGTCCATTTATAGGCCTTCTGACGTCTTTTAGTGCAACAAACTCCCTGGCCCATCCTTCCACCACCTTTCTAACCCTAAAATCTCCAGTAGGATCATACAACCCATTAGCCTTGGAGAAAAAGGCAAGGGCAGCCAACCTGCCCCTAATGGTGACAGGTGATAACCCCGATTGTTGAGAAAAACAATAAATTGGAAAACTAAGGGCTTTTGCAGACTGCTAGAAATAGTGCAAATTGAGTCCACTTTAACTGCTCTGGTTCAGTGCTAGGGAATCATGGGAATTGTATTTTTTTCTGAGACATTGAGCCTTCTCTGTCAGAGAGCTCTGGTGACACAATAAACTACACTTCCCATGATTCCCTAGCACTGAGTCAGGGCACTTAAAGTGGACTCAATTTACACTATTTCTGGCAGTCTGTAAAGGCCCTAAATCATTAATTAGCCATGAAAGTTGTTCTCTGATCTCAGACATAAATTGTCTAAAAGAATTTAAAGCTGATTGATAGGACTTGCATGTTGATGGGGCAATGAAATTCAACATTGCCCTGTGCACTTCTAATCTCCAATGTTTCAGAGAAACTTCAGTACCTCCAGCGGGTGTAAGGTAGCCTGGGGTGCTAAAAGCTGGAACTTGGTAAGCTGAAAACGAGAAAGGGCGTCGGCCAAAGGGTTAAGCAAACCAGGAACATGTTGAGCTCTAAAGAGAACATTAAACTTTAAACATTGCAAAACCATTGCCCTCACCAAACCCATAACCCTTGGGATTTCTGGAGGACTGCGAATTTACCACATGAGCGACTGCGTGGTTGTCACACCAAAACCAAACGGTCTTGTTAGCAAAGTGGCTCCCCCATAAGTGAACAGCCAACACAATTGGAAATAATTCCAAAAAGGTAAGGTCCCTGGTAAGACCAGATTCCACCCAAACAGGAGGCCATGCCATGGCAGCCCACTGGCCATTCCAAAAAACTCCAAAGCCATGGGCACCAGAAGCATCAGAGTGTACCTGAAAGTCTGCCCAAAGCAGCATTTCAGTTCTCCAAAAGGAAACACCGCTATAATTCTCCAAATAGGAGTGCCATATCCTCAGATCCTCACAGGTGCCCCTTGTGATTCTAACATGGTGATGCCAAGTGATTACACCAGCAGTGGCCTTGTAGAGTCTAGCACAAAATGCTCACCCTGGAACTACCACCCTACAAGCAAAGTTTAACAAGCCTGTAAGTGATTGGAATTCATGGAGGGTAGCCTTCTTTTTCTTTAACATAGGGCCTCGGCAGACGACTAAAAGAGTCGTCTTCCGGGCAGGGAAGAGGAGGGGCAGCCACACGAGCGGTGCCCCTTCCTCTCCCCGAGGTCGCCCCCAGAAGCGCCGGCCGTCCGCACGGCCGGCGCACCGGGGATGACCTCACGGCGCAGCGTCCACATGCGCTGCGCCGTTTGAGGCAGGGAAAGTGCGCCCGCCGCTTTTAGGGCGCACTTTCCCTTACATCTAAAAGGAGCGCCAATTTGGTGCTCCTTTTAGATGCGCCGCAGGAGCGCCGCGGTCCGGAGGCTGAACTCTGGCGGCGCTCCGACCCGCGGCGTCTCCGGGGCCTCCGTCTGCTAAGGCCCATTGTTTGAACTTGTGTCCTCATGGCCACCAACTTTTCGGAGTGCAAACGAGAAATTCCAGCAGTAGTGTCTATCTCAATGCCCAAAAAGGTTAATTGAGTGCTAGGACCCTCTGTTTTTTCTTTAGCCAAAGGGACTCCTAATTCTTTCATCAATTCCTAAAATTGCACCAAAGTATTGTGGCATTGTAATGAACCAGGAGAACCAGCGAATAAGAAATCATCCAGGTAATGAGCAATAGCCTTATTACCCATTCTCTTAACTGCACACCAATGGAGAAAAGTGCTGAAGGTCTCAAATGCAGCACAAGAGATTGAACATCCCACTAGCATTGCCTTGTCAAAATAAAATTTTTCTTCAAACTGGAAACCCAGTAGATCAAAGTCATCCGGGTGTACAGGGAGAAGTCTAAAAACTGACTTGATGTCGCATTTAGCAAGCAGGGCACCTGAACCCAAGTTTCTAATCATCGCGACTGCTGAGTCAAATGATGTGCACCGAACTGAGGTAAGCCCTGGGTCAATGGCATTGTTCACTGAATCTCCTTTGGGATATGATAAGTTATGTATTAGCCTAAATTCCCCAGGAGCTTTTTTAGGAACGATGCCCAGAGGGGATAAATGGAGTGTAGGAAAAGGCAAGGAATCATGCGGACCAGAAATTCTCCCTGCAGCAATTTCCTTAGCCAATTTTGCCCTGACTATATCTGGCAATTCCCTCACAGAACGAGCATTAGGTGCAGAACGAAAAAACCCTAGGACCAGAATAAGCAATGTAAAAACCTGAATGAAACCCATGAAATAAGTATACTGCAGCCTCCATATTAGGATATTTACTAAGCCAAGGCTCCATATTAGCCAAATTAATTGGCGATGGGGCCTTTTGCTCCAGTTGTCACTGGCTGTGAAACAGCATCCCCTCCCGTTCGTTTTCCTTTAAAGCAGGAGTTGCCCGGGTGTCCACCTCCACAGGTGTTACACTTATGTTCATACCTGCAAGGTTGTCCTTTGCATTTACCAGCATCGAAAACTCAACACAAGCCAAATTGTCTTTTATCACTCGTGTTAGGCCTCACATTTGGCCCTCTCGGCAAGGAGACCATTGGCACAAAGCCATTGTCACACCTGCTCGAGGGGGAGGCCCCTACCATGACATCTGCCCAGAGTTCAGACTGGACATGTGTCCAGGATAAAGCAGGATCGTGGGCTGCATGCATTCTAAACTACTCATCATATTGCAACCAAGCGGCCCCTCTGGAGTTGTATACGCAATTGGTATATGCTTTTATCATTATCTCCTGATATTTTGAAAAGTCAGGAGATCTAAGAGGCTCTTTTTCTTCAATTACACCTCTGTAAATGGTGTATCCCATAATCCAATTTACAAAATTGTGCTCCAGTTTAGAGCATTTAAGCACCTGAAATACTTTAAGCAAGCTGAAAACAATACCATCCTTAACCATGATCCTTGGTTCAGGATCTCTAAATGTTAAAGTAAATAAATCAATATATTCCCCCTTCCAGATCCATTCTTTAGTGGAAACAGGAAGGTGAGAACCAAGGGGTGTAGACATGCTCGCGTAAGGAGTAGGTTCCACACTGCCAACCACTCCAGAAAGGTGTGTATCGGCAATTTGCACCACAGGGGCAGAGGTAACAACAGTGAGGGGCTGGCTAGTATGCGCCTGTGAATCAGGTGCCTGGGAAACAGCAACAGCTATCAACCAATGGGGAGTCCTTGCTCTTATTTGGCCAGTACAACAAGATACCCCTCCCGACAAGTCAGGGGTGTCTTTGTCCTATGTATTGATGCAGTGGCTTAAGTGGTCAAGATGCTGACTCTGTTGATTGCAAGATCAGCAGGTTGACAGTTCGAGGCCCGGATGCTGCATGATGGGGTGAGCTCCTGTCACTAGTCCCAAATGCAAGTAGATAAATAGGCACCTCCTTGGTGGGAAGGTAAACAACATTCTGTGCAATCATGCTGGCCATATGATCACAGATATTCTCTGTCAATGCTGGCTCTTCGGCTTAGTAATGGAGATGAGCACTGCCCCCTACGGTCAGACATGACTTGTCAACCTTGTCAACAAGGAATACCTTTACCTTTTTATTGTCATCCAAAAAGCTCAAGATGAGATAGATCAGTGCTACTCAAAGTGAAAATATGGATTGCTCTTAAAGAAATGGATGTGCCATGACATTGGATTATACTGATGTGGAATCTGTAGTCAGGACAAGAGGCTACCATCAAGAGAGAATATGGAGAAACAGAGTGGTTTCTATTTGACAAGGGGGTCAGGCAAGACTGTATTTTATCACTATATCTGTTTAACATGTATGCTGAACATACCATATATTAAACTGGATTAGACGTGGTAGGAAGAGGTGAGAAAATTTGAGGATGGAACGTCAACTGTTTTAGATATGCAGATGACACTAGAGTATTAGCAGAAAATAGCAATGGCCTAGAATGATTACTGGAGAAAGTCAAGAAAGAAAGTTCAAAGGCGGGTTTAGAGCTGAATATTAAGAAAACAAAAATAATGACCACAGATGATTTAGGGCCTTTGCAGACTGCTAGAAATAGTGCAAACTGAGTCCACTTTAAGGGTTAGGGTTAGGGAATCATGGGAACTGTATTTTATTGTGGCACCAGAGCTCTCTGACAGAGAAGGCTCAATGTCTCAGGGGGAAAAAAAAAACAATTCCCATGATTCCCTAGCACTAACCCTAACCCTTAAAGTGGACTCAATTTGCACTATTTCTGGCAGTCTGCAAAGGCCCTTAGATAACTTTAAAGCAGACAATGAAGATATTTAAATAGTTCAAGATTTTCTATACCTTGGCTCATTCATTAATCATAATGGAGGCTGCAGTCAAGAAATCAAAAGATGAGGACTTGGAAGGATAGTTATGAAAGAACTAAACAAGACCCTCAGTGGAAAGATATATCATTGCACACTAAAGTTAGGATTGTCCATGCCATCGTATCTAATTTCTTTGGGTGGACAATGAAGAAAGGTGATAGGAAGAAAATCAACTCATTTGAAATGTGGTACTGGAGAAGAGTTGTACAGATTTATTGATTGCTAAAAAGACAAATAAACAGATATTGCTGCACAATAAATCCTGAACTGTCCCTAGAAACCAAGATGACTAGGGGCCTTTACAGACTGTTAGAAATAGTGAAAATTGAGTCCACTTTAACTGCCCTGGCTCAGTGCTAGGGAATCATGGGAATTGTATTTTTTTCTGAGATGTTGAGCCATCTCTGTCAGAGAGCTCTGGTGCCACAATAAACTACAGTTCCCATGATTCCCTAGCACTGAGCCAGGGCAGTTGAAGTGGACTCAATTTGCACTATTTCTGGCAGTCTGCAAAGGCCCTAAACTGATTGAGACTGTCATACTTTGGCCATATCATGAGAAGACTCACTAGAAAAGACAATAATGCTTAGCAAGGTAGAACGCAGTAGGAAGAACACATTACAGGCATGTAGACTCAATCAAGGAAGCCACAGCCCTGAATCTGCAGGACTCGAGTAGGATTATTGATGATAGGGTGACCTTGGAGGTCTCTTATTCATAAGGTTGCTAAAAGTCAAAATCAACTTGTCAGCAGGTGACAACAAATCAAAGTGGTAGTCATGGGCTGGTTCTAGTCTGCAAGCCATTAACTGATGATACACAGAAAGTTTTCAGGAAAATAAAATACGGTTATAGTAAATGGGCTAAGATATAGGGCCAGACCCTGGCATACTGGAGGGGAAAAAACCTGCCAGTCCTTCACATCAGATAGCTTAAGAAGCACTGGTTCTTCCCAACAGGAATGCCGATCTTTGTAAACATCCTCATGGGCAAGAATGAATAATTTAATTTTTTTTCCTCCTCACTTTGAGAAAGAAGAAATCCAAAAATGCAATTTTCCTTGAAAATGCCATTTTCATGGAAAATCACTGTTTGAGATTTATTCTGAGAAAAAAAGCCAGAATGTGTGTTTGTGTGGCTTTCTTGTGCAGAAAGTTTTCTATTAAAAAGTGTTGCTTTCTGTGGAGAAAAGTTATTTGTTTTTGTGGAAAATAATTTTTTATGTGCCAGAAGCTTGCACAAAAAAATAAAATTTCTATTCACAATATGCCATTTTCTGTATAAAATGTAGATCCCCCCCCCCCCCAGAGACTAAGGGCCTTTGCAGACTGCCAGAAATAACGCAGCTTGAGGCCACTTTAACTGTCCTGGCTAGGGAATAATGGGAATTGTATTTTTTTCTGGGACATTGAGCCTTCTCTGTCAGAGAGCTCTGGTGCCACAATAAAGTACAGTTCCTATGATTCCTTAGCACTGAGCCAGGACAGTTAAAGTGGCCTCAAGCTGCATTATTTCTGGCAGTCTGTAAAGGCCCTAAGTCCTTAACTGCAAAGATTTTTGTTTGTATGGGATTTTCTTTGTCAAAACTTCCCCTTTCTTCTTTGTGATTCAAATATTTATGAATATTGCTTGCATTACTTCTTTCCAGTCCCATTTTATCCCCATGACAAACCATATCCTGTTATGTTAGACTGAGAGATAGTGATTTTCCCAAGATCTCCCAGTGAGGTTCATATCTGAGTGAAGATAGGAAACTCTTTTTCCCTAGGCTTTTGTTCAATACCTTAAACACTACCCAATTGACTGGAGGAACTTGTTACAATCCTTATGCTTTACTTCACGATGTAAAATATAGTCAGCATTTTTTTTATATCAATGAGAATTCTAAAAATACTTAAGATTGCTCATTTGTATCAGACTACACTATTAGATTTTCAAAACTGACAAACACTGGCAAAGGCTCCTCTACTTCTAATTGACCAACACTCCTATATTAGGAACCTACTGATGGATTTTCTTCATCAATAAAAAGGTGCACTACAGAAACAAATGCAAAGCAGCAACTGAATAGAAATGACATCATGCAATAAGTATTGGCCAAATACACTAATATCTTACTTTAATTCTCATTTACTGTGTCATGTGACAAAGTCCCTTGTCTTAATTTTTCTTTCATCTGCTCTTCTCTCTCTGAGGTCTTGGTATGAAGTTAAACTTCTCTCTCTGAGGTCTTGGTCTGAAGTTAAACTTAAGGTTAAATGACCAATCAGGTGAGTGCGACAGTCAGGAGTGCCTGTTATCAGCTTCTGCTGATACGCCAGCTGCGCCCATACCTGGACAGGAAGGACCTGGAAACTGTGGTGCACGCACTGGTAACCTCACGATTAGATTACTGCAATGCACTCTACATGGGGCTACCCTTGTGCCTAACTCGGAAACTTCAGTTGGTTCAAAATATGGCAGCCAGATTAATTACCGGTATATCTAGGAGGGAGCACATTTCTCCTGTGCTGAAATCCCTCCACTGGCTGCCAATCAGTTTCCGGGCACAGTACAAGGTGTTGGTTTTGACCTTTAAAGCCCTACATGGCTTGGGTCCATCTTACCTTAGGGACCGCCTCTCCCCGTATGAGCCCCCCCGTGCCCTTCGTTCAGCGGGGAAAAATCTGCTCTCACAACCTAAAACGAAATTCAAGCAGACTTCCCTAAGGGCATTTTCAGTCATTGCCCCTAAACTGTGGAATGGCCTGCCGGATCAGATACGCCTTATTACGTCTCTTACCACTTTTAAGAAAGCAATTAAGATGGAGCTCTTCCGGCAGGCCTTCCCAGAATAACTCCGTACAGGGATATGCACAGCTGAGCCACTTATCTGGTCTCTCCACCGAGAGTGGCATTTTGTTTTATCTTTTATTATTTATTTTAGTTATATGTCCGTTTTAAGTCTATTATGTTTAATACTGTTTTAAGGGGGGAGGGTAGTGGGTGAAGGGCAAGAATGTGGATTTTAACTGTAATATTTTAATTGATGTACGCCGCCCCAATTGCCGAGCAGAGGGGCGGGTTACAAATAAAATTTATTATTATTATTATTATTATTATTATTATTATTAAATTTAAGGTTAAAATTAAAATCTATCAGCATCATTTCATAAACTTGAATACTATGGCATAAACTTGTCTAGGTTACAGCCTTCAGCTGCAGAAAAACTAGCAGCCCCAATTACAAAGTGGACGCCATATGCTCTAGTCTATCAATAGAAAGAGATCTGGGCACTTATTGAATCAGGAACTTCAGAAGACTACGTAATATGCATCCAAATGCTTATTAGAATATATGTGCAAGTGCAAATTCCATTTATACACACTGCATTATTTTTAATAGGCTGCACACAATTTGTATTTGTATCCAAATGCACACTGTCAATCATACTCCAGTGCAACAATCATGCATAAACATGTCTGAGTTAGGGCAAGAAAATTTAATCTCAGTTCTCCTTAAAGGGATGTTAGCTATATATTTTAAAGATGACTAAGGCTGCATTCTTAGACTTCTGAGCAGACATACATTAGGACTTGTGCTGCCAAAAGGACAGACATCTATAGTACAAAATGTGCACAACTTGTTCCCTCGGTCTTTAAAATGAAAAAAAAATGAAGTGTCTATTATGGTCCTGGCATATTTTCAGCTACCATATTGCTCAGCAGTCAAATATGTCTGTGATCTAAGTTGAGGAAGATTTTAAAACTAGTTCAGATAAAACAAACTTTTACAGTTCATTGACCATATGTAACAGATACAGTCCAATTTATCTTTGGACCCAGCTGAATAATATTTGTGGTACAATTTATTCAGCAAGCTTCTAAATAAATGCATTAATAATTCACTAGTTGGGTAATTATTCCGTCTGCTACACAACATACACAAGAAGTTCATGAACATTTTTTAATGGGCATTTCCTGACTATCTTGCAAATAGTTTCTGAATTGACTCCAGAGTATGGCGTTCCACAACATTCTAGCTACAAACATGATATCAATGTTTCAGGTATATGGCTCCAAGGCCAGTTTTTGTAAGTTGAACTAGATTGATTTGAATAATAATAATAATAATAATAATAATAATAATAATGTATGTTCTGACAAATTAATCTGTTAGTTTATTATATTACTGAGAATCACACACAGTTTGGGTGCAAATTTTATTGCTTTTGGCTGCATCTGCACTGCAAAAATAATCCAGGTTGACACCACTTTAACTGTCATGCTATGGAATTCTGGGGACTGTCATTTGTTGTGGCACCAGAGACCTCTGACAAAGAACACTAAATGTCTCACAAAACTACAGTTTCCATAATTCCATAGCATTCAACCATGTCAGTTAAAGTGGTGGCAATCTGGATTATTTCTGCAGTGCAGATGCAGACTTAGAAGGTTTCTGATTGCCAACTAGTGGCAGCTTTAGAAAGGACTGAACCAGAAAAGCTCAGAAGCTGAGCCAGGGATATACCTCAGATTTTATATGTTCCTGGTGAGGAAGTAAAAGGATGGGACATAAAAGAGAGATTACAATTGCACACTGTGAATGGGACACAGCATGATGACTCTGGATAGGCTGGTCCTTGTATAACTACTACAAGCATGCTGTCTATTTTTTCCTGGTCAAAAGCATGGCATATTTTGTTGACTGCAAGCCAACAACATCAGCTCTGTAGCCTGAATCCTGAGCTAAAGAACATTATCTTCCAGCTGTAGAGTTAGACAGCACAGCCCTGGCCTAGTCTTCATTGCCAATAGTTAAGAGAGAGACTGAAGTCAACCATTTTGTTTCATTTTAAACAGTTATTTTTACTAATTTAATCTCTTGCAGTTTTATTTTGGGGCCCTTTTTTTAACAGACAGACAGACAGACAGATGGCAAGCATATTGTTTGCTGCACACATCCAACACCATAAGGAATCCAAATAAACAATCAAAACCCTGAGGTTTACAACAACCTTTTAAAAATGTTGTGAAAGCATGCACTTTTGGTTATCTAAAATCATTTTGATTTTTGGGATGTGCATGTAGGAAAAAATGAAAGTGTTTGAGAATGGAAATATCCATAGATGGACATAAGTAATATCAAATCTTGTGAAAGAGAAGGAAATAAATCCCCAAGTACACACACACATTCTCTCTCTCATTCTCTCTCAATCCTTCTCTCTCTCCAATGAGAGGAATAAAGGTAAAACCACACTGTGTTTGTGTGTGTACATGTGTGTGTGAGCATTCATGCTTTTAAGTTGCTTGATGATTTATGATGATCACATGAATTTCATAGGGTTTTCTTGGGTAAGGAATACTCACAGGTGGCTTTGCCAGTTCCTTCCCCTGAAATATAGTATTAACTATAGACCTGATCCTGCTTAGCTTCCAAGATCAAATGGGATCTGGTGATTTTAGGCTGTTGTTGATGATGATGTTGTTTTCATTGCTGTGTGCCTTCAAGTCATTTCCAACTGTTACCCATAGTGCTCTTAATATCCAAAATATGAAAAACCCCATATGTAACCCATAAATGCCCCTGCTACCAAAAATATGAAATTCCATGATGATCTCCAGATGAACTCTGGCAGTGGAATTGGAGGCAAAGGTCCTCTGCGCCCTTAGCATGGGCCAACCACCCTTAATCCTCAATGCAAACATAGCCCCAGACAATCTAGGAGAGTTGCAAATGGGATTTCCCCTGATAAGATCATCCAAACCATCAAAAGGGGTATTGTGTCACCCAGTTACAAGCACCCCCAGCCATCAAAGGTGTAATGTTTGTATTGTGTCACCCAGTCACAAGCACCCCCAGCCATCAAAGGTGTAATGTTTGTATTGTGCCACCTAGTCACACATTCCCCCAGGATATTGGCCCTTCGGATTAAGACTAGCAAACACAATATAACCCTATACAGCCGGGTTTCATCTTTGCAATTATCACCTTTCGCCTCAGGCCCAGTTTGGCCCTATATAAACCCCAGATTTTAGCCAGTTGGTGTGCCATCTTCCTGGTCTAAACGACTCCATGTCACTCTGACCTCTGAAGCTAGTCACCGGCATTTCTGCTCAAACCCACGCTGCGGAGCAGACTTGTCCCCACATCCACTCTTCCCATCTGGACCCCAAAAGGCGAGCCTAGTCTATTGGTGAGTATTTCCCCAGTGAAGCCTATATTCTATCCCCATGCTAACCTCTACTTTTCCTGAGCCTGTATGAGTGTGCGAGTGCATGTTAGTGTGTGATTTTTGCCTTATAATAAAACTACATTCATTGAAAGCATTTGCCTCAGCCCCATTTCTGGGATTCCCTGGTCTTCTCAGTATACACATTGGGAAGACGGTTCTGCAGGGCACAGTAGCCTGCCCATCTCGCAACATTGGGCTAATCATAAATTCCCCTTAAACAGACTCTTGGCTACACAACTTATGGTGACCCTGGGGTTTTCTGGGGCCAAGAGTATATGAATCACCCAAGGTCACTCTGCAAATTTCCATGGCTGAACAGAGAATTGGATTCTGCTCTCCAGGGTCATGGACCAACACTTGAACCACTACATCAAACTGACTCTCACCTTTAGTGTGTGTGTGTGTGTTTGTACATATATATTTGTTAATCAAGTGTGTATGTGTAGTGATTAACTGCATCCTTGTGGGATCTAGGACATACTTGACAAAAGTGCTATTAGTTTGCTTGCTTGTTAATCTCTCTCTTTCACACACCCACACACAACCAGAGTGTACTGTTTTTTTACTTCCTTCCTACGTGTGGTTTTATTTCCTTTCCTCTCACAGGATTTGTGAGAATCTCTCTCTCTCTCTCTCTCTCTCTCCTGACTGATCAAGAGTGACAATCTTGAATATTAAGTTATCTGATTTCTGCTGCCAGCTTCCCAGTCCGGCAATGGCAGTAGCAGCATGGCAGTGGAGAGATAGCTTTGCTCCCTCCTTAGCTAAGGGAAGCTCACAGCACGGGCTGGTTGACAGGCCATTCTCAGCTGCTCCTAGTCCCCAGTAATTAGCCTGCCATGGCAGCTACCTCTTGTGGTTTTGCCTGCGAGAGACATTTGACACAGCCGACATCAGAGGGATTTTTCAGGAGGCTCTTGTGGAGACCGAATGGCTCTTAATTAACCACTTAGGTATCCTCCTTCACTCTCCCGCCTGGCACTTTCCAAATGGTAGGGGTTGCACTGCGGATCTAAACACCGGGGAAGCGTGCTATCAAAAGATCTTGTAAATGAAGGCTTGTGTAAATTATTTTTAATGATTCCCTCCTGGCACATCATTATGTTTGTAGTTACACACAGCCACTTCAGAGATGGCTCATCTTCCATGAGGTCAGCTGCAAGACCACCATAACTAGCTCCAGTCAGTAAATGGCTTATTAATTAGCACCGTGATTGTACATTGCTAAGAGCTCTGATGTATGGAGCTGGAATTGTAATTGCGTAGGATCGAAATAATAAGCCATCTCAGGGCTCCTTATGCAAATTGCCACATTATGAAATCATTACCTATCTAAACACTGAGTTTTAATAAGAATTACAATGATGAATTTTATGATAATTGACACTCATAATTTAATCTCATGGATTTTTTTTTTATCATTTTGATGGTTAAAAGTGTGTTTCTAATTAAACGTTGCTTAAAATGCAAAAGGGTTATTTAACAATTCTATTCAGTTCCTTTAGTTCAAATCAGGTTATTCTTTTTGGTCATAGGAAATAAGCTGGCTTAGTAATAGGTATGCAACATTATGTATCACTTGTAGAGTAAGTCGTTTTATCTTTTCTTTAGGAAAAAAACAGTTATGATTTTGATATTGTCAACTGTGAGGAGGAAGAGTGTCACTGAGTTTGACTTCAATAATAATAATAATAATAATAACAACAACTCAGAATGAGGTAGTAAAACTAGCAAATGATCACACATACATATGAGATTTTGTGGGGGCTGTCTGGGGCTTGTTTAGAATTCAAAGTATTTTTATTACACTCCAACTCCTTGTACTCTAGTGGCAAAAGTAATCTACTTTCAATTAAATTCCATCATAAACTTGCACAGTCTTTCACCATGATGAAATAGACTGCAGACATGAAGATAAAATAAGCAGAATAATATCAATTACATTAGAACCCCCTCTTTCAAGCACCCAAAAAAAAAAAAGAAAGGAAAAAAAAAGAAAAGAAAAAAGAGAAATGAGAAATATTAATTATGTCATCCATATTTAACATGTTTAACCCCAGCTCATATTTTTATTCCTACATGTCGTACCTTATAACCTGGGATGGGTGGGAGACGCAGACAATGTACCCTGTGGTAATTCAGAGTACCATCCTAGTTTGACACCAGAGTCCCCAGGCACCCCAGAGTACTTGGCAAAAGAACATTCTCCTCATTTACCTGCCCCATAAATTTAGCTTTCTGACAATGACAGAGAGGCTGAACAAAAACTACTTTGTTGTTTAGCCAATTAACTCTCCCAGAGGTCCTAATCAAATTCAGAAGCAAGGTGCCACTCCCCCATGAATCTTACTTTCCATTACTTGTTTTAAAGATGTTTTATTATGTTTTACCATTATTTTATTATTATTTTACCACCACCGTACCATTTTTTGTGTGGCATGAGCAGGATGGGCAATTTGTATGCTTTGGTTGTTGGCAGATTGATACTTTAGCCCATCCTTGTATAATTGGGTGCCTTCCAGTAACTCACAGAGATGCCCCTCATAGTGCTCTTTGAGAAACCCAATGATTTCATACTTCTCATATGGTAGATGATTCCCATGGGCACTTATTTACAAAAGTAAGCCCAGAATATTTAGACCTGAAGTATGTCAGTAACGTCTGAGTATTTGAGATACACAAAATCCTACTTTCTTTCCCTTAACATGGCTGAAATTTCTTAAACAATCAATTAATATATTATATTCAGAATAAGATGAGGTCCTCAGAGACTTTTGGAAAAATTCTCAGAGATTGTCGTAGTTATTTAGTTGCAAACTTTAGTGCCTTTGCTTGTAAATTCTACTTAGCTAATTATAATATAATACTGGTGTGTATTGTATTTAGCTTTTCATGTCAATTTAACTAAAGAAGGTTAAAATGCCAGTATCTTTCTACTATATAGCAAACAAAAGGAGCCGTGCAACCAGGATTGCTTTATGCCAGTTAGCTGGACCATAGAGGGAACTCCCTATTCCACATCCACTCAGCAAGCGATTTGTGTGACATGGGGAGACTGCAATGAACTAGAACCTTTCCCCATTGAATTCTGCACTGCACAGGGATTCTAGTAATCTTTTCACATGACATAATTATAGTTCTATGATTCCATTTTAACTACTTTACCTGCATCCTATGAGATTTGTAATTTGATGTTGGATGAGCTCTCTGGCTGAGAATTCTAAATGCTTCTCCCTAAACTGAAATTCCCAGGATTCCATGGCAGGTTGCCATGGCAGCAAAACCTATTATAAATGGGAGCTAGGATTCATACTTTATGTGAATTAGTTCACTGATATGTTTGCATCATTCTCCATAAAACTTGAGTTTCTCATATCTTCTGAAGTGATTCTATTGGAAATTATAAATGAAGATTTGGAAGACTTAACATATTTGCATATTTTATGTAAAATACACATATACAACAACAAATGCATTAACTGAACCAATATTTGAAAGCTTGGAACAAACAAAAACTATGGTGCAGGGAGACAGGTTCAAGACACATAGGTTTTTAAACCATGGTTTTTGTTGTGTGTCTTCACATCTTTTCTAACCTATGACAACCCTACAGTGAACCTATCATGGGCTTTTCTTGGCAAAATTTGCTCAGAGGGGGTTTGCCTTTGGGTTTCTCTGAGGCTGAGAGTATGTGACACACCCAAAGTTTTTAGAGTCAAGCAGAAACTCAAACATTGGTATTCAGAGTCATAGTCCAATGCTCAAACCACTACACTATGCTGGCTCTTTTCTTACATGACTTAAATCACTATGAAGTAGGGGAGTAATTCTTTGGTATTTTTTTTCTCAAGAGTAATTTTAATTTTTCTCAGTGTAAAAAAGTCTTCAAAAATTGCAGTTTTTAAAGACTATTTGCAGTTCATGTCTTATGCTATGCAACATTCATATGTAGTATTTTTGTGCAGAAATGAGTATTGTCTGTACAATGCTATAATTATTGTCAGTGTAGGATTCTTCTTGTCAGGATTTCTCATGGAAAATTTATATAATATCAAATGATAATGTTATCATGAAATCATCTGGCTTATTTGAATTCCCAAAATAATTACTATTACCAAATACATACAAATCAGAATAATTATTTCAGATTCTAGATGAAAAATCCAGAATAGATTTTTTTTTTTTTTTGGCCTTGTATGCAGTTTTAATTTTTCAAGGAGGATGGAATCCATGTTTTCATAAGTGGGGGATATAGTTTTTAAACAGCTTGTAATACCATTACCTGCACTCTCAGTTTTCCCTGTAGTATGACCATATAGTGATAAGCTAGGAGTTTCCCACTCACTGATCTGAAAGGTCAAAAGTGGGCTTTTAAGGATGTGAACAAACATTCCTTTGTGGCCTTCTCTCTGTGTCTGGTGTTTCTTTTTGTTTGTTTGGGTTTTGGTCATAACTATTCTCCATCTTAATACACTGTTGTTTCACTGCCATTTGATCCTCTTTTATCAGGGATCAACTAAAGAATTTGACAGTGTCACATCACTATAAAGCTGCTAAGATTGCATTATTTGGTTGTGTCACTAAGGACAAATACCTTCTCTCAGGCTGCTGCCACACTGCAGAATTAATTTAGTTTGACTCTCTTTTAACTGTCATGGCTTCATTCTATGAAATACTGGGTTTGTAGTTTGTTGTGGCACCAGAGCTCTCTCAAAGAGCAAGCTATTTCACAAAACTACAATTCCCAGAATTCTATAGCATTGAGCCTTGGCAGTTAAAGTGCTGTCATGTTGCATTAATTTTGCAATGTGGATGCTGCCGAGTCACAAAGGTGGAAGCAAAGTGCCCTTGTTAATGAGGCAACCAAGCCAATGTACCCTGTACCCTGTGGTTGCTTCATTCCTAAGCAATACTCACCTTGATTCAGCTCCAATTTCACACTGCTATATGTACATATTATTAGTTGTACTCCAGTTGCACAAAGTTATATATGCATATGAAAGAATATAGATCAGAATATAGTTATGAAAGAATATAGATCAGGGTTGTCAGAGCAGATTAATCAACAGAAGAAAATTAAGATAAGGGACTGACAATAGAGGAAGTTTGATATCATATCATATATAACCATTAATTGAAAAGTTGGAAGTCATTATTACCTTTCTCCCCTTTTTACAGTACTTTCATAGGTTTAGTAGTGTGTTTGCAATTTTATGTTTTGCATGCGTGCATGCATTTCTGTTTTGTTTTATGTATTTCTGTTATATGTAGTTTTATAGTATATAAAATTTATCTTATTTTTTTTTTACAGATCAGGGTTGTCAGAGGTGAACTCCAGCAGTCTGGAGCTACGAACTTTGAATCATGTTGAGGCACAAATTAGAGGGCTCAGGCAGAAACAGACTGGTCACAGTCAGTACAAATGGTTCATCAAACTATATTGGAAGAAGTCATCACATAGAGCACTGGTCAGGCAGGATGAACATTCCTTTCAAAGTAATTCTGTAGACATCCAGTGCTTTCAATTCATTACTTTTAATGCAATGTATGTTTGGTGGTGCATATCCATTTACATTCCATTTTGTTGTTATTGTGGTGTGCCTCCAAGTCATTTTTTGACCCTAAGGTGAACATATTTAAAGTTTCTTCAGAAGGGGGTTTGCTTTTGCCACTGCCATCATCTGTGGCTGAGAGTGTGTGACTTGCCCAAAGTCACCCAGTGGGTTTTTATGCTGTGTGATGGGTTTGGAGATTTGCCTTCTTGCAAATATTCTTGCCCTGGCTGGAAATGCCAAAGCAGGCAGTAGTGACACATTCCAACAAAAGTTACCTCTCACTTCAACAAACTGCTGTGCTTTTGTCACTCTACACTTAATGGGATATTTTCTCCTTATTAATGAGGGATAGTGCATGAAAGATATTCTAGTTTTTATAAAATATTTTGTGATCATTCCAAGTGCCTAAACACTTATAATGTCAATATAATGCAGCAAATACAATATGACTATACCTATACTGCAAGCTTTGCACATACATTAACTTGTGATTACCAAAATGAATTGGACCACATTTCTAATTCTCCATTTAAATGAATTGGGGGGAATACAATGTTTATACAGATGGGGCAGTTACATGATTGGGAAGAGGCCAAATAGTAAAAGAATGCTTTACTTTCAGAGCTCATCAATTTGTTAATGAAAACAAAACAAAATGATGCATGATGTTAGATGTGGAGACATCTGAACAATTTTGGGGCAAGGCAATTCTTAAAGCTAACCATTTGGTAAATTGGGACTGGAATTCAGCTGTAAAGAAAACCCCATTTCATATGCTTTATGGACGATCACCTAACCTGAAATACCTGAGAGTGTTTGAGCAGTATGCAAATGTGCATGTTCCTGCAAGTTTCAGAAAGAAGGGTGAGCCCGAGTGGTGCAGATTGATGTTTGTGGCTTATTCTGGGAATAGCTACAGTTTTCATCTCAGTGGTGAGGAAATCTTGCTATCCAGAAGTGCCAACTTTGAAAAGCACTCGGGTTGGGAGAAATTGCATTCCAACAAAGAAGTTTTTCTTAAGTTGGGACAGTTGAAAATGAGTACTAGAAATGGAGGGGTGGTAAAACAAGAATCAGCTTCCTCTGATAGTGAGCCTAGTACATCAGATCATTCTACACAGACAAGACCAACCACACCTAGGATGTCTAAGACAAAGAGACATAGAGATACAGAAGTTCAGACGAGCACTGACAGTGAGGATGAGAGACATAGGACAAAGACATTTTTGCCTTGGAGAACTCAGAGAGTGAGAAAACCTCATTATGTAGTGCAGGAAGCTAGAGCTTGTACGGTGGTGGCTGATGAGCCTGAAAGTTTTAAGGATTTGCAGATTTTTCCTGAGGAGGAAAAGGAAAAAGTGGTTTTCTGCAATGGATCAGGAGTGCATGTCATTGGTAGACAATGATGTGTTTGAAGTTGTTGAAAGACCTAAGAATCACAAGGTAATAGGTTGCAAGTGCCTTTTCAAGAGGAAGGAAATGCTGGTAGTCATAGGTACAAGGCTAGGCTGGTAGCAAAAGGTTTTGCTCAGCAGAAGTTTGAGAACTTTGATAAAACATTTTCTCCTACAGCTAAGCCTGAAAACCTCAGATTGGTTTTGGCTTTAGCAGCAAGGAGGGGCTAGCTGGTGAAACATTTTGATTTTGAAACTGCATATTTGAATGCTTGTCTTGAGGAAGATATGTTCATGGAACAACCTTTGGGTTTTGAACAAGACAGTGATAGAAAAGTGTACAAGTTGAAAAAGGCTTTGTATGGTTTGAAGCAGAGTGCAAGAAGTTGGAATTGTATTCATGAGGAGTTAGTGAAATTAGGGTACAAACACAGCATTGCTGATGTGTGTGTTTACACAAAAGGTGATGTTACATTGGTGATTTATGTTGATGACTTGTGTGTGGCTAGAATGTCAGAACAAGAAATTAAAACAGTACAGAAAGAATTGGCAAAAAAAAATGTGGTTAAGGATTTGGGCTTTCTCGAAGCCTACCTTGGAAATGAGGTTCAGTGGACTGAGGATGGTAGATGTTTGTTAAGCCAGCAGAAAAAGATATAAAGGCTGATTGAGAAATGTGGACTGCAAAGTGCTAAAGTAATGAAAAGCCCAATGGCTACTGGTTATGTTAGTGGTGAGTCAACCAAAGAGTTTGAAAATCCAGAATTGTTTAGAAGTGTCGTTGGGAGCTTGATGTTCATAGCTAATAACACAAGGCCAGATATTGAATTTGCAGTTGGTGTACTTAGCAGAAAGGTAAGCAATCCTAAAGTTGAGGATTGGACTGCAGTGAAACATGTGTTGAGGTACCTGAAAGGTAGCAAAGAAAAGAAGCTTGTGATACAGGGAAGTTTGGTTCAGTTTGAATGTTTTGTGGACAGTTGTTTGCTTCAGAGTAACATGACAGAAAATCAGTCACAGGTTTGTTGATAAAGTTTGGTGAAAGTCCAATTGTTTGGCATAGCAGAAAACAAAATTATGTAGCGTTGAGTACAACTGAGGCAGAGTTTGGAGCTTTGTCTGAAATAGTTAATGAGATACAGTGGATTAAGCAACTACTTCAAGATTTAGGGCAAAATTGTTTTGAGCCTATTTTGGTTCATGAAGATTACCAATCATGCATAGTGATGGCAGAAGCTGAGAATTTGAAATGCAGGACCAAGTACATTGGTGTGAGATATCAGAATGATAGAGAATTAATTCAGAATGGGGTTGTGTGATTGCAATATATTGACACCAGAAATATTATCACAGACATTTTCACAATAGCTTTATCCAATGAAAGACATGAGTAACTGACACATCTGATTGAAATGGCACTTTAAGTGCACAGTTCTAGCTATTGAGCTACATAAAGTTTCAATACTGTAAATATTTTTTGTTATTCACGTCTATACATTTCGGAGGGGAATGTTAGGAGCTTTGGAATATGTAGTCAAAAGTGGAAATATACAGATGTGGGGAAAAAATTCTAATAGAAAGATTTTGGGCCTGCAGGTGCAAGGTGTAAACATTTCACACAAGGTCAGTGTCTGGGAACACAGGCAGACAAAACATAAACAATGAGCTCATCTTTGTTGTCTGAGAACCAGAATCACATGACACATGACTCACAGCAAAAGGCTGGTTTAGAGGCTGGGCTAGAAGCTATTCAGCAAATTGTCTATGGAGGTATCCACCCATGGGAGGAGTTTAGAGTTTGGCAAACAGTCTCCTTTGTTCTTAAAATTTATTACATGATCTTCTGTGTGTGTGTTCAAGACCTTCAAACCTGCATTATGGACTTGTAAATAGTTTTTCTCTTTACTATTTTTAAATAAAAACCTTATTATGAAGATTTCTCTGTTTTGGGGCTGGATTAATGGCAAACTTATTGAAGCTACAAGGAACAACGTACCAGGATGGTGAAGTCAGCTTGGCTCGGTTTCCAGAGTCGGAGGTGGCTGATGGATGGATGCCTGGCATTCTCTGCTACTACAACACCATCATAAATAAATCAACAGCTCAATACTCTTAACCAGGGGTAGGCAACCTTTCCCCTTTAAGGGCCGAGGGACTTCAACTCCCAGAATCTCAGGAGCTATTGGCCAACATGGGACTATTGGCCAACATGGCTGAGGCTTCTGGGAGCTGAAGTCCCTCGGCCCTTAAAGGGGAAAGGTTGCCTACCCCTGCTCTTAACACATACTGTCAGCAGCTCTCTGGGGCTTCAGGCAAGAGGTCTACATGGAAATGTCTAAAGTATTGGAAGTGGTAGCCTTGCCAATGATGGTCAATGCCTAAAGACTAATATGGGAATTTCCCCTTTCCCCAATGGTCACTCTTCCCAGAACTGCAATGTTGTTAAGTGGACATCTGAAGTGTAAGGCCAAGCTGAGATAGAGGGGCCATAGCAGGCTTCACCCCAGTTTTCTCTGTTCCAAATTACCTGCCCTTGGGTGCAACTACACTGTATAAATAATGCAGTTTGACACCACTTTAACTGCTAAGGCTTTATCCTACAGAATCCTGGTATTTGTAAAGCACCAACAGATGGCTCAAAACTTTGTAAAACTACAAATCCCAAGATTCCATAGAGTGGAGCTACAACACTTAAAGAGGAATCAAACTGCATTATTGCTACAGTGTAGATGCACATCTTGTTTCTGAAGTAGAAGTGGAGCCTTAGAAATACTCCTCTACATCCAGATTGTCTTTTTTTCCATCCTAAACTGATCTATACCTGACAAATACAGCTCAAACATTGTAAGAAAGAAAACTCCCTGAGATTTTCTAGATGACCACAACAAGTCTCGTCAGCACAAAGAAACACAGTAAAATGTCACTTAAAATGGATCTTAATACAATCATAAGATAGGATCCATTTTGGCTAGAACAGATTCTCTACTCTTAGCCTCTCTTACACACTTACATAGGTGTTTGGGGCTTCCTGTCAAATACACTTTCAACACAGCCTTCAAACTGGATATTTCCCCAAATTGTATAATGTAGCTCTCAGATGAACAGTGTGAAAATGTATAAATGTACAAAAATGTGTAAATTTAAATATGAATGTTTGTTTTAAAAAATTAGCAAAAAGTGGGATGGAATAGATGTATGACCAAAAATGTGAAAAATAGGCAGGGACTGGAAATATCCATCCAACCCTATTTTCAGTATCTAGACTTGCTTGTGTAATTCTCCAAACTTGGGACTCAAAGCAACTCACAATTTAAAAGAACACAATCAAAAACCATACAAAAAGTGACCATAAAAATAGAATTAAACTATTACAGAATTAAAGCACATCACACACTAAAAGATTAAAATGCAATTAAAAAGTTTAAAAAGCTATCAAAAATAGTTCAGTTAAAATGATACAGCATCTCCTAGCCCAGTCTTCAAAAGGCTATATTTTAAAAGCCTGTCTGAATGAAAAGCTCTTAGCTTGCTCACAGAAGGAGAACAAGGGGGGGTTATTCTCCTAGGGGCAGTCACCAAGAAAACCCTCTCTCATGTCATCACCAACTGTGCTTGTGATGGTGGTGGGACTAAGAGAAGGGCCTCTCTTAGGGCCTCGGCAGACGGCTTATTAAGCCGTCCTGGAGGCAGGGAAGAGGAGGGGCAGCTGCACGCTTGGCGCCCCTTCCTCCTCCCGAGGTTGCCCTCGGAGCTGCCAGCCCTCTGCACGGCCGGCGCTCCGAGGGCAACCTCCCGCTGCAGCGTCCGCACACGCTGCGGCAGATAAGTCAGTGAAAGTGCCCCTCACGCTTTTGCGGCACACTTTCACTAACTTGTGAAAGGAGCGCTACTTTAGCGCTCCTTTCAGGGACGGGGAAGGAGCGCCGTAGGATCGAGGCGTGGGGCTGCCTCGGTCCTGCGGTGCACCTTCCCGGAGCGGTGCAGAGCTGCCAGTCTGCTTCCCCCTTAGTCTCATTCTGGGAGACTGGGTCTGTCAAATAGTCTGACACATCATCAGTATTTCTGAAACCCTTGATAACAGTGGCAATTTTTCTGAATTAAAATTGTGTAAAATTTTGCAAACATTTGTAAATTGTCAAAAATATTTATTTTCAGAATGAAAATGTGAGAATGGGGATTAAACGAGGCACTATGTGAAATACACAGCACCCAGCTATTAAGGTCTTTTCTTTTATACTCACAACTAGGATGCACTACTAAAGTAAAGTAAAGTAAGGTAAATAGGGGAGATGTTTAACTTTCCCCTATTCATGTCAGATCAGGTCCCATATAAGTATTTACAAATAAAAACATAACATAGTTGGATACTATACATTTAAACTTAGCATCTAGCATAAAACTGGCTTATCACCAAATGAATCAAAGCCGTGGTGGCACAGTGGTTAAATGCTAGTACTGCAGCCATTCACAGCCACAAGGTTGTGAGTTCAATCCCAGGCAGGGCTCCTTCTGTAGGTTGCATCCTTCTGTAGATTGCTAAAATGAGTACCCAGCTTGTTGGAGGCAATTGTAAACTGCTTAGGGGTTGTTTAAGTGCACTGATAAGCAGTATAGAAATGTACTTGCTATTGCTATTGCTATTGCTATCTTGTATCTTGTTTTTCTGTGAACTACTGTGCTATACTCAGACCTGATGAGGAAAAGGCCTAGTCAAAGCAGCGACTCATGGAGAGACAGAATGGGTTTTCTCCTTTGAGAATGATTAATTCACTATAGAAAGCCATCATGGTGTAGTGGTTTGAGCATAGGACTAGGACTCTTCAGATCTGGGTCCAGTTCCCCACTTGGTCATGGAAATCCACTGGGTGATCTTGTGCAAATCACATCTTCTCAGTCACAAAAAATACCATGAAAGGTTCACCTTAGGCAGGGGTAGGCAACCTTTCCCCTTTAAGGGCCGAGGGACTTCAGCTCCCAGAATTCCAGGAGCTATTGGCCAACATTGGACTATTGGCCAACATGGCCGAGGCTTCTGGGAGCTGAAGTCCCTCGGCCCTTAAAGGGGAAAGGTTGCCTACCCCTGACCTTAGGATTACCATAAGTTGGAAATGACTTGAAGGTACGCAACAACAAAATTTACTGTACACCAACATCAAGAAAGATTGAATGATCCAACCACAGCCAGTGCAGAGATGTAACAGAATTATCTCTCCCATAGCAGAAATTAATTTGAAGGAGGCAAATCTGGAGCTTTATATCTTGAAGTCACTCACCTCTTTGTCTATATATGGTGATTTGGTTTCACTCCTACCTTGCAATTATATTATACTACACTGTTATAGTGCTGTTATTCGACTTTATCTGCTATGACTGCCACCTGTGGAATTCTGGAGTTTGTAGTTTAGTGAGGCCTAAGAGCTCTCTGATTGAGAATTCTAAATGTTCCTTTATAAACTGCAAATCCCAGGATTCTACTGGAGGCAGCCACAGCAGTTAAAGTGGAATTAATAGTGATGAAACAATGTAATGTGATATTGTCCTTAAGTTAACAAGGCAAAACTACACTTTGTATTAAGCATGTGTGGCATATTGGTTTGATTGTTGGACTATGACTCTGGAAACCAGGGTTTGATTCCCTGCTTGGGCATGAAACCCATTGAGTGACCTTGAGCAAGTCACATGCTCTCAGTCTCAGAGGAAGGCAATGGCAAACCTTCTCTGAATAAATCTTGCCAAGAAAACTGCGATGTTTTCACCTTAGGGTCACCATAGGTCAGAAATGACTTGAAGGCACACAGCAACAACAGACCATAGAGTATAGGGCTGATGGGATGCTTGGCACTCAGTTAACTTGGCTCACAACTTTATTCATTCTGAATGCAACCAAGATCTGCATTAGATTTTAAGATTGTGCAGGATTCTATAATAACCCAGAGAGAGATTCCAACCAGTGGAAGTACCACTTTCTAATACTCCTCTTTATTCTCTTCTGCCCTTGCGTAACTCTCTACACCTTGTCCCTAAAAACTGTGTAGAGCAACTAGAAATATAAATTATCATGTGCCAATCTGGTTAACTGAGGGTAAAAAACAATTGCATTCCACCCATGTATAGCCAGGTGCTCCTACACTGCAATCTGGTGGCAGGTATAGAGATTTCTGTGACAGAAAAAGGTTATATAGCCTATGAGCACCTCCATCACAATTTGAGCCTTGGTTCTTCTCCCAGTCTACTAGTAGCTCTTTTATAATACATGTGAGCAAAGAAAACACATGTTGGATGAATATCATTGAATGAAACTCCAAAACAGATAAATTGAATGGTTTGTCCTTCCCCCTTCTCTTCAAGATTTTCTAAAACATTACTTTTGATATGAAAAAAATGCTGACATAAAGTATTACTTTGGGTGAAAAAGGAAAAGTGTTGACTCTTAGCTTGGATGCACTAGGCAGAACTGGGTTGTGATTTCATGTAGTGGAGGAAAACTTTAAAACCAAATGCAGACAAGAACCAAGCTGTCTTCAAAAAATTTTCACTTCTTGACATCCAGTTCCATATGCATGACATGATAAAGCCTCTTTACAATCTCCAAAACATTCCTCTGTGGGTTTTGGTATGTTGTATGGAGTGGAATGCAATCAACATCTGCTAATTTCTGTCCTTTAAATGTACTATCAAAACACACAAGCATGATATTTTATTTTGTATGGTTGGAATGAGACTGGCGACTGCTCATCTATCATTTTCCTGTCATATTTTTATATGTTTTCTATCCAATCCCCAGTACAGTTTTGGAAGTGTAAAGTAAAACTAAAAGTTAAGTTATCGGCCAGCTGCTCAAGTGCCCCACTGAAGAGATCATTGTGCTCTCTTTCTCTTGAATCTAATAGCAGTTGCTCTGTGGAAGCCAAGCATAATACACCAAGGACATCCCTGGAAGTTGTAGTTGAAGTACCATGTCTAAACCTTCTAACAGTCTCTCATTCTCTCTCTCTCTCTCTCTCTCACACACACACACACACACACAAAAATCTGTAAGAGTGTTTAGCTTTTACAAGACAGCCATTTGTAGTGAGGAAACAAGGAGCAGTGAATCTTGAAGTATGGTTAGATCCAAAAAGAGGATGAAACACAATTTTCTTTCCAAATTAATACAATGGTCCCTCCATTGTAAAAACTGCAATTTTTTTAAAAAAACAAAAACTTTCTTTTAAGCTGAGAGAATGCCCCTCTAGAAATCTCTAGGCTCTCCAGCACAACTTTGTGGTCAAGTTCTGCCAGAAATTCACTATAGCATTACATGGAAAGACCAACAAATGCCTGCAGAAGTGTTCTGTCTAGGAATGTCTAGGTCCTCCAGCACAACTCTGTGATGAATGTCCAGCAGAAGTTGACCAGTGTCACACTGGAGAACATAAAGAGTCCTAGAGAGAACATATTAATCAAATAAGCAAAAATAAATCAAAGTCACAAATGTGGAGGCTGGCTATATTTTAAATGATAAATGACAGAATAGGTAGGTATTTTAATTTTTTTAAAAATCACATAACTTGGGAGTTAACCCATTCATGTTTTCAATATACATTGCCCCTTCCCATATCTAGTTTCTAATGCAATAATAAATCTATTACTGGGTGGAATGCCAGTTCAAACAATGAATGTGCAACATATGAGACAGTTCTCAGGTTCCTTATCTATAGTGGATGGGGGGGGGGGGGGAGAGAGAGAGAGTACCCGATTGTATAAAGGAGCAGGAAGAAAGGAAAGACAAATTAATGGTTTCTTGGCCCATAATGCAGCCTGAGGAATACCACAACAAGGCTGGGTTTTTTGTGCGTGGGAGGGGGTCAACCCCCCCCCCCCAAAAAAAAAAAGTAGTAATGACAGTTATTTGAAGAGGGAGAGAAGAAAATTAAAGAAAAGTCTTTGTAGCAGAAAAAGTTGGGGAGGAACGTTATATTTCACTGGATACTCTGGATCTTCCAACATTTGACCGATGAAAACCAGGACTGACATAGTGAAGTCAGAATGCAAAAGTATTACTAAAGACGAATACCTCTAGAGAGCCTGCAGCAGTGTGGTCAGAATGCAAAAGTGTGGTCAGAATGCAAAAGTATTACTAAAGACGAATACCTCTAGAGAGCCTGCAGCAGTGTGTTTTTCTCTGAGCCTGCTGGGAATGGTAAGATTCTGCTCCCTCCCCATGCTACATTAATTGCATGCAAACTCCTTTTGCATAATCAACTCACTTTGCAGCAAATGAAGATGAGGGCACAGAGGTAAAATGGAAGGAAGAGCGAGCAACTGGGACATTTTAAAAGCAGCTGGAAAAGTGGGAGAAACAAAGATTTATTGGGGCTGCCCCAGCTAAATTGGGATCATTGGAAGGTATGATACTGACTGTGTGTCAGTACTAGGATAGAAGCAGCTAAGCAATGGACAGATCCATGTAAATTTGGAACAGCACTCAGGCAAATTTCTACACTGAGATTGTGACAAATCCATGGGAGGGTCAGGGTGTCCCACCACTTCTTCCACCCTACCTCCAATATCCACACTGATCCAGCTAGAAGGAGGGGCTGCCCAAGAATGTTGAAAGGCTGAAGAATATGTCCAAAGGTACCTGGAAGGGGGAAGAAGAGGGAGAGAGAACAGGGTGTGGGCTGAAGAAAGGAGCTAAAAGAGGAAGAAGAGGGAGAGAGAGAGAGAGGATGTGATAGAGAGAGATTCCCTGCCCAGAGTTGAATGGATGCACCCAAGGGGAAAAAGTGGTGGCTGGTGAGAGAATGGGAGGCTGACCCAGACTAAGGGGAAGAAGGTACTTGGGAAAGCAGAAGGGAAAGGGAGACAGGATTTTGGAGTCTGGGAGGTGGGCATCATTGGCTGGACAAAGGGTCAGAGAGCCAAGAACCCTCCAAAGCTCAAGCTGTGGGGAAATCCTGGACATCCTATTCCCCATGTCAGGGAAGGAAGAGACCCCAGGGTTAGAAGAAGGGTTGGAGCAAGACTCAGGAACCAAAAGAATTGAAGGGGAGAGGCCCCACAGGGAACCCATAGAAAGAGAACTGCACACTGAGCCCTATTGGCACAGTAATTAAATGCCAGTACTGCAGCCACTCACTCACAAACCACAAGGTTATGAGTTCAATCCCAGCCAGGAGCTTAGGGTCAACTCAGCCTGGCATCCTTCTGCAGTCATTAAAATGCCCCCAGCTTGTTGGGGGCAATTAGTTTACAGTTGTAAACTGCTTAGAGACTGCTTAGTGCATTATGAAGTGGTATATAAATGAAGCTGCTATTGTTATTGCTATCTCTAGGTGGGGCATGCCAAGTCCTAGGGTTCCAGCCTATGTGAAGATGAGTGGTGGGATGCTCAAAGCTGAAGGTTGAGCATAGGGCAAGGCTGCCACAGCAATGGGAAAGCCAACTGGGAAGCATCCAAGAAAGGGAGAGGAACAAGGAGAAAAGATTCCCTTCCCTGGAGGCCAGGAGCAAGACTAGGCCATTTCAAGCCTGTTTCAGTTTTGTTTAGGTTGCCCAGGAGATGGGAGAAGTTTGAGTTACTGTAACATTTAGGGGGGATAAAGACAGGTGGGTGTGGGCTGCCCTGGGAAGCGGAGGATTGGGGCCAAAGCTGCCCCATGCCTCGGCCCCAATCCTCCCTTTTGGCGCCTGGGAAAAGAACACCAAAATAGCTCTCCTTTCCTAGGCGGTGAAAAGGGCACCCAAAGAGCCACCATGCAGCTCTTTTGTACCTCTTCCAGTGCAGCATGTCCGGACGCTGCATCAGGAGGATGTCCTCAGGAAGGGGTTGGGATGTTTGGTGTCCGGCTGCTCCTCCCCTTCCCTGGCTCCAAGACGGCGCTTTGTGCTGTCTGCAGAGCCCCTTAGTTGGAGGAAATGAGATGTGACAATAAAGGATTTGTGTTGAAAGCAAACAGACTTCAACTACATAATTCCATGGAGAAGCCAGGAAGGGCAGAACTCCACCAGGCAGCAGGCCAGGGTGGAACCACAGAGGTTGTTGAGCAAGGCACAAGGAGGTAGTTCTGTATTAGGATCTGGAATCCTGAAGCCCTTCAGATGTTGTTGGACTGAAGCTCTCCACTATCATTCCTCAACCACTGAAGAATGGCTAGGCAGGTGTACTTCAACAGCACCAAAAGGTTTTCTCTGATGGTAGCACAATGGGTCTTTTTATCCCACTGCTGCCACCACTTATATGATGGCTACCTCCCTAGCTATTACCAAATTGCATAACAAAACCCTCAGACTTGGATCCCTCGTTTGAGTGACTCCCATACTTTCCCTTGCCTCTGGACCACTCTGTAGGAGGGCAGGGTACTCACTATTTTGAGTGTTCTGAGTAATAAAAGTATTATTTAGCATCTGTTTTATAGTTTCTTAAAATACCACAAGACACCATCCATTGAACCAAAACAAAAGAAAACTTTATTTACAAGATAGTTGGTTACAGTATCTTTCTTCTGGTTGATATTGAGAGTTGATACAGTGCTTATCTACTTAAACAGTTAAAAAGATTAACAGTATATGTTTCTATAGTCTAAAAATGGTTTCTAGGTCACAATTTCACATAAGACTTTTGTCTAGACTCTGAGCTTTAAAACTTTGTTGCTACTTTATGCCATTACTAACCACACAAATTCAGTTGACCTCTTTTAAGGCCTTAACCTCTTTTAAGGCCAACCTGGGTACTCCAAACCCCTTCTAACTGCCCCTTTCAGCAGTGTATCTCAGCCATCTTGGAGGTTAAAACCCCTCAGGGTCTAATACAACTCTAACTCAGAGCTCTATCCTTATCTAATTCCCTATCTATCTCACCACACTTCTATCTTCCTATTCATACTTGCTCTTGGGAGTAGTCCTCACTTTTTCTTGGCTAAGCTCCCATTGGCTGTTGCCAGGCGCACTCTGATTGGCTGTTACCAACATCCCAATCTGCCTTTTCTCCACATGCACCTAGACCTAACTCATGATAGGACAGCCTGTCTTCTGTAGCTACACCTGGCTAGCCTTTGGAGCCTTAGGGGGGTTGCAGACTGCCAGAAATAGTGTGAATTCAGTCCACTTTTAGGGTTAGGGTTAGTGCTAGGGAATCATGGGAACTGTTATTTTTCTGAGACATTGAGCCTTCTCTGTCAGACAACTCTGATGCCACAATAAAATACAGTTCCCATGGTTCCCTAACTCTAACCCTAACCCTAAAAGTGGACTGAATTCACACTATTTCTGGCAGTCTGCAACCCCCCTTAGTCCATCTAACACAGAGGGAGGAATCAGTGCTTTGAAATATTAAATGGCTTCTTGGCCTGTTGGCTAAGATCAAGTGTAGTACTTTTCAAACTACAGTTCTTATAATCCTCCTGTCCACTGGACATTCTTTCAGGAGGATTCTGAGAGTTGTCAAAAATATATCTTTACCAAGTTCTAGGATGAATTTTGGCTTTGGCAGATGACCTAGTGCGGTACACATAATGGGTTGCTGTGTTGTAGTATTTGACAGATTTGGTACATTGTGTAGGTCTACTTCCTCATTCTATTAACTTGATGTGTGACATGGAAGCAGAATAGCAAAAGGAAAAAAAATAGCTTCACCACTTTAGGTTATCATCCAACATCCTTCCCCTGGATCAGCTAAAGAGGCCAGAACATCACACCTGTAGGTCTTTCAAACTTGTGTGGGCTTAGGAAGATATGTTTGAAAAGTAATGTTATAGATCCAAGACCCTCCAGTACCAAAGTGACATCTTTTTAAAAGGCAACTCTCTTTTTAGAGATAGGAAAGAGTCTCTTTTAAAGTTATTTTTAGCTATTTTCCCCTCAAACATTACCTGAATGCTACAAGCCATGGGCCTTTCAATTCATTTCACCATCACATATACCAGCACCCTGAAGAGAGCACCAAACAAAAGCCTGAGGTACAGTACAAACCAGTACTTGAACCATGTGATATTCCTCCTCTACCATTTAGTGGGATCACACATCTATAATTGCACACCCAGTGTTATAAAGAGGAAGTCCAGAAGGAGAATGACTAAACACGTGCATAATTTTGGATTAAAATGTGGCCACAACTTAATTGATAACACCTATTAGAACCTTGGGATGCCATGTGGAATGGATCCTGACATTAAGCAATCTGTTTGCCATCCCATGAAACCTTTCATCTTATGGTTCTCCCTGAAAAGTGACTAGTAAGAAATAGAGGGTGCCAGCCCTCCTCTCATGAGTCACCACATTGGAAACCCAAGTGAGTCTGGAGACCCACTAAAGGTAGTTTTAAAAAAATTGCAGTTTTTTGTGGATTTTCTGGGCTATGTGGCCATGTTCTAGAATATTTTATTCCTGATGTTTCACCAGCATCTGTGGCTGGCATCTTCAGAGAATGTTGGCATGGAAGTAAGTGGGGTATAATATATAAGGTGAGAGAAGGTGATTTACATGTTAATATGTGTATTGTTCTGATGTTGAATGGCAAGGCCTCAGGGTGGGAGGATATGCAAGGAGGCATTGTGTTTATTTAATTAGTGATCCATTGTCTGCTTGGAAAACCTCTGACCCTGGATGGTTTTCATTTGCACATACTTGGTCTTGATTTTGGTGTTTTTCAGGACTGGTAGCCAGATTTTGTTTCCTTTAAGGGTTTCTTCTTTTCTGTTGAAATTGTCTAGGTGTTTGTTGATTTCAATGGCTTCCCTGTGCATTCTGACCTGATAGTTGTTGGCATGGTCCAAAATTTCAGTGTTTTTGAATAGCATTTTATGCCCAGGATGGTTTATAAGGTGTTCTGCTACTGTTGTTTTTCTGGCTGACCCAGTCTGCAGTGTCTCTCATATTCCTTGATTTGTGTTTGAACACTGTGTTTGATGATCCCTCTGTAGACTCATTTCCATGCCAGCATTCTCTGAAGATGCCAACCACAGATGCTGGTGAAGTATCAGGAATAAAATCTTCTATAATACGACCACATAGACTGAAAAACCCACAAAAACCCACGGATGCCAGCTATGAAAGCGTTTAACTTAACATTACAGCTGCACTACAAAGGGAGTGAAGCAATCTCTCATTAAGTTATAAATGCAATGTAATATGGTTATGTATTTGCCACTGGAAACATTAATAAATCTCTAATAAATAGTTATTTGCAACTAGTTATTAATAAGCTCTGGTTCAGATTAATGTACATAAGTGCACAGACAAATTTATGACTTTATTAGTTTGGAATCCTATAATGGTTTTCTATGGCTCTGGACCTGGAGAGGGAGGCACAGCACTTTTAAGATCTGCAGAGAGGAAAGAGGATTACCAAATGTTGTTTTCCCCATCACACTAACTTTTTTTTTTTTTTGTATTCCAGTTTTTTACCATACATTTTGTCCTCTAGTATGCACAATGTTTAGTATGTATAGGACATTTGTGTTTGGTCATAGTGCTTTTCACACATTGAACTGAATGGATGTGAAATGTTTAGCCCAACTAACTTTACAGATGTTCTAGTATGCATGTGGGTGTGTGGGTGTAGTTTCTAACTAACACATAGATCAAGGCTCCACCCACACTGCAGAAATAATGCAGGTTGACACCACTTTAACTGTCATAACTCAATGCTATGGAATTCTAGGAATTGTAGTTCTGTGAACTATTTAGCCTTCTCTTTCATGAGAGGGTTCTGGTGCTACAACATACTATAATTCCCAGAATTGCATTGCATTGTGCCATGGCAGTTAAAGTGGTGTCAACTTGCACTATTTCTGCAATATGGATGAAGCCCTAGTCAATTATCTTGCAATATAATCCTTATAACAATTCTATAATGACAGAATTTCCATCCTCATACAAAAGTAAAAACTGAAGATGCGCTACAATAAGGTCATCTAGTAAAATAATGACAGTTTTGAGATTTAAGAAAGGGTCTTTCTGAATCAGTCTCTTAACCACCATTGCACTGCACCTGATTGATTATAAAATAATTTAAAAAGCCACTTTATACTTCTTTGTAAACCGCTTAGACATCCCATAGTGCGATATGAAACAGTATATAAATGAAGCTGCTTTTATAAATGAAGCTGCTTAAACAGTACTATGATAACAGACCCACCATTATTGGAGTGGACAGGAATAGTAGATCCACTTGACATTTCTAAAAAGAAAAGAAAAGAAGAGAGAAAGGAGAAGGAAAGGAAAGGAAAAATAAAAATAAATTGCTTTTATTTTCTTTAACCCTTGCTCTTTGTTCTTTGAGAAGTATACCCCATTTAAAATAACATTTTTAAAATTGTATAATACACACACACACACACACACACACACATTCACACACACAAATGCTGTGGCACATGTATCACACACATTCATACACACACATATATGGGTATTATGACTCATTTGGATGTTTAATGCAGCTGTATTTTATCTCAACATTAGATTACATCATGAAAGACATCTTATATTGTTTTGCCCATGGTTAGAAATTATGTCTGCTTAATCAATTCCATTATGCATTCAACCATCCATGACACATCAAAGGCTAAGAAGATATTTTGAAGGGAAAATAGAGAGAACAACAAAAAAGGGAACAACTTTCCATCTTTAAAATGATTTCCCTTCAGATCAAGATGCAGAGCACAAAATATTAATCATTTTAAATAAATATCAAGACTCCCCAAATAATATGAATAACTGGCAGAGCCTAGTGCCCACTGCCCAGTTCCCAACAGCTGGTTACACTGGCACTCGGCACCTTCTCCGCAGCCTTTGAGATAATGACTTGGGCATCTGCCGACCAGTGCTTGCAACTGCCCACAGAATTTACAACTCACAAGTGGGATACAGCGGCTCTGACAGAACTTTTTTATGCAAGGTCTTTGAAATTTATTAATGTAATGCAAACACAAGCCTTCCAACCCATTAAATTGTTGATGTTATGCGAATCCACTCTGGAATTGCAGATCCTCATTAACATTATTTGCATGTTAATCTGCATCTTTTTAATTAGTGATATTATTTATGCACATAATTTTCGCCTACTGGTGCCAAGGCTGAAGCGCATTAATTAATCTACTGAGATGCCAAACTGTTTATTTTTCTCCCATACTTTTATTTGTTTACATGGTGTTTTGGATTCAGGGAAAAAAATAAAAAAATAAAATAAAAAAGCCTGAAGAATAAAAGCAGAAAGACAAGATTAACTAAAAGCTCTTTTTGTTTTCGTAATTTAAATTGTAATATTAGCCAAATGTTGTGTTTCTTCCCTCAGAGATCGGTTATTCAGTTACATTACCTTGATGTATTATTAAAATTTATAATGGACTCTGGAGGCTTTTTTTTAGTTCTCTCCTTCATTTACAGAATATACTCAATGTTATTTTAATCTTCCTACAACGCTGCCATGCATAGGCAATGATCGGTTTTCCCTTGCGTCTCTCTAGTGATGCTCCACTTTGCACAACTGATAAACATTTAAATAAGCCTTTCCAAAAAAAGAAAGAAAGAAAGAAAGAAAGAAAGAAAAGAAAAAAGAAAAGAAAAGGAAAGGAAAGGAAGAGGAAAAAAAGAATGGCATTCTAAAAATTATTAACCCATTAATGGGGCAAATAATTGTTTGGTAATTCATTTTCTCTCTAACTAGGTCAATTGGAATATGTATTTTCATTTATCATGTACAAATGGTCCAGTTTCCCATCCTGTATACAAAGATTCCCACTCCTTTGAACAGTAGAAAATTCCAAGGACAGCCTTTCAGAGTGTCAAACTGAGGTGGGGGTAAAGAAAGTTGTTGGAATCTTGGCATTAAGACATACCTGTAGCCATGGAGCTGATGTGTGAGAGTAAGTATAACTATATCGTTTTTCTTCCAAGATGAACCCTTAAAAATGGCTTCATGTTTGCACCATACCACCTGTTAGCAGACGTACTCCATTTTTCTTATATATTTTAGCCATGTGGAGTTCCCTATGACCCCAGCTTGACCCTTGGGAGATGGCAGCCATAATCCTCTAAATGTAAGGTCAGGTAAGCAAGCTGAAGTTGCTCAAGGCCACTAAAGATTTCCTGGACAGGCGGGTTTTGGGAGTTGCCCTTGGGAATATCCCATTATATTGGAAAAGATGCACAATGGAGTTTGTTTGTCTAAGGGCCTTTGCAGACTGCCAGAAATAGTGCACTTTAAATTGAGGCACTGCCCTGGCTCAGTGCTAAGGAATCATGGGAACTGTAATTTATTGTTGCACCAGAGCTCTCTGACAGAGAAGGCTCAATGTCTCAGAAAAAAATACAGTTCCCATGATTCCTAGCACTGAGCCAGGGCAGTGCCTCAATTTAAAGTGCACTATTTCTGGCAGTCTGCAAAGGCCCTTAGTCTCACACTTAATGGGACAGTGATCAGATTTGATTGCACCCCTTTCTCCAGCTTCCTTTCCTTGATAGTTTTGAAACCAAATGCATTGTTTAGACTATGCCCAGACTTAGGTAAACAATGGTAAACCCATCAAGCCTTTGTCCACCTATTGTTTGACTCATGGCTAGAAGGCAGAAATTCCCTATAAGAACCCCTGGATTTTGGCAGACCTCGTACTACCTTGGAAGTGCATGCTGAATCTCTGTCTGTCTGCGCTCTGAGGTAGTTCCTGTGACCCCTTCTCTTGCCGGTTGTGCCCTTTCCATGGAACCCATCCGCATTCACCAGAAGTCCGGAGGAGTCTCTCAGGCATGAGTATATCCCCCTCTATCCTGGTTTCCCTCTCTGCCTCCCCCGCTCTCGCTCTTTCCCACTTGTCCTTCTAGTGTGTGTGTGTGTGTGTGTGTGTGCCGCATTCGGATGTTTGCTCATTGTATTAATAAATATTTTAGACTTTATTGGAGTTTGGTCTGTTTCAGTGTCATTCCTTGCCAGAATTCTTATACCTCTGGTATACATTTGGATAAATCTCCGAAGCGAAGTTGGGCGCTTCACTCACATATTTGAGCTAATTATAAATTCTCCAAAATTAGCTTTCTTTCCCATGACCCAGTTTAAACCAGACAAAAGTCAGCTTCTGTGTCATCAGTAACATGTCTCCTTCTGAGTTCCTTAACCAGATTTGCAGCAGTTTCTCTTTGAAAGAATAAGGAGTTGAAGGACAATATAGGGAAAGTATAGATAGATAGAGGACGGATATATATATTGGGGAACAGCTTGTTTGAAGAGAAGAGGATAGCAGCAAGAAAGATGGCCAAACCAGCACTGATCTTATTCTTGTATATGTCTACCATGCAGATCATGAAGCAAAATTAAACTGTTTCTTGTATGTAGAAACGGATCCCACTGGGAAATCACCTCTGTTCCTTCCCTCCAATCCTATATCTACAAAACTCACTTTTTCTGTAAAGCCTTTGGCATAACCTCTCACCCCCAGTTCTGATGCCCTAATGCCCTTGGCACTACCTTTCTATGATAGTGGGATTGGTGCTCCTGTGAAGCAGGGGCTATGATACTGATAGCACTGTTACTGATAGGGTCTTCAAATCAGACAGGCTTGACTGAGGAACTAGATTGCCAGCAGAATCTTATATGATCATTACATAGTATGTAGCACCATAACTATGTTGCTACATAGTTACATAGACCTTCCCCAAACCTTCATACTCTAAGCAACCACTGAGATCAGTGGAGTTTGTTCCCTTGTCAATCAAGAAGCAGCTGCCTGATGTTTCTATCATGTGAATGATCTCTGGCACAACAGGCAGTAAATCTCTCTTGTTGTAAATCCCTCTTGTGTTGGTGATCACTGGGGTGGGGGTGGGATTAGATTCTTGATTATAAGGGAATGGACCACCAACAATTCCAATGATAGCTTACCAGTAAGTGGGGTTTGGGGCATGCTCTCATAGTCCCTAAATAGCCCATGAACTGTAGGCTAGGCAGGGATCATGAATATGAAGCAGGTATGAATGAATAACAATGGATTACACATTTGGAACTACCTAACAGGGTTCTGGCCTAAATGAGCTGAGCAACTACAGGGCAACAGCAGCTGTGTCTGTCTGTGTGTGTATGTGTGTAGAGGGGAGGGAGGTGAACCAAATGAACATCTGTCAGAGATGACAGCAGTGAAACCATAGCTGTATCCAAAGGAGTTAGTTGAGCTGAAAAGGGCATTAGTAAACCATTCCTGAAACCTTTTACCTGGGGAAAAAACTTATGATGAGATAATCTAAAATAAATCAAGATATAGTGTTGGAAGATAAGACTGATTAAAAGGCACTCAACCAGTTACTGGGGAGGAACAGAGGACAAATATGAGTAGTGCTGTGTCTAATGACACATGACACAACTGGACTCAAGATCAAAAGGATGTTCAGCTGCTGACATGTACAGAAGTGGAAAAAGAAAGAAAGGCTGAGCTGCACATCATATGTAGTAGGAAAATAGAATGTAAGAAACATAAATAAGGGAATGCTTAAAAACAGCAAATAAGAAAAGGAATTGATAGATACACAGAGTGTGAGCAACCTAAAGTAAATAGGAATGGGGCTTTTTAAAACAGGTAATTACAGTGTTTTACTTTGGAAACAACAATAAAAAAGAAGGTGACACCAAGAGTGAAGCAAGATGTAGCAAAAGGAGTCAGGGAAAGTCTGATAACAGCATTAAAATTCGAGGGAAAGCTTATCAATATAACCATGGTCCAAGCTTATTCTCCTGCCACAGAGGCAGATGAGGAAGAAATTGAAAGTTTCTGCACAGGCATCCAAGAGGAAATTAATCACACACAAGACATGTTGACAATCATTAACAAAAGTAGGAAACAGAACAGAAGAAAGATTATCAGAGAATGTAGCCTAGGATCAAGAAATGAAGCAGGAGAGTGACTTATTGAATTGTATGAGACTAACAGTTCATTGAAAACCTATTCTTGAGAATATATATGTTAACAACTTTGGATGCCAGTATAGAAATCAAATAAACTGCATAATTGGAAGCACGAAATGAAAATGCTTTGTTCTCTTTGCAAAAGCAAGGTCAGGAGATTGTTGTTGTGGCACAGACCATAACTTGCAATATCAAAAATTGGAGTAAAGCTAAAAGTACATTAAACCAGCCATTGTATCAAAATACAACCTGAAGAACATTCCTGTAGAATTTTAAAACAACATAAAGAACAGATTTGCATTAAGCCTAATTTACAAGAAACCAGAAGAACTTTGGACAAAATTAATGTTGTCAGAGAAGAATACAAAAAGGCACCATTTCTAATCAAAAAGGAAGAAAAGCTTCATTAGATGGCAGGTGAAACTCTTCAAGTTGCTAATGGTTGATGAAAAGCAAAAGTAAAAGGTGATAGGAACAGGATCAGAATCTTGAATGCAGCTGTTTAGAGACCTGTCCATAGGGATTAAGTGAAATATTGCAATAATCAATGCAAAGAAATAGAAGACAACAAAAAGGTATAACAACAAACCTCTTCAACCACATCCAAGAAATTAAAGGGAAATTCAAACCAAGAGCAGGGATTCTTTAAGATCAATAGGGAACATTTATGATCAGGACAAAATAAAAAGGTGAGGAAAATAATACACCAAGGAACTATATAAAAGATATTAAATTATTATTGATTCTTCAAGGAAGATCTGTTTGAAGATGAAATCATAATTTTTAGAAAGTGAAGTGGAAGCTATACCAAAAGACTTTGGAGAAATAAATCACCAGGAACAAATGACATACCAGTACATCTTTTTGAAGCTACAGAGACAGAATCAATTCAAATTCTAGCCAAAATCTGCCAAAAATAAGGAAAACAAATAAGTTAAAGTTATATTATTAAATACCAAAATCAGATCTTTTTTGCAATAGTATTTCTCATTTCTATATATGGCTATGAAAGCTAGATAGAGGAGAAAGCTGACAGGAAGAAGATCAACTAATTGAAATATTGTGCTAGGGAAAAGGTCTACAGATTCCATAGATCAATAAAAAGACAAATGAATCACTGAACTTTCCCTACAAGCCAAAATGACTAGGCTGAGGCTGTTCTACTTTTAAACGTATCATGAGATGACATACCTAAACAGAAAAGACAATCATGCTTGGTAAAGTGGAAGGCAGAAAAGATAAAAAAGGAAGGCCACACTACAAATGGATTCATTTGGTCAAGGAAGCCACACCCCCAAATCTGCAAGACCTGAGCATGGCTTTTAATGACATGGTGAAGTGGAGGTCTTATGTGTTTATGCCAATTCCTTTCTCTAAAATGTTGCCTTCAATCCCTGACATTCATTGTCAGTTTCCCATCCAAGTACTAACCAGAGCTGACCCTACTTAGCTTCAAAGATCAAATGAGATCAGGTGCCTATTAAGATATATAGGTAGGGTCACCATATGTGGACAATAACACCAACTCTGACTAAGCCAAACTAATGCACATATTCCTTCCTGTCACTATGCCAGATTTTAGATTGCAAGCTCTTTGGGGCAGAAACCCCCAAAGCATTCACAAAGCATTAAATTGTTATTTTTCTTTTATTATGATTGGGCTAGATTATCTAGATTCATACCAATCCCAATGAAAGCAATAGAACCTTAGTTTGCATCCAAAACAGTCTTGGTTTGAACCGCCAAGAAGAAAAGACATGACTATGAAATTTTCTATCTCAGATGTCCAATGATTTGGATGGCCTGAGATTTAATGCATGTTCATAGGGTAGGTGAGCCATCATTTGTTGAGCCACTCCATTCTGTGATGTGTCTCTGTCTCTGTCTCTGTGTCTAATCTTATTTTTTTTTTAAAACACCACTGATTACTAGCAATGGCAAACCATGTAAATAAATCCCAGGTACCAAACCTTGAAATAACTCTGTTCCTGGATAGTCTGACAACACCATTCATGGCTCTTAATTATATCAGCTATTTCATGTGGAATGACATGTGAACCTCCAGATATTGCTGGTCTGCAGCTTGCATTAGCTTCAGTTAGCACTAAGATAGTGAAAGATAATGATAGTTATAGTTTAGTAGCCTCTGGAGGGCCAGCATGTTCCCCCAATCCTGATACAGATGTTTGATTCAGCTTTCACATTACATAGCATCCATCTGCGATCCCATTGCATGCATTGTCTTATAGTTCCCAAGTGCATTTGTGTATATAGATTATTCTAGTTTTGAATGGCTTTCCTATAACTGTGTCACATTTTACTCTGGATCCTTCAAAATGGGGAAAATGAATGCAAAGTCTTGTTTGAAATAAGATAAGCTTTCTATTAAAGTTATTTTTTCTATTTTATTTATACCCTGCCTCTCTTCCCAGATTGGGATTCCTTTCACCACTTAAATCACAGGTAAAATAAAGACTTAAGTATAAAGCATAGAATGTAATACAGAGGTTAAGGGCCTTTGCAGACTGCCAGAAATAGTGAAAATTGAGGCTACTTTAACTGTCCTGGCTCAGTGCTAGGGAATCATGGGAACTGTATTTTTTTCTGGGTCATTGAGCCTTCTCTGCTAGAGAGCTCTGGTGCCACAATAAACTACAGTTCCCATGATTCTTTAGCACTGAGCCAGGACAGTTAAAGTGGCTTCAATTTGCACTATTTCTGGCAGTCTGCAAAGGCCCTAAGTGTTTTCTTCAAACTTTAGAAGATCTCTAAGGACGTTTTCACACGGGGCTTTAGGAGGACTCAATCCTACCTCCGTCCGGCCCCACTCTGGCTCCATTTCCAGCTTGTTCACACACGCGCAGCGGCAAACCCTGCCCCTTCCGGTGCCATCCCTGCGTCTGTCCGGCTCGTCGCTCCGTGTGTTCAAACGCACGGAGCCCTAAGTCCGGCCTCACTCTGGCAGAAAGGCCTCTAATTCCGGCTTCAGCGGCAGAAAGGTAATTCTGGGTGGCAAAAGGAATTAGCCTACCGCCGCCGGAGCCATTCCGGAATCAGCGGCACGAGCCATTCCGGAATGGCTCCAGCCAGCTTTAGGGACCCCCGTGTGAAAACGTCCTAAGGCAGCTCTAATCATTATGAGTTCATAATTACAGTGGGCTGTTGGTATCCACTGGGGTTGGCTCTAGGATAGATACCAAAATCCATGGATGCTCCAGTCTCATTGCATGCTATTTAAAGTGATTTATTCCAGTCACATTTAATTTTGAAGCCAGATCTTATTGCATGCGTTGGCAGCCAGGAGAGTGCAATCCGGCTTCATCCCAGACCCTAGCCATACTTAATTCGACATCTTTTCAAAAATGCTGGATAAGCACAGCTGGGGTCCGGGATGCAGCCAGGTTGCACTCATCCGGAAGCCAGTGAGTGCGATACGATCCAGCTTCAAAATTAAATGCAACTGGAATAAATTGCTTTAAACAGCATGCAATAAGCCCCACAGTGTTCCTTATATAAAATAACAAAATCAAAGTTTGCTTTTTGGAATTTATATATATATTTGAATATGTTAAAGCCACAGGTGGTTGAGTCCATGGACAGAAAATCCGTGGATATAGAGGGATAACTGTATAGCACTTTATTCTACTGTCATGGTCCAATCCTGAAGAATCCTGGGATCTGTAGTCTGAGGAGGGATGTAGAATTCTTTAATTCATTCCTTTGAATTATGGCATTAGAGCTTTCTGGTAGAGAATCCTAAAAACCTCAAATCCCAGGATCCCATAGGAGGGACCCAGAACAATTAAACTGGTATAACTAAAAGTGTGGAGTTCTATATTGCTTGAATGCATAGAGAGGCTGTTAATAGACTGTGAGTAAATACTGCATGCTTTAGGCTTCAGGTCACAAAGGTATTGAGGGGAAAAACCCCACCACCACTTAGGTAAAGAATAGTTCAATACCTGGTGAAGTCTCTTTAAAATGTGATGGTTTGGAAACTAAACAAGCATACATGTCTAGAAAAAGAGATGGTGGTCAAACATTAGGGAAGATAATACTTTAGGCCTAAGCAGACTGCCAGAAATAGTGCACATTAAATTGAGGCACTGCCCTGGCTCAGTGCTAGGGAATCATGGGAACTGTATTTTTTTCTGGGACATTGAGCCTTCTCTGTCAGAGAGCTCTGGTGCCACAATAAATTACAGTTCCCATGATTCCCTAGCACTGAGCCAGGGCAGTGCCTCAATTTAATGTGCACTATTTCTGGCAGTCTGCTTAGGCCCTTTGTTACCTGTCTTACAGTAGTTGCATAGGTTCTCCATCTGTGTTCATGAACAAAACAGACACCCACATACACAGTCTGCATAAATTAATAACGAATGACACTATTAATTAGATCAATAACACATTATTGCTAACATGTGTTATTATCTAACTAATATATTCTTCTCCTAGCTTCATACCTGGCAAGCAACCTGTAATCAGTGATAGGGATTCAGGGCCTAAGCAGACTGCCAGAAATAGTGCACATTAAATTGAGGCACTGCCCTGGCTCAGTGCTAGGGAATCATGGGAACTGTAATTTATTGTGGCACCAGAGCTCTCTAACAGAGAAGGCTCAATGTCCCAGAAAAAAATACAGTTCCCATGATTCCCTAGCACTGAGCCAGGGCCGTGCTTCAATTTAATGTGCACTATTTCTGGCAGTCTGCTTAGGCCTTTAGGTCACTTGACTGAGCACTGAGTCAGGTGGTAATCCTTGAAAATGCTGCCCAATGGGTGTTTGACACTTCCAAATAACATTGTTCAGATTCCATTTCTCCACATAGACTTTGAGGGATGGGAGATGAAGCTCTGTAGCCTGGCTACTAGTCAAAGCCTGAGATCCTTGACACTTTTCCAGGTTTGTGGCATCAACTCACCTACCCACCCACCCTTCCTTTTTGTTTCTTTCTTTGTTTTTATTTACTAGCATCCCAGCATCTCTAACTGGATCAATTAAATGGACATGCAAAAGACATACCTACAATTTTTTACCCAGGAATTGTTTTAGACTAGTATCAGAAATGAATGAAAAGCACAGTTCATCTACAGTGCAGCCCATTACTGTCCATCCCAATCCTTTTTTTTTTTTTTTCCATTTCAGCAGGACACTACAGTGGGAGGAGAGTCATGTTATTGGTACAGTTATTAGAAAAATTGGAGTCAGTACATCTTGACCTGTTTCAGGCTGATGAGTGGCCAGATAAACATACCTAAATTCCACAGACTGGCAGGGGAAAGCTGAGCCAGACCCAAGGTTTATACAGGGTGACAAGCAGGACCCTAGTCCAGACAATCTAAGTGAAAAATCACTTCTGAGGAAAGTTCAAAGCCAAGAAGGAGTTGCCAGAAAGGGTAGTCCAAAAGTATGTACCAAAGGTTAGATAGAGATCCAAGAAATCAGAGACGTTTGTCAAAGTTGTACAAGAGTTTGAAAACTGTTGTTCTTCAGGAACAGAATGGTTTGTGATGAGTTGATTTATAGCCAGCAGTTAATCAGCTCAGCTGATTAGCTCATTAACTCAGCATCCTGTATTTAAAGTGGAGCAGGGATGTTACTTAAGCCTTTGTTCCTTGTGTTTTGATTTACGACACTCAAGAGAATGGAATGTCTCTGCCTGCTCCTGCTGATACAATGCTGTTGTCTGGGACAAATTAGGCTTTGCCTCTGCCAGTGCCATGACAGGAATGCCATCATCTTTCAGATCCATTTGGAGTTTGTCATCATGGCTTTTGTCCTGCTCCTCTTCATTCAAGGAGGCCTCCTCCAGGTAGGTCATGACAACCAATCTACTTCAGACAAGATCATCAGTAGATCCTGATCTACTTTTGCCTATCCCTGCTTCATCACAGGAAAGGGAGTGAAGGGAGGTACCAAATAAAGACAATCTTATACTGAACAATCTGGAATGCAAATTCAAACAAAAATCCACCAAACAGTGATACCTTTATTGGCCAACTGAAATGCACAATATATTTGTTGCAATCTTTTGAAGCTCCACTGGCTTCTTCATCAGGCAAGATGTTGCAAACCAAACAGGAGATGCAAATTCCTGGACGTTGAAAATCTCCCAATTGCCACATAGCCGGAAGGAGGAGGAGCCAGTCTGGAAAGATACCCTCCCCATACCATCTTAACTAAGGACAGAAACAACAAAATGCAGGCATCTAACATCTCCAATTGTTTTTCTCCTGTTTGGTTTGTAACATCTTGCCTGATGAAGCAGCCATTGGAGCTTTGAAAGCTTGCAACGTATATTGTGCATTTTGATTGTTAAAGGTATCACTGTTTGGTGGATTTTTGTTTGAGTTTACTAAATGGCTAACACAGCTACCCCTGCATGTAATCTGGAATGCAAGTTAGCGTAGGGCCTCGGCAGGCCAGGAAGAGGAGGGGCAGCCGCACGAGCGGCGCCCCTTCCTCTTCCTGAGGTCGCCCCTGGAAGCGCCGGCCATCCGGACGGACGGCGCTTCCGGATTGACCTCATGCCGTGGCGACCACACGCGCCTGCGGCATTTGAGTCAGAGAAAGTGCGCCCGCCGCTTTTGGGGTGCACTTTCTCTGAAATCTAAAAGGAGCACCAATTTGGCGCTCCTTTTAGATTCGCCGGGGAGGCGCCGCGGTGAGGCTGCCTTGGCCCCGCAGCGCTGCGGACCAGGGCATCTTGGACGCCCTCGTCTGCATCCCCCCATTGTTGTTGTGTGTTTTCAAGTCATTTCCAACTTATGGAAACTCTAAGGTGAGCCTATTGTGGGGTTTTCTTGGCAGAATTTGTTTAGAAGGGGTTTGCCCTTGCCTGCCTCTGAGTCTGAGCTAATGTGACTTGCTCAAGGTCACCCAGTAAATTTCCAAGGCTCAGCTGGGATTTGAACCCTGGTCTCCCAGTATCCTAGTAGAATACTCAAACCACTTTACCATGCTGGCTCTCAGAAGTTAGCATAGACTGTGTACATTATGTAACAATGTGTATTATCATATAGGTAAAAACAGGTATCCTGGGATTCTGGTTTCACAATGAAACAATGAGCTCACCAATGATTCCACATTTATCAAATTGTCAACTCTTCTCCTTCCTCACCTGTTGAATCCTGAGCAACTTTCAACCTTCATTCTGTACAGTTGCTGCCTCCACCTCCAAATAATATAGATGAATGAATCTGCCAGTTTTTAAAAAAATAATAATCTTTATTAATTTTATATTAACACCACTCCATAAATCTAAAACATAATTCTGTCCAACATAGTATCCATTATTTTAATATATTCACTTCCTGTCAAAACATAGAATAGTCTTATCTATGTTATTTCTTTATCTTCTTTTTGCTTCTTGCTAATAAATTATATATAATCTCTCTATTGTCTATAATTAGCCAATTCCTTCCTGATCTAAATCAAACAAAACCCCAGTTTCTCTTAAACCAATCTTTCTTCCAGATTATATACACTCAATGTATTTCTCCAAAATTATAATATGCATAATCTTGTTTAAAACAGAACCAAAAAAAGAAATTTCCTGGATTGTTTCATCAATATCTTAACTTTCAAAAACCATCTCAACCAGGTTTTTATCTAGACACCACCTTTTATTAAGAAACATCCCTACCTTCATCCATTCATTCTCAAGTTTCTCCACCTTTTTATCCTTCAGCTTATGAGAGAGAATATCCAATTGTCTTATTTCATTTAATTTCATTAACCATTCATCTAGTTGTAATTTTTTATCTTCCTTCCAATGTTTTGCTATAATCATTCTGGCAAGAGTTATCATATATAGCAAAATAACCCCGTACTTCTTCTCATCCTCTGTCTTTAAAAAATAGGTCATGTTTAGTACATATATCTCTGGTCTTTTTTTGAAGCTTATTCCCAATATCTCTTGTATTGTAGTATGTATCTCATTCCAGAAATCCTTCACTTTTTCACACTTCCACCACATGTGGATCATCGTTCCTTTCTCTTTATCACATTTCCAACAGCGATCATTATCCCTCTTGAATATTTTATTTAGTCTGGCAGGTGTATAATACCATCTATTACTGACTTTTAGAAAATTTTCCTTTAAATCTTGACAGCTAGTAAAGAAATTTGTTCTAACCCATGCTTTCTCCCAAGCTTCTAAAGATATTTCCCGTCCTAAATCTTTTGCCCAATCAATCATATATTGTTTTATAGGCTCCCTTTCCAACTCTCTCTCTCTAAACAAATTATAATACTTAGTTATTTTTTATCTCCATTATCCAATATTATTTTATCCAATTCCATCATTTTTAATTCAATTCCAGAAGTCTTAACATCTTCATTAAATCTTGTTCTTATTTGATAATAACTAAACCAATTCATATCTTTTCCTTCACCAATTATTTCTTCTCTAATTTTTATGCTTTGCTCACCTTTCTCATTTATCTTTATTATATCTTTATATCTTAACCATTCCTCTCATACAACCCACCTATATGTAAATGCTTCTTGAGTGGACACCCATCCTGGTATTTTAAAATAAAAAAGAGTTTTAATTGATTCCCATGTCTCCAGTAATGCCCTTCGAAAGGGGTTGTTGTAGAAATCCTCATGAATTTTTGCTTTATTATACCAGAGGTATCCGTGCCATCCAAAGCGTAAAGAGTCGCCCTCCAAATTTAAAGTATAATTATCTTTTAACTTTATCCATTCCTCAAGCCATTGCATATTACATGCCCACCTATATATTTTAAGATCTAGCATGGCACATCCTCCTTTTTCCTTTTTCTCTTTAAGATTATTCCATCTAATTCTTGCCTTTCCCCCTTTCCATATAAATTTTTTAATTTCTTTATTTCAATTATCTATTATCCAATTACTTAAACTAATTGGTAAATTCATAAATAAAAATAGAATTTTTGGTAGTACTGACATTTTTATTGCACTAATTTTCCCCAGTATTGATATATCTAACTTTGCCCATCTATCTAATTGTTTTTTAATATTATTCCACATTAATTTATAGTTATTATCATATAAGTTCATATTATTATTTGTTATATAGATACCTAAATATCTTACTTTATTTGTTATTTCACATCCTGTTTTCTTTTTCATCAATTCTTTTTCATCCTTATTCATATTCTTAGTTATAATTACTGATTTTCCTCTGCTTATCTTAAATCCAGATATTTTCCCGAATTGGTTAAATTCATTCCACAAAATTTTAATATTTTGTATTGGGTCCTCAAGTATCACCAACAAATCGTCCGCATAGGCCTGTACTTTAATTTCCACATTCCTTATTTTTAGCCCTTTGATTTTTTGATTCTTTCTTATATTAGTCAATAAAAATTCCAATAAGAGTATAAATAGGAGAGGGGACAGCAGACATCCCTGCCTTGTCCCTCTTTTAATTTGAAACTCCTTCGTTATCTCTCCATTTATTACAATCCGTGCAGACTGGCTTTTATATATTTCTTCTATGCTTTTGTTAAATCTTTCCCCCACATCCATTATTTTAAGAATTTTAAACATAAACTTCCAGCTAGCGCTGTCAAAAGCCTTTTCTGCATTGATGAACAATAGGGCCACCTTTTTTTCATTGTGTGTATTATAGTAGTCCATGGCATTTACTATAGTTCTTATATTGTTCTTTATCTTCCTGGTTGGCAAGAAACCATTTTGATCCTTTTTAATTACCTCATTTAGTATTTTTTAAGTCTATTTGCCATAATAAATGCGTATATTTTATAATCATTATTCATAAGCGAGATCGGTCTATAGTTATTCATCTGTTGTTCATCCTTTCCCTCTTTAGCGATTAATGATATAATTGTTCTTCCCCAGGATTCCGGTTTGCCTTCTATGTGAATCAAATTAAACATCTCTCTCAAAATTTCCCATAAATCCGATTCAAAGATTTTATAATATTTAGCTGTAAGACCGTCCTCTCCGGGGGCTTTCATATTTTTCAATTTTCCTATTGCCTCTCTCACTTCCTCCAAAGTTATTTCTGCATTTAACATCTGCCAGTTTTAACTTCCCTACATTCAGGTGTTTTTTTTTTTGTTTGTTTGTTTTTGCTTTTTGTTTTTTAAAAAACAAGCTCTTTCTATCCCATCTGTGAAGCAATTCAAGACTTTGGCAAATGTGTTGTACTAAAAACAACAATGAACTCACTGACATTTCCCACCCATCCATACCAGATGGAGAAATTGAATAAAGCACTCAACCGAGGAAGGGATGTGTGTCTGAGATGGAAATAGTGAAACCTTCTTCTGTGTTAGGCAACTGACCAAGGACACTTTGGGCCAAAAGGGACAAGCAAGAAATGCCAGCCTTGGGGTGGCGTGGGAGCTTGGCATATGCATGGCTCATGCCCCAATACCACTTGCAAGCCAGTGTCATGCTGCCCCACTGACCACACAGTGAGTGGCATCATTGCATTTCTGTGGCAAAATATTTACACGTGCTGTGCAGCAGAAATGCTGAAAAGCCACTGCCGCCACTGTGGCAAAGCCAGCTTTTTTCTGCCCCAAAATGGAGCAGCATTTTGCCACTTCTTTTTGGGCTGGAAAAATGCCAGATTGGGACCACAGTGTGTGGTTGCCATGGCCTCAATCCAGTGCTCAAAGGGGTGGCATAGGACCAGGCACCCTTTAGTTAACTTTCTCCAGCTGGAGAAGGAGAAAGGACTCCTGTAGCATCTGGAAGCATACTTTGTTTCTCTGGCGTGCTTTTCTATCAGCTCCACATTTGCAAAAGTGGGAAGAACCCAGCATGAGTCCTCTTTTAATTTTACATCTTTTGTTGTCATAATTTATCTGCATGGGGTTGCGCAAACCTTTGTCTTCTCCCATTGCCCGTCTTCATGACCCACTGACAAGAATGTTTGGCTGCATTTTAAACATTTCATTGGTTATGTTCAACGCAGCCACTACCCCAGCCTAAACAGTCTTTTTTAGTTAATGAACTGGATTGCCAAAACAAATTTTTATTCCTATGCCAAGTGAACAGCCTGTCCTGAACTTTCTCAACTTTGAACTTCTGCCTGCCAGCCCCAACCGGCAAGTGCTAATTTATTCCCTGCTCATATATGCTGGAAGATAGGTACACTGTAACTTTATCTGCAAATGAAAATGCTTGGTTTGTCATGTTCACCCACAGGCCATTTGAATCGGATTTATGGGAGGTACTACAAAATTTTGTTCTGTTTGACATTTTATTTTTTAAAAAAAATGATTTGGATGGAGTTGAATGGTTCCTAAAATTAGGTTGTAACTCTTCTACCAACAGAACAAGCATGAACAGGGGCCAGGTTCCAAATATTTTAACCTACTCTGGTACAAACCATCTCTAAGAAACCTGAGACAACATGTAAACCACACCATGGATTCTGAAAGCCAATTATTCCTTCTGACCCCACCTCTGCTGTCTATAGAAGAAAGAGCTTTAGGGCTGAAGAAAGAGCAGGATTGACAAAGTTAAGCCAGATAAGCTAGTCAAACATTCTAGTAAATAAACCTAACACCATCCCCTTGGAGTCCTGGGCTTGGGATGGCCAGATGCAAAAGAGGAACTGCACTGTAAATAATGGGTAAAAGGAGAATTTCAGCAGGTAAAGCTTATACATAGATATGAGAAGTGCAAGAATCTTGTCAGGCAGCACTGCATCCTGATTTAAAAGTTACTTGAGAGTTAGAATTGCACCTGTGACATAACAACAATATGTGAAACTTCTGTCCAATGGAATCTGTGATTATAGCATTTTTTCAGTACCCACTTTATTCCAAAGAAAACATCATCTTGCTGATTCCAGATAGAAAACTCCAATATGTTGAAAGGAGTGTCTTTATGATCATATTGAGGTCAAATAACTGCTCAATTGGTAAAATAGGGTTGAGATAATATTTTTGTATGCTAATAAAATATCATTGTTCTCATTTTGTGTTTCAGCACAGAAGTGATGGAGAGTGTGTGTGCAAAAACCAGGTGATCCCACTGTACATCCAGCAGTCATTTCCAACCTTTTCCTAGAACATACCAACATGAGGATAAAAATGCTGGAAGGAATGAAAACTTATAGTTAGTCCCTGAAGTTCTGATCAGAGGAACATGGTTTAGATCTTAGAAATCATTGCAATACCTACAAGTAAAAAAGCAATGACATTCCACCATATATATCCCATCTGGCTTTGCCCTAGGACAGCTCCTTCACTACTTTTCCAGGGCTACTTAAGATCTGTTTTTTTTTAAAATTATATATATTATGTTTTTTTTTAAATTATATTATAAATTTAAATTACATTTATTTTACAAATAAAACATGAAATGAAATATAAAATTCAATCACTTGCACGCTTATTCGAATTCCTATTCCTATTATCCATAATGTTATGAAAAACAAATAAAGTAAATTTGCATCATCCTAACTCTTAAATACATAACATTATAAATTCTTTGTTTCTTCACAGGAAAAGAAAAGCTTATTTCACATTTCAATTTATGACTTCCTTTTTCTACTTATTTGGCTCGGAGAAGTTAAAGTCTGACTATCATTTTTGCCCTATTAAACAACATATATATTAATCAAACCATTTAACCCAATATACACTTCTAACATTATTCTAACATTATGTATATATATATATATATATATATATATATATATATATATAGTATAATAGCTTTCCTCTATTATGAATTTAAAACTTTTATATTGAAAAAGTTAATTGTTTAATTTCTTGTAATTTTCTTTTCCTTAAAATTTCTATTGATGTTCTTCATTCCATTTTTCTTTCTGTTATCCTTTGGTCTTATATTCATCCTTTTATATATATATATATATATATATATATATATGTTTCACTTTAACCTAGTTATACTATCTTCTTAAATTTTCCAAATATCTTCGATATAAGCCCATTCTTTATTTTATTTGTTTGTTTATCTTTCATTATAGATGTTAAGATGTCAAGCTCCATCATATCCATTACTTTTAATTTCCAATCTATAAGTTCAGGAGCCTTTTCTTGCTTCCAGTTTTTGGCTATCAATAGCCTAGCCGCTGTTACTAGATATACGATAATTCTCCAGTACTTATTTTCATCTTCCTTTTTTAGAATTGATGTTATATTTAATAAAAACAGTTCTGGTGTTAAGGGAAATTGAATATTCAATGTATTTTGTATAGTATTATATATTCCCATCCAAAATTTCTTAACTCGAGGGCAGGTCCACCACATATGATATAATGATCCAGCTTCTTTGTGACATTTCCAGCACCTGTCTTTCTTACATCGTTGGATTTTCTTTATCTTGATTGGTGTTAAATACCATCTATTTGCAATCTTAAAATAATTTTCTCTAAGATTTTGAGAAATGGTAAATTTTTGAGTTTGTTTTTTTTCTATCCTCAAAAATTGATGACTTAACAAAGGAAATGAGAGATATGAGGGAAGAGATCAGTTCCATCAAAAGACAAATTCAAGAGCTTGAAACAAAGACAAAATAATTGGACAAGGACCAAAAGATTAATTCTCAGCAAATACTGATGCAAGAAATTAGATACAGGCAAAAAAGTATTAAAATAAGAGGTTTAGTGGAACAGGTCGATGAATCCCTTCTAGAAAGACTTGGAGCAATATTTGCTAAATATCTGGGAATTTCGGAACATCAATGGATAGTTATATTGAACAGGCCTTCAGGATTAATTCCAAATTCACCAGAGAAAGGAAAAGACCAAGAGATGTAATTATGAATCTCACCAACACAAGAATTAGGGACAAAATTATTCAACAAACATTTAAAGAAGGACTGATTGTTGACGGCAATGAAATTGAGATTTTTAAAGATACACCACAGCAAATTTTGAAACAACGACAGGAATATAAATTCCTAGTCCAAGCCTTGAGAAGGATGAATATAAATTACCGATGGGAAAAACTGGAAGGGTTATCTTGTACAGTTAATCAAAAAAGATATAGAATTAACACAATTGACAAAGCTAAAGAGTCTTATAAAAAAATTAATGTAAGGAAAAAAGAAGAAACAAAATTGGACAGTATATCGAAGGACAATAACACAAAGGAGCAAGATAAAGAAGAAGAAAACTTAAACGATCTAATAGAACCAGAATTATTAGAAGAAGAGGCAGACAACGATAGTGATAACCAAGAAGAGGCTACATCGAAAGGATTGATAGAAGATGACTCAAACTAGGCCAGGACCTGAGATTATTGGAAAAAAAAATGTCGATTACTATTGGAACTTGGAACATCAAGGGCTTGAACATTTCACATAAGAGAAAACAAGTATTCCATATTATAGAAAAATTAAATTACGATATTACAATACTGGAAGAAACAAGAATTAAAAGGAACGAAAGCTTTTATCTCAGAAATCCCAAACTTGGACAGCTTTTTTATTCTGCTTCTGACAAAAAGAGAAGAGGTATAGCTATATATATATAAATAAAAAATGGCCAGCTGAAGAAATATACAATGATAATAAAGGACACTATGTAGTAGTTGAGGTTCAACTATCAAATACAAAATTGACTATTGTTGGTTTATATGCACCCCTGGAGAAGCAAGGATTTTTTTTAAAGAACTTAACAAAAAATTAATAAATTTAAATAGAAGAAACTTATTGATTATAGGAGACTTTAATGGGGTTATTGATCCTCATAATGACAGATCCTCAAAAAAAAAAAAAAAAAAAAGACAACCAAGGTAAACTTCCATAAACTTTTTTTTGAATTGATGGATGAGCATGCACTAATTGACATTTGGACACATAACTATGGGGTTTCCAAGGGCTTTACTTTCTACTCAGATAGACATCAGTCTTTGTCAAGGATTGATATGGCACTGATATCTAAAGAGACTTTACCTGGTGTTAAAAGGATGGAAATTAAGTCAAAGTTGATTTCGGATCACAATATAATTTAATTAGAGATATATAATCCCAAGAAAGAATATCTGTGGAAATTAGACAAAACCTTATTCAATGATGAGGTATTTATAGGAAAATTGAAAACTGATCTAAAAAATTATTTCAGAGAAAATACCACAATAGATATTAAAATAAAATCAATATGGGAAGCTAGTAAAGTGGTGGTAAGGGGCTTACTAATACAGAGAGCTACAGAAAAAAAAAGAAAAAAAAAGATAGCATAAGACAGATTTCAGAAAAGATGAAAATGAAAGAGGAAGAACTTAGGAAGAAACCGACAGATGGAAAGATAAAAATAGAAATACAAACATTACGAAAGGAATTACAAGCCCAAATTACTGATGAAATAGCAAAAAAGATAAAATTAGCTAGACAATCCCACTTTGAACATGCAAACAAAGTTGGCAGATGGTTAACTTACAAAATAAAGAAAGAAAAAGAAAGGAAGATTGTAACTAAAATAAAACATATGAAGCAACAGTTAACCACCCAAGAAGAGATACAAAATTTTTTTACAGAATATTTTGCCAATTTATTTCATGAATCAGATAAGGATACTGTTGAAAAAGTGCAGACTTATTTAAAAGAGAAAAACATATTTAAAATTTCGCAACATCAAAATGAATTATTAAACGAACCAATTAAGATACAAGAAATAAGAGATGCTATAAAACAATTAAAAGAAAATAAGTCACTGGGTGCAGATGGCTTCACAGCTAAATATTACAAGATTTTTGTAGAAGAGATAGTACAGCCATTTCAAAGATTGTTCAATCAGATTCCAAAAGAAGGTATACCAGATTCCTGGAAAAAATCCAATATAGTATTAATACCTAAAGAAGGGAAGGACCCAGAGAGTATAGCAAATTATAGACCTATCGTTTTACTTAACACTGATTACAAGATTTATACAAATATCTTGTCCAAAAGACTTAAAAATATCTTAAAAGAAAAAACCCAGTTAGCCCAAAATGGATTCCTTCCTGGAAGATATATCAGAAACAACACGAGGGAAATACTGAACCTGATTAAGTATTATCATATACATAATGAGAAACAAATGGCCATAATGTTTGTCGAGGCAGAAAAAGCGTTCGATAATCTGAGATGGACCTTTCTCTTTGAATGTATTAGGGCGACAGGGATGGAAGGATATTTCGTAGTTAGTCTGCAGCAAATATACAAATCTCAATCTGCTCGTTTTATAATCAACGGGAATTTATCTCATGAATTTCAACAGGAAAAAGGAATGAGGCAAGGCTGCCCCATCTCGCCTTTATTGTTTATTATTTCATTAGAAATTCTAATTAATAGGATAAAAGATAACAGTAAAATAGGAGGAACTAAAATTAAAGGAAATGAGAGTAAGGTTAAAGCCTTCGCGGACGATCTTGTAATAATATTAGAAGATCCAATTAATAACATCAAAGAGGTCCTAACAGAAATTCACGAATTTGGCAAACAATCAGGTTTCAGACTAAACAAAGATAAAACTCAAATTTTGACAAAGAACATGAGAAAAGAAGAAGAAAACTTAAGGAAATATCCGGTTGTTGTGTGGCAAAGAAGGTAAAATACCTCGGTATATCACTTACAAATAAAAATGTAGATCTGTTTGAAAATAATTATAAGACAGTGTGAGAAAACATCCATTCAGATCTCCAAAGATGGGGAAAAAAGAATATTTCTTTTTTCAGACGTATTGCTATTGTTAAAATGATGATTCTTCCTAGAATGCTCTACTTGTTTACGAACATACCAATTATAATAAAAAATACAGTATTTTCAAGTTGGAACAAAGATTTAAGGAATTTCATCTGGCAAGGTCGAAAACCAAGAATTAAATGGCAGGTATTACAGGACAACATATTAAGAGGAGGTTGTGCTCTTCCTAACCTAAAATTATACTATCAAGCTGCATCTATGTTGTGGATCCAAGACTGGATTAAATTAGAAAACTGTAAACTATTAAATTTAGAAGGAACATCGTTAAGGTTCGGTTGGCATGCCTACTTATGTTATAACAAAGAAGCAATTAATAAAGACTTCAACAACCATTGTGTAAGGGGAGCCCTAATTAAAACCTGGAAAGAAATTAAAATGAAATTTTATAGAAAAATACCAGCTTAGATCTCGACCCAAGAAGCATTTTATGGAAGATGGAAAGACAATAAATGGATTAAATATAACGACCTTATTATAAGAGACCCACATGATAATTTGAATTTAAAATCCTGAGAGGAATTGAATATAAACCCAGATTGGAAAATAGATTGGTTTAACTATTTGCAAATAGAGAAAAAATTCAAAGAAGATTTGAGAAAGGAAGGTATAGAAATGGAAATGAATCAAATAGATAAAATTCTCTGGAGTGAAGAAAAAGGGAAAATTTCCCGATTCTATAATTTATTGTTGGAAAGAGAATGTGAATCGGAAATAGTAAAGAGCTCAATGATAAAATGGGCCAGAGATATAGGATATAATATAACTTTAGAAAAATGGGAATCTGCGAGAAAAGATCTGTGTGTTTTCAGGTGAAAATAACCACGCTTGTCAGATCTCGCCTCATGGAGAGTCATGGTGTGCTCTATCATTGGTCAGAGTGAACCGTCATGAAAAGGCAGCAGATTATTTACAATTTATTATCTCTGTGAACCACTTGTGAGCTTTTCTGCCTTAGAAAACCAAAGCAACATGATTGGCCTAAGGTTCTACATTATCTGAAAGCCAGCATGGTATAGTAGTTTGAGCATTGGGCTATGACTCTGGAGATCAGGGTTTGCATCCTTGTTTGGCAATGGAAACCGACTGGGGGAACCTTGGGCAAGTCACACTCTCTCAGCCTCAGAGGAAGACAAATCCCCTCCAAACAAATTTTGCCAAGAAAACTGTTTGCCTTGGATCACCATAAGTCAGAAACAACATGAAAGCACACAACAACAACAAGAACAACATTGACTTTTGGAATTAGGGAAGCTATTTGCAGTTCTGCCTAATATAGCAAAATGTCTTGGATTGGCCTTGCTCAAGATACTAAAGGGCTGTGAATGTTTCAAAGACAAATAAATTTGGAGAAAATGGTCTTTCATATATCCCTGTGATAAGAGGGAGTAAAGATCTGGACAAAATGCTATGAAGTGACCTGAAGCTGCCTTTTCTGTAAGCTGCAGCAACTGCACTACCTGCCCCAAGGATGCCCTAAATGGGGATGGAGCAACCGCACTGGGGAGAGTCAACTCAGCTTTTCCCAGCAACTGCACCGCAAGCCCTAAGGATGCTGCAAAGGGAGATGGAGCAACAGCATGGGCAGACAGCGGCAGCTTTAAAAAAAAATTGTTCTCTCAGACGCATGCACATGTGTGCAGGAACACATCGCTGAACACCTGCGCACCTGTGCAGGACCTGTCATAGGCTAGTATACAGTCTGACACTCTCTGTGTACAAAGGTGCTTGAACTTCAGAATCTCTGCGAACCTGTGGAGGACCTGTTATAGGGTGGTATACAGGCTGTCATTTTGTCTGTACAAAGGTGGCTGAAGTTCGGCATGCCTGTGCACATGCGCAAGACCTGTCATAGACCCACAGATCATGAAAGGATTCACTGACCCCAGCTTCCCACAAGTAGTGGGTGCCATAGACAGGTGCCACTGTCTGACTGTGCCACCCTTGGGATGAAGGAATGAGTTTGTCAACTGAAAAGACACTTACTCCATCATCCTCCACAAAACATGTCCTACACAGATCAGGGGGGAGGGGAGAAGTACATGCAAGGGAGGTTTGTGTGGACAGACTTGATACATGTAGCTGGTGTCATGCAAGGGACAAGGTCAACAGGACACATGGACAAATGTTACTCCAGGAGCTCCCCCCCCACCCATCATTCCAGGAAGTGGCATGCAGGTCTTATGCACACCTGCACAGAAGAGGTCACAAAAGCCTCTTTCATGCAAACTGCTATGCATGCTGACAGCAAGCATATATGCAACAGAATGCATTTATTGTCATAACAGAGGACAGTTGCTAGGGATCATGCATAGGGTAACAATTAGGGGTAGGGTTCTAATATTCAAGCACACCTGTGCTAGTGCATCCACACCTGGAAACATAGGGCACTTTAAATTCAAGCCTGCATCATAGGGCGCATGCTCTGGATCAATGACTCAATTTCCACTGCACGTGCAATGGTGCATTTATATGGCCATTTTCTAGTGCACCGGTGTCACTGCATACCTACGTACATGCAAAGATGCACATCTTTACTGAAAAAGTGGGAAAAAGTGGCTCTTTTTTGGAGCAGCTTTTCTCTGCAAATGACGGCTAGAGGGCACTTTCCTGGTGACTTTTAGGCATGCATCGTCTAAACGCCAGGCCTACAAGTCACCCTTAAAGCATCTCTTTTTCGCCTCCTGCATAGCGCTTTATTTGCACACATGGTGGTCAGCTATCTAGGGATCTCTTTACCAAAATATAGTTTTCTCTACTGATTAGTTATTTTTAGCTATAAGCCACCTTGATTGCCACGGCAAAAGGCGGGATACAAATAAATTATTATTATTATTATTATTATTATTATTGGAGAACCTAGATGTAACAATAAAGTAAGTTTATTTTTATTTACTTATGTATCCTGTTTATTTACCAGAAGCTCAGATCTAGTTGTTGCATTGGCACAAAGGACACCAAACGCAATTATTTTGGGTAAATCATTGGCCACAACTTTTATTTTGTACAGGATCTTGATATCAATCAATTAAACATTTAAATAAACAGTTTTCTTAAACAAGAATTTGATCTTGATGAATGCGTTCATGTAGTTAAGCACAAGCGTTATTGATTAATTTCTTCGAACTCGGCATGCATCAAGTCCAGTAGCTTATGCAATATATAACAACAATAACGAATCCCTTCCCCAACCGGATATGACGTCATAAGGATTCTTATGACATCATAACCTTATGACATCATCCAAGGTTAAACTGACGTCATACAAATTTGGTTAACCTAATGACAGATACCAAATTTAGAATTTTTTATTAACCCAGATAGTATTTTTCAATTAAGCTAATTATTCCCCGAGGGGGGGGGGGTCTCTGTCCACCACAGGAGGGAGCCAGCCTAGCTTGGCATCCCCTCCCCTCCCCAAAATCACTCTTTTAAGGTATGACTCCAACGAAGTCAAGTATATGTCATTCCCCTCCAGAGAGAGATGTACGCCATCTCCCTTGTACAAGTGTGGCAATGAAACCTGTATTCATAGTTTTTTGTCGGTTTTTCAAGCTGTATTCCTTCATGCTCAACAATAACAACTCCCATTCCCCCCAAAGTCTTGGCCACAGATCTGTTCAACCAATGTCGAGCTCTGTTGATGGCCGCGTCACTCCGAGCACCGTACCAATATCGCCGAGGCAGCAACTTTGTCCACATGAGCACAGTATTTGGCATCCTTTGCTTTACTTCTTTCTTGTCATTAACCATTCTTTTGGCTAGCTGTAAAGAAGTCAGTTTTGCAAGATCATTTTTGCCCAAGTGAACTCACAAGATCTTGGGATGTGTGAAAGACGCCAGCAATTCAATAATTCTAGGCAGTAGCGCTCCCCACAGCATTCCTCTACGACCGAACCACCTTACAGTTCCACCGTCTCTCAATCCCATGGTCGAATCCCGTCGATGCTCACTGATGTGCCGCTCGGCCCAAAAGACCAAGCTGTGGCCAAGTATCCATACGTCTCCACCATTCAGTTCTGCTAAATTATAATTGGAACAAATCAGAGAGTTAGCAATAAAGGGCCTTTGCAGACTGCCAGAAATAGTGCAAACTGAGTCCACTTTAAGGGTTAGGTTTCGTGCTAGGGAGTCATGGGAATTTTTTTTTTTCTGAGACATTGATTCTTCTGTCAAAGAGCTCTGGTGCCACAATAAAATACAGTTCCCATGATTCCCTAACCCTAACCCTTAAAGTGGACTCAATTTGCACTATTTCTGGCAGTCTGCAAAGGCCCAAAGTTTGCCTATTTGTGAACATAAAATTTAAATGCTCTGGAGCGCCAGCAACCAATCTTATGAATTGCAGTATCACTTAATCTATGCACTGCTGCAGCTGTCGCTACCCCAGTTCTGAAAATTGAGCCGTTGGCAAACCGGCATGTCTCAAAACCTCTCGCAGCACAGCTCTAAATTGAAACTGCGTTAACGGAAGGCCGGATAGATGTAAAAATAAATATCCTGTTACTCCTGTCCTAATTCTGAGGTACTCAGATAATGCCAACACTGGGCAAATATGGCCCTCCGGTGCCCTAGCCAAAATTACTGATTGTCCCTTCCCCAATTGATCGGTCTTTGGCCTCCTAATAGTCACTTGTATCCTCTGTTCAGAAATATTGATATCTGAGAATGACAGGGCCTGGCCAGATTTGTCATTATGGGAACTAGGAACAATTTCGCTTATTCTCAAGGCCGCAAAAAAGGCCAACAAAAATACTGCTCTAAACAATATCACCTCATCGGGTGCAAAACATGTAGATGGGAGGTTTTGCCAAATTTTAACCATGATAGGACCTGTTATTGGCAACCGATTATCCCGTAACGTTATGGACTCTCTAGCCCAACCTTCCAAAGCCCTACGAACTCTAAAATCAACTGTAGGGTCATTAAAACCTCCAGCTCTAGAATAAAATGACAGCGCTGCTATTCTACCTCTGATGGTGACCAGCGATAAACTTGATTGCCTAAGATGTACTGCAAAATGGAGGATAACCTCCACCTTCAATGGCCAGACCTCCACCTCCCCGACAGTTAACAAGAAACATCTAAATGCTCGCAACACAAGCTGATATGACTTGCGTGTCGACAGGACGATGGACTGGAGTATCGCCTTGTCGATTTCTATTCTCCAAGGCTCCAAAGATGTTTTGGTACCTCCAATGGTTGCACTGCTGCCTCCGGCGCCAGTTACTGGAACCTAAAAAACTGAAAATGCGAAAGGGCATCCGCCAATGGATTTAATAAACCAGGAACGTGTTGAGCTTGGAACAAAACATTAAACTTCAAACATTGAGTCACCATTTCTCTAACCAGTGTCATTACCCTAGTGGATTTAGAAGTCTGGGAGTTCAGTATGTGGACTGTGGCGTGGTTATCACACCAAAACCACACCATTTTGTTTATAAATTGTTCAGTCCACAAATGAACCACCACCACAATAGGAAAAAGTTCTAAAAAGGTGAGAACCCATGTCCACCCTTTATCCACCCACCCTTTATCCACCCACGACTGCAGCCATCTCTCAGCTGCCCACTGTCCATTAAAATATACCTCAAAACCGTGGGGCCCTGAAGCATCAGAGTGTACCTGAAAGTCCGCCCTTAAGAGCATTTCAGATCTCCAAAAAGAAACACCATTAAATTGTTCTAAAAATGAATCCCAGATCCTTAAATCTTCCCTAATTCCAGAAGTAATTCTGATGTGCTGATGGGGGGCCTTCACACCCTTGGTGGCATTATACAAACGTGAACAAAATGCCCGCCCCGGCACTATCACTTTGCAAGCAAAATTTAATAAACCTGTCATTGATTGAAATTCTCGTAGCGTGGCCTTCGATTTATTTCTCATCATCCTCACCTGTAACCTCATAGAAACGAGCTTATCCGATGGGAGGCGCAATATACCTTCCATAGTATCTAACTCAATTCCAAGGAAAGTAAGACAGGTATCAGGACCCTCTGTCTTTTCCTCAGCCAAAGGCACCCCCATTTCCTTCATTAGTCCTTGGAATGCCAACAATGTATCTACACAACCAGTCATCTCCGAGGCCCCAGCAAACAAGAAATCGTCAAGGTAATGTGTAATCGCTCGATTACTAGTCATCCTAGTGGCACACCAATGCAAAAAAGTACTAAATGTCTCAAATGCTGAGCAGGAAATGGAACACCCCATTGGCATAGCTTTAGCTAAGTAACACTTCCCTTCAAATTGAAAACCCAAGAGATCAATGTCTTCTGGGTGAACTGGTAGTAACCTAAAAGTGGATTTAATGTCACATTTTGCCAATAAAGCTTCTTTACCCGATGTTTTAACCATTTTTATTGCTGAATTGAATGAAGTATATTTAACTGATGCTAACTGAGGGTCAATAGCGTCATTTACTGATTTGTCTCTAGGGTAAGATAGGTTGTGGATTAACCTGTATTCCCCTGGTGCCTTCTTAGGGATGACACCAATGGTGTTTCAGTCACAAAGTTGGCATTAGCAATTGATCATGTGGGCCTGAAATCCTACCTGCTGCTATTTCCTTAGCCAGCTTGTCCTTTACAATCCCTGGCAAATCCCTGACCGAGCATGCATTAGGTGCATAACGGTGCACCCTGAAACCCACATAAGGAATGCAAAAACCTTCTGAGAAACCCTCAAACAAATACTGTGTGGTGTCCCTTTTTGGGTATATCTGCAACCAAGCAGCCAACACGTCCAACTTAATTGGTGTTGGTGCTCTTTCCCCCGATTGATGCCTGCTGGGAAGGAGCCCCTCCTCCTGCTTTCTTACCTTTAAGGCATGATGACCCTGGGTGATTTCCTCTGCAGGTATTACATTTATGGTCAAACCTGCAGGGCTGTCTCCTGCACTTACCTGCATTGAAGTCCCAGCACAGTCTGAATTGTTTCTCTCCCCCGTTCCAGGCCTCGTATTTTGCCCTCTCGGCTGTGTGACCATAGGTACGAACCCACTGTCACATCGGCTCGAAGGGAAGGCCCCTACCATAATGTCCACCCACAATTCGGACTGCACGTGACGCCAGGATAAAGAGCGGTCTAATGCCACCCTCATCCTGAACTGTTCGTCGTATTGAAGCCAAGCCGACCCTCTAGAATTAAAATGGCAATTTGTGTATGCCTTGATAATTATCTCCTGATATTTGGAGAATTCCGGAGATCTAGAAGGGTCTTTTTCTTCAATAACGCCCCTGTATATTGTAAAGACCATAATCCAATTCACAAAATTTCTTTCTAGCTTAGGGTGTTTGTGTGACTGAAATTCTTTTGGAAGGGTAAAAACCACCCCATCCTTAATCATGATCCTCAGCTCAGAATCATGGAAGGTGAGTGAAAATAAATCAATATACTCACCTTTCCATATTCTCTCCTTAGTAGCCAGAGGAAGGTGCGACCCAAGGGGCGTGGACATTCCTGCATATGGATTGCAGTCAACCGTCCTATCTGCCCCAGAAATGCCCAATGCTCCCACCACAGCCATTCCCCTGACATCACCTACCGTGTTATTCACATTCGTGTCCACCCGCACCCCAGAGTCCAAAGCCTGAGCAAGCCCAGTATTTGTCCCAGGTACTGTCACTGCTGTAGACATAGAGCGCTCCATTCCAGAGCTCCACCCCATCTGCCCACTTGTAGCCCATACTGATGAAGGCCATGTTGCCTGCACATTAGAAGCATGAGACAAACCTGAGCTCGTAGCTTGATTTGAAGCATCAGCCGATGCTTGCCGAGCTCCCACCAAGAGCGTCACCATAGCTGCTCAGGTGTTGTGTTGTCTCACAGAAGTACTTGGCATATCTCTGCTGTAAGCCTCCGCAGTCTCAGGAGTTGGCACATTGCTCTGACCTAAACAACCACTTTTTTTTTAACAAAGTTAAAAAGATCAGCCAAAGTGGGTTGATTTAACACAGGCGCAGCTGCACCCTGTTGTCCCACACCAGGAACTTTCTTCAAAAGCTCCATTACATCAGCTACGGTTGGATGCCCAACCTCCATAGCTGATGTACCTGGAGAACTACGTGCCATGTCTGTTACAGAAGGTGAATGCTCAATAGCCGGCTGTACTGGACTCTGCTGTACGCTTATAGCTCGGTCTACAGTTGCCGAAGTACTAACTTGAGACTCTAAGCCAGGGGTAGGCAACCTTTCCCCTTTAAGGGCCAAGGGACTTCAGCTCCCAGAATCCCAGGAGCTATTGGCCAACATGGGACTATTGGCCAACATGGCTGAGGCTTCTGGGAGCTGAAGTCCCTTGGCCCTTAAAGGGGAAAGGTTGCCTACCCCTGCTCTAAGCTATCTCTCTGCAGATGCTGTTGAGCTAACTGTTCACACACTGCTGCTCATGCTTGCATTGTGCGACCTGTCTGCACCAAATGTGTGGTAATATCATCCTCCCTATTTTGAGTATTAGCAGCCCACTTAGGTGCTGACTGGCCAGCTTTAGGGCCAGCTGAGGCCGCACGTCATTTGGACTGTGCCTTACTTTGTGGCATGTTTGCTCAAATTATTATAATCCAATTCACACCACTTAAATGCAGGATATAGTGTTCCTATTAAGGCTATACCTGTGTCACAATTTTTTTTAAGGTAATATGGTTAATTAAATAATAATAACACTCATCTGAGCCTGATTTAATTAGCCCAAACTTGCAAAAAAAAAAAAAAAAAAGGCCACAAACTCTCTAATTGCCCTGATATATACCAACCTCCCAATACTGTATAATGTTGTCTGTATTGAGTTATTAATAGTCTATTAATTTTATTATCTCATCTTTTCCCAGTTGAAACCTATTCCCAAATGGGCAAATTGAACTACAGAGGAACCAGAATGTCATGTGTCCCCAAAAAGTAATGTCACCCTAATTAAAGGCTGTCCACCAAACCAGAAGAGGCCTTTATCCCAGACTCCCCAAATGGGTTGGCAACAGCAATCCCCAAACTAATAATAAGGCCTGCTGACTAAGGGCCTTTGCAGACTGCCAGAAATAGTGCACATTAAATTGAGGCACTGCCCTGGCTCAGTGCTAGGGAGTCATGGGAATTGTATTTTTTTTTCTGGGACATTGAGCCTTCTCTGTCAGAGAGCTCTGGTGCCACAATAAATTACAGTTCCCATGATTCCCTAGCACTGAGCCAGGGCAGTGCCTCAATTTAATGTGCACTATTTCTGGCAGTCTGCAAAGGCCCTAAATTGGCCAGTAAGGCCTGTCTATTAGTGATTAGATGGGTGGGTGGGGGGGGGCATTAGTAAGTGAAGGAGGGGGTAGGGTAGTTATCATCAGCCACATCCAACCTCAGATTATGTTAATTCCTCCAACAAGGGGGGGGGGGGAACAGACCCTGTATCCCAGGGCTGTCTGCTCCCATGGGGCCTGTCCCTCTTAGTGTTTTATTTTTAACTGTGCTAAGTAGCGCCACCCAACCAGCCTCACAAAAGGCCACCTAGGTCACCACTGGCCCCAATAGGCCCCTTAGGCCACCACCGGCCCCAGTAGGCCACCTCGGCTTCAGGCCCACAGCCGCTCAAGGCCGCGCATAGGCCCAAATCCCAGCAGAGGAGCCGTGGCTTTTTAAAAATTTATTTATTTTATCTTAACGCCGCGCTCTGCTCCGCTCCCTCTGCTCGTTCTCAGGCTCCCTGAGGAGGGCTAGATTGCCGCTGTCCTATGCGGCCTGGAACGAGATGCGGCCTGGCTTCCAAAGCTGCGCTCCGTTCCTCCTCCGTGAAACGGTGCACCACGGCTTCACTCAGCCCAAGCCACGCCTCGCTCGCAATCTTCAGCACCTTTGTGCCTAGGGCTAGGCCGCTTAAAGGCCCAAACAGCCCTGGAGCCCAAACGCACAGACGAGCGCCTTGCTCATCTGCAAATCCAAAATGGCTGCCAACAAGTGGCAGCGTGGAGCTAAATAGCCCCTGAAATCTCGCTCATAATCATGCGAGATTTTAAATCTCACAAGACCTGGGAGCGAGACTTCCATTTGATTGGCTAAGCAGACCGGCAATGCCGGGCCTTCCGGTCTGCTTAGCCAATTGCGTGTTGATGCCCTTTTATGGGGCCGACGCAACAGAAGGCCCCTCCCGACGTGTCGGGTGTGTGTGTGTCTTTTTTACCAAATACCTGTGGAGTACACACTTGCTGCGGCTGCTGTGGCTCAACTGATTTCACTACAAATAACCAAACCATAATTCTAACAGTTCTATGATTCCATGGCATATGTCAGCTCTCCAAAGAAAAAGGCTAGGCCAGGGAATTCTGAGAATTAGCTCCTGAAGGAACTAACTCCATTACTAGTTGGAGCAGATTCTGATACTTTTTTGTTTTGTCTTTAATATCTTCTTGTTAATGTTGTTTTTGCTTTTTAAACTGAAACTGCCTTGAGTACATTGGCAAACAGGCAATACATCAATGCAGTTACATTGATATTTGACAAGGCAAACCATAGCAGGACATGCTGGGATTCATACAATTGGGGTCAGTATATTTGTTTCCTCAACCTATTGTGCTTTGTATGTTGGTTGTCCCCACCCTGCCAACGCTCTGCCAATTTTTACTGCTTTATGTTAAAGCTATTTTGATATGTTCAGTTCACATGAAGATTAACAGACTTTTTATTGTGTGAACTACTGTGCATCAAAACCCAGTATGTCAGATGTGTGGACTGTTATATTCAGTATATATACATATTTACAGAAGAGAGCCTTCTTGGTGATGGCTCCCAAGTTGTGGAAGTCCCCCTCATGGGAGGTTCAGTTGGCTGTGTCTGCTCCCTTTCTGCCAGCAGGCAAATACCTTTTTGAATTAGGATTTAGGCTCTTACATTTCTTTGGCAGAGGAGTCTTTTAATGGGGAGTGTTATGTTTTTATGAGTTTTTTAAATTATGTTTTTACACTGTTACAATTTAATGGCTTTTAAACTTCTGTATCTAAATAAGTTGTAGTTGTACATTGCTTTAATCTGTTGTGAGCTGGTGTTGAAATTTCTCTCAGACATCACATTGCATCACATTTGAGTAGTACAGAGGGAAAATGGAAACAGTGATTCAGAAGGTTATGAAATGTAAGAGGCACAGTCTGTACCTCATGTGTTTAGGACATTTTGGCCCCACTGTTTACATAGTCTCTTGCTGCTTAACTCAATCTCTCTGTCTTGCCTTTGTGCCTGTCTGTATGTGAGAGTACGCACAGATGTACACACACAGAGATGGATGCCAATAACAACTTAGGCTATACTTAATGCACTGGAGAAAGTGGCTCTAGTCCATGAAACCATCTGCTTCATTATATTAGTTAATATTAAAAGTGTCATTACTCTTCTTTTCTTCACTGTAAAGATTAACATGGTGACCTCTCTATAAATTTTAACAGAATTAAATTACATATTTAGGAACCACATGTCCTCTTTTTCAGAGGGCAATCCTCGAGCTGCAGTAACTTCTGTTAGAAGGACTTGCAGTCCAAGTCTGGCTTAAAGGTGTACTTTCATGGTACTTTAAATATAGTCATTGCTTTGTGTAACAGAAGAATTGAATTAATAATAGCTAGCATGGATAGCTTGTGTACTGAATAGGTGAGGTGCTCTGTCCATAAACCATCTCTGACTGTTTGTAGGATATGTATTTCTATCATGTTTGTTTTTCATTTGAAAAAATTATAAGGTTTTACTTGCACCTTAAAAACATATCCTGAGAGATGGGAACAGAAGTGGGAAACATCAGTGTTTGCAATTGGCAGGGTATATATAATTGCCTATGCCTAGTAGGACTCCCCCCCCCCATCCTGACCTTCTGCCTTGCTGTATGCAAAGGTATCTTGTAGCAATTTTGAGACTAACTTATTAAAAGATGTGTTAGCATTAGCTTTTATAGACCTGGTCTTCTTCCTCCATGCATCTGAGGAAGTACACCAAGTCTATGACAGCTTATACAGCACACCCATGTGATAGACATGCATGCCATACATGGCTTTAATCTTACACAGAAGGCAAGCCATGGCAGGAACAATGATGTGCATGTCTACGCTGTACCCCCATTATTTTCAATGGGGCTTAAGCATACGTGATTTTTGCCTTACATGGAGGGGTCCGAAATGGATCCTCCGTGTATGGGAAGGGCCTACTGTACTACATCTTTTGCTCAGTTAGGCCCGAAACAGATGGGCATATGGGAATAGTGGGTTTACACAATGCACACCCCTGGAGGACCAAGAAGCCATCCAGGGGGCACATTGGGGCTGCCTAAGGCAACCCAAAACCAGCCCCAAAAGGAGCATTTTCCCCCACTCCTTGCCATGGTCCATTTGGGACCATGACAGGAAGCACCTTTGGGGCCATGGCATGTGTTCGCCATGGCCCCGGGGCGAGTGGACTGGGAGTAACTTCTGGCCATTCCTGGATGCCCATCTATTTCACACTATAGTCTCAAAAGTGTAACTAGATTCCTTTGCATGCTGATATTCCAGACAAACACAGCTATGTCTCTCAATTCTGGCTTCCATGTGAGTGACACATGCTGTCTGGTCCCCTCCAGTTCAACAACTGCTCTCAGAAGCCCTGAGTTGGGAAACATACCATCCAAGGCCTAGTCTGCCCATTTTCCACCCATCCTATACCTTCTAACATTTCACAGATGAAAAACGGAACATGTGTGATCAAGCAACATCAGAGTGTGGTCCATATACCAAAAAGGTATTAAGGAAGAACACACAAGCTAGGAGAGTCTGCAATAGTTTACTTTTGCCTCAGACTACTATGGAGGCCAAGATTTTGCCCCCTCCTCTCCCTCCCCATGTTAATTGTCTGCAAACTGTTTTTGCTCTTTGCACTCAATTTTCAGGAATGGGAATAAGGGGGTAAGGAGAAGGAGAACAGAGAATCTGGATCACTTTAAAAACAGATGAAATGAGCATTAATCAGGGCTGTCCTTGCCCAATCAAGTCAGTCTGAGAGCATGCCATCCTGGAGCTCAGGCAGAACCATCAGTAGAACTATTGTATAATACCTGGACTCTGACTATTCTTCCTTGTCCTCTTGATCACAGTGGATTTGTCTTGCATATAAGAAAATTATGGGCACAAAAACAATAAATGTATTTGCTCTGTCTCTCCACTACTGCACATATAACTATTTTTCAAGCAATTAATGAGTGTTTCCTCTTTTCCAAGCCAAGTGTTTCTTTTTCAGAATATAAAGCAGAATATAATAGATATGACTGCACTCATTTATTATAGTTTTAGGATCTATAAATCTTTGCTAAACATTTGTAAAGCATCCTGCATTTATTAAGATCTTATATTTGATTAAGTTGCTTGTGATATATGATCAATTCTACTATGACATGATGAGTTAGAGAATCACAGTTGAGCCATGACACTTGCACTCTTGTGTGTTAGTTTACAACCTTTTTAATTAGAAGCCAGCTCTAAAATACTTGCATAATACTCTTAAATATAGCCAAACCTTTTTGTTTAATTTCATTTCCCTGTTAGTGCTTGGAGGCTATCCAGCAAAGCACTTCAGCAAATCCAATGAAATACAGAGGATAATTAGTATAAAACCCTGTAATGTCAGTAAACTGGTCTTTATAAAGGAAGCATATAAAAGCATCATAATATGCCTCTTGGCATCAATATTTTCAGCAAATTAAATAAAAGCAATTGGAGTGAATCCTTGAAAAATATTTATATTTATTAATTTTATACACTTTGTAATAAATATATAATTAACAGAGAGATCAGTATAATTGCTTTCCCTTTTTTGTTACCATGATAAATATATATCTATTTGCTTCCATTCAAGTGTGTCCCAGACTGAACAGCAGAGGGACATCATTGTATAGGCACGTAACCCCCTTTTTAGCAAAAGTGAAATGGTGCCAATTTGATGGTAACCTATTTGATGAGAGAGAGAGCTGAGAAGTTAAACCAAGGCCTTTGGCCTGCAGTCAAGGCCTCAGTGGCTTTTGAAGTGTGGTTCAAATTATAACTATAACCCTATTCACAAGTTCTAAACCTTCCTACCTCTATGGGAGTGTGGCCTTTGTCACTAAAGATTATCACATGACCTTTTAAACCAGAACTATAGTAATAAAATAGTGCCTTTGGTGGTAAAAGAAGAAGAAAAAAGCATGGCTAGGGGCATCCCTTTTCATTCATTGCATTATAATTCTATTAGATCTCATGTCTGAAATGTTGCTGCCTAGGTAGTTACAATATCGGCAGTCATGTGGTCTGAGTGTCTCCTCCCATCCGCATGCTCCTCACTATTCCCAAGTAGGCAGATTCCCTTTATTTTATTTATCTATTTCTTTTTGCTATTTTTAAAACTTCAGTCATGTTAGCAGAACTCAGGAATTGCATTAAAAAGTAACAAAACAAAACAAAACAAAACTGAATGGCACATTGGGTGAGGCATAGGACAGGGAGGTGGGGTCAAGGGGGAGTCTGGAAGAGAGCATGATGGCAGTAGTAACCCTAGTTGTGCAACTGTGATGTCTGATAATAAAAAGGTAAAAGTAGTCCCTTAAAATGAATGTCTAGTTGTAACCAACTGTAGGGGGCAGTGCTCATCTCTGTTACTAGGCTGAAGAGCCAGTGTTGTCTGAAGTCTACTCCTGTGGTCATGTGGCCAGCATGACTGCACCAAACATTATTAACTTCCCACCGATGTGGTACCTAGTTATCAACTTGAGCTGCTTTTGAACTGCTAGGTTGGCAGAAGCTGGGGTTAGTAACAGGAGCTCACCCCATCATGTAGCACTCAGGCTTCGAACTGCCAACCTTCCAGTCATCATAATTGGCCTCTTAACCACGAAGCCACTGCATCCCTTATGCTTGGTAATGGATGCTTTCAAGCCAGTATGTTTCCATTTTCATTAATTAGCTTGATTGAAGCGAGAACAGGGCTCATGATAATGCCGATTGTCTAAAATGCTGTTCCTTCTGTCACTATTCCCATCAGCCCTCACAAGAGGCTGAACTACTTCACCACACTACTGTTCATCATGTGGACTTCTTTGTACTTTAGAAGCCCGATTTAACATGGCTCCAAAAAGCATGGGACATACCCATCAACTGCCACAGATCAGCAGGATTGCCACAGCAAATCATCTACATTCTCAGATTCTCAGCTTGTGTCAAAGGGTTAAATTTCCCCTTGTTCTGCCCTTCACCCCCTGTGATGCTTGATAAAGCTTGTAAACTAATTTCAAAGTACAAAACCTGGCATTCAGTTATCTCAACATGAGGGATGCTATAATCTGGAGGGGAGGGGAGAGTCTTGCCCTTCCCAGTAGGTCATGACAAAGGCAAAAACAAAAGTAGGAGCTGCTGCCTCAGTTGCTTCTTGGGGACCCAATTGCTTCAAGGGTAACCAAAAAGAATAAACAAACACAACACACATCTTATAAAAAGCAAGAGAATGGTAGAGCCCTACCAATTAAGAAGGGATTTTCTTAAGGGAGATCCCTTTTGGATTACAGCATCCCCAGAAATATGCATCAAGCTCTCTTTCATTCTCTACCTCACAGACACACAAACTCCCCCCCCCCCCTTTTAATTAATTTTAGAATCCTTTTCTGCCTCTAATTTACCTTAAATAAGATTAAAGTTGTGGAGCAGCATCTCATATTTTAAATTATGGTGGATCCTTCCCATCCGCAAGGGTTTGATTAAGCCTCCCTCCCTGTGCAGATGTAAAAAAGGTGGATGGTTGCAGCCTATATTATTCAATGGTGGCAATGTGCCTGTGGATGTCTAAGCACATCCATGTGCACATGCCACCATTGAATAATATGATCTGCAGACAGTCAGATCCATGGATCGCTTGCCTGCTGATAGAAAGGGTCCACTATATTTTTTTTCTCCCTACTTCACTTCTGTCTCCATGCCAAAACAGGCTGTCACCTTCTGGAAAGCCTGAGAAGACAGCCTCTTCTTCCTCCTCCTCCCCAATACTATCCCTGAATTAAGGAGGCTGGTGGGAAGCATACATGGTGATATTTACTTCTCCTTTTCATTCTTTCCATCTTCAGCTCAGAGGCTGCAGTATTTCCCTTTTGTGTGGCCTAAATCAGATACACAGCTCCCAAAGTTCAAAGCAGCCAAAGCTCTACTAGCCACCCTTCTAGCTCTGGAGCTTGAAGGGTTACTGTTGACTCAGGATCCCAGGGCACCTCTTCATGAGATGAGATGTTTATTCTGCAAATATGCCTCACAGCCCCACTACAGAGGAGGAAAAAGAGGCAACCTCACTCTATATGCCATCCATAATCAGAGCAGGGAAACTCCACATTGCCAAATGTTGACAGTTGGTCTGCTGTGAATGCAGCCAGTTTCTGATCTCACCAAATCAAGAAATATAGGATTTGAGGCATCCCATATTACTTCAATGTAGGATCAGATTTTAAGCCATGTATAAGGGACATCCTGTTCAAAATGGAATATTTGGGAGCTGTATTTAGTAATGCAGAGCCTGGCTCTCTATCAGTCAGTTAATTTAAAATGAAACATACAGATATCAGAAATTACTTGTTTTAAAAATTCACTGGATTTGAAATTTTTATGCTATCTGAATTATCTTAGTGCAGATTTTCCCACTTCATTTAGTAATATGTTTTTATTTTTATTCTGAGAATTTTCCAAATAGTGAATAGACCAAGGGTAGGCAACCTAAGGCCTAGGGGGGCCGGATGCGGCCCCCCTAGGTCTTTTTACCAGCCCCAGGCCGGTTCTGCTGCCGCCACCGCCGCCGCCCCCTACTGCCGCCGCCCGCCATGATGATCTTGATTATTGTTGTTATTACTTGTTCTTGGGGTTTTCTTGGCAAAATCTCCACAGGGGTTTTACCATGGCTTTTCTGGGGCTGAGAGAGTGTGCATGCATATATATATATATATATATATATATATATATATATATATATAAAATTTAAAAAAAAATATTTATTTATTTATTTATTTATGGTGCTTCAGCCCCCCAATTGTCTGAGGGACAGCAACCTGGCCCCCAGCTCAAAAAGGTTGCCTATCCCTGGAATAAACTGTCAATTCAGCCAATTTTATGCATGTCTCCAATTGAATTCAAGGGGCCTCCAAGTAAGTAAGAATAGGATTAAAGTGTTATTTCTATTAATGTTATACTGAGAGACTCAACAATATTGCAGACCTTTAATAAGATTGTTTGCAATAATTCTTCTGAGTCAGAAAATGTTATAGCTATATTACCAGGCTAAAGAGAGATTTTATATTTTCTTTTTCCATATATAATCCCTTGAATTTCATTATAATTTATAATTACTGCTACTAACGGATCTATACAAAGTGTGAACATTATCAGAGATCAAGGATATCCTTGCCACATTCCTTTTTCCACTACAAAGTAATCTGAGTAATGTCTATTTATCATCATTCTAGCAGATGGTGTTATATAAATGTAGGAGAGTCAGTTAATAAAGTTTTAGCCTACGTGCAATTTCTTTCAATTGTCTCTGTTACATGGGATAATTTCATTGGTATATATAGTATGACTTGCAACTGTAAGATATATTAATCCATGTAAAAGGTAATAAATATACTTATTAAGAAGATTCCAGTTAAGATTCCAAAATGTTGTTCAGATGACCCAACACATTGAAGAAACCAAGGTTTTTATAGGGCCTCAAGAGATAGGGTGTCTTGCTGCCATATCTAGTGGCCTTAAACCCCACCCACAGCACCTTTGGAAGGAATTTCAAAGGTTTTTATACACATACTGATAAAAACATGGATGACAGAGGCACTACATGAATATTTGCATTTGGATAGAGCTCATCTACAAAAATACTGTTTGCCATCTAAAGCCTACCATTTCCAAAGTTTGTGATGCAGTTTACATAAATAAAATGTACACAAAAGTGTACACTTACAAAGGTACACAAAACATATCATTTACTTAACACTCCATGAAATTCATATATTTTAATAAAATCCAGACACAACTTTTTTTTAGAAAATTGTTTAACAAATTTGTACCTTTGCAATAACAAACACAAAAATGCTTATATTAAAAATGTAATAAAGATCAAACAAAATTACAAACAGAAATGAGACAGAATGGACCAAAAAGTAAGAAAACAACCCAATGAGACAACATGAGTACTGGAAAAGAAAAATAATGCTTGGTAAAGTGGAAGGCATTAGGAAAAGAGGGAGAGTGCAATGCAAGTGGATCAAGGAAACCACAGCCATGGGTTTGCAAGAGCTGACCAGAGCAGCTGATGAGCATGGCTCTCCGAGGTCTCTCATTCATAATATCACCATAAGTCAAAGCTGATGGCAAATAACAACAAATTTTGTAAAGTCTATAGCCCTCTTACACGATTGGTCTATGTGTTGTTTAAATATCTGAAGAGAAGAGAATGTGCTCTGCTACCCTCTGATCGTAATTTATGTCATCCTCTACATATGTGATGCTACTTTCTGAAAATGAGAGTTTCCTCTGTACATGGAGACATTCCATGCTATTTTGAAAGCTAGAAATCCACAGATCCAAGAACAGAACAAGTAGGAGCAATGGATTGAGACTAAACTCTTTCAGGCGTTAACCTTCAACAAAGGTAAAACTCTTTCATTTAGACTACAATAGGTAAGTTTTATTTATATAGCATCTAAAAGTGTTTTTCCAGATGTAACAGTGTAGGGATGTCTCAAGAAATTCAATGTTTTCTGCCTAAGAAAGGGGCAGTTAGCTTTGCACAAGACAGGAGCAGGGCAGCCTGGATCTCATGGAAAGTTACTTTTCTGTTGCTAATAGAGTTGAAATTATCTGTCTTTTGTCGCCCTTTGTCCCTGATCTGCAAATGGCCTCTGTCTGTATTAAAATCACTCCATAAGAACTGGACAACAGAAGCAACATCTGATACAAAAGGTAGGACTGTGACTCTGATATTGTCACTTTTCTTCTCTTGTATGACATTTTTCATCTTTTGCTTGGTGAAGAAGCCAGTGGAGCTTCAAAAGTATTTTCTGTATTTTGATTGGTCAATAAAGGTATCACTTTTTGTGGATTTTGTTGTATTTATTTATTTATTAGAATATGGCAATATCCTAGATTGGTTCTCTGACATTTAGCATAGAAACTGTCCACATGATGAAATCTGTAATGAAATCTATAAATTATTTGATCATAGTACCTTTTAGAATGAAGTTTTGTTTTTATATACCTTAGTGTCCAGGATACTAAGAATAATGTGTCATAATTTTGCACATTCTTAGCAAAAATGCTTTTAAAATTAAAGAGTAGAAATAACCTTTCAGATGTTTCAAATTAACACTTGTTTAGTGTATTAGTATTAATAAAAGAATGACTTTTTAAATTAGATACTGTCATGCAAATTAGAATTTGTGGGGGGAAATTAATGGGTTTTTATTATTGTATGAGTGCCTGTTATAACTAATTCCCCTGATGATCTAAAGAGCTGACTCAAAATTCATTGGTATCCTTGAATAGAGAATAAATAAAGACTGATTTAGTCTCTACATTTTGTAGCAGTGCATGGATATGAATTTTGACTTGACTTGAATGTCTGCAAATGCTTCCCTCAGCTGAGTTGTTCATTATGCCCAGACCCTAAAGCTATAACAATAGGACAGTGAAAAGGATCCTTCTGAGGGGGTGACTGCTGGTTTTCCTGCTGTAGGAATGACCAATCCACTCATTAATGATGGAGAAGAATATTTTAAAATATTTTTTAAAGATGCCCAAAACATGTTTTGTAAGTGTGAAGTATTGTGGATGAAATTAATTATGGACCTGGCAATTCAGGACTTATTCTGTGCAAAATTTGCATGTAATGGCTTTGTGCAAGAAGCAGCATTTTCTCCAAAGGAAACAGAATTTTCTCTGCAGAAAATGGTATTCCTGTGCAGAAATATTGTTCCATGCACAGCAGATACAAGTCTTGAATTGTAAATAGGCTTTGAACACTGTGCACAGCAGAAAGAAATTGCTAAAATTACTCATTGCATTCTTTGAGAGAAACTTAGAGAAGGATTATATTCCTGCCACCCGAGTTGACCATTACTCCTCTCATATCTGTTTTGGTTGAAGAGGAGCTTTGGCAGTGACATTCAGTGCTGGAAAAGTTCCTGTTCAATTCATAACAGGTGTCACGGGAGCAGGGTTAAAATCAAGAGTGGATTTACCATCCCCACAGCAGCAGATCCACTGTGCACAGTCACTTACTAACTTAACATCAAGATGCAACTGGATACTTAAACTGGATTAGACTGGTTCCACCAGAATGTGTTACCTTTCCCCCCTTCCTGTAGGCCCCCAGGCACCCAATAAACTTTTTGCAGAGGTTTCTCAACCCCAACTCCCCCTCAGCAGGTTTTGAGAGTGTATTGAGAATTGCAGGTATGGGGGAAGGTTACCAGTTCTCATGTAAACATTATGGTCTAACTTTAAGTACCTACTTGGATCCTGACCAAATTAAGGTTTAAAACACAGTTATACCTTGATAACAGTTTATCTTTGTTGAACCAATTAATTACATGATATTTGGTACTCCTGTAACCAACCTAAGACTTGGAAATATCTTCTGGGTATTTTTCTTTCTTATTTAATCAGAATAATTAAGTTAGATTTGACTAATTTAGGAACTGACCAGTTGGTTCCCCAATCTGTGCATTGACAACATGACAAAGACATCTTAACCTCTGAATTCTTGGGTTGGATCACCTCTTTAATACCAAGTGTTTCCCCCACAGTTGAAGCACATACTCAGTAAGCACAGTAACTTAAGCATTCTTCTCCATCCTTACTTTCCTACCTGGCAATAAATCCAGACTGAGAGAATGGCAGATTCTAAAAAGTAAAATGAGCTCTTTGCAATCGGCTTATTTTTCAGATGTTGCCAATGTTATTAATAATGCATTTTTTGTTGTTGTCAAAATGTATCAACATTGTAGTTCTTCCCTAAATAGAGTTCATTAGGAATCAGTTCACAACAATGCCTTGTTTTGCAAGGACTGAGTAACCCAACCCCTCACTGTCAACTGGAATTAATGGTCAGGAAAGTTTCATCTTTTGGTAGTGAAATAGGTAAATTAGCTTATGCAAATATGTTTTAAAGTAACAGCATGAATTTGTTGACATAAGAAAATAAACAATGTGTATTCAGGCAGAGAAGTTAAAGTTACCAGACACATTTCCTAATTGTTCTTGTTGTCTAATAAGAAAGGGATGCTTGAGCAATGTCAGCTTTCTTAAAAATCTCAGTTGGGGCTTGTACCACATGCAAAATAGATATTTTTGTTAAGGCCTTCCTATGAAATCACAATTGCTCAAATCAAACTTTATCACTGTAACAATATGTTAACTCAATTTTAGGACATTTCAAATCCTTTTGTTTACCAGAACCAATAAGGTTTAATTTCCATATGATGTTTATTTATGTAGAAGTGGGGAAAGATATTCAGTGACCAAAATCCCTACTGCTAAAACAGATGGGCTCCTTCGGTGTTGCTAGTCAGGTTGGGCTATTATTACTCTGTCCACAACCCCCCAGAGGCACACCACCCTAGCCACTATGGATGTGGAATCCCTGTACGCCAACATCCCACACCAGGGTAGACTGCAAGCCATCATTAATACCATTCTAAATGAAGTTACAGCAGATTTAGCCATCAAACTCTGCCAATTTGTACTCATTTATAGCTACTTCACTTTTGAGAATAACATGTACCTCCAAGTCATTGGTACTGCTATAGGCACCACAGTATGCAAGCATCTTCATAACTGATCTGGAACAATGCTTTCTCAGCACATGCACCCAGAAACCTCTGCTCTTCCTACAATATTATGATAATATTTTTGTTATCTGGACACATGGGAAGCAATGAATTGAGAAGTGAGAAGTGTCACCAGGATTTCAGCAACTCCAACCTAAGCCTGGAACAATCCACATAACTTCACAGTGAATTTCTAAGCATTTGATGCTCTATCAAAATCTCACAACTATACATACATACATGTCCCGCGTTCTTACCCAGAACACCCTACAAAATATAATATTTTTAGCCAAGCCCTCGAATACAACTGCATCTGCTCAGAACAACAAGATAGAGACTCAAAACTTTTGGACTTACAACAGGCGTATATCAAGCTAAAATACCTACCTAAGGAGGTGAGGAAATCAGTCAACAAGGCAGGATTAGTATCCAGGAACAACCTTTTACAGGACAGACCAAAAACACAAAATAGCATCCCTAATGGTCGCCTACAGTCCCCAGCTGATACCACTCAAGTGCATTATCAATGAGCTACAACCAATTATGAAGTATAATACAGCCTTCTCACAAGCTCTGGGAATCAGGCCTTTATTGGCCTCCATATCTTAAATAGCTACTCACTTAGAACAGGACACATAACATGGATGGTAATACAGTTGGCCCTCCATTTACACAGATTCTGCATCCATGGATTCAACCATCCACAGCTTGAAAATATTTTTTTAAAAAATTCTTGATTTTGCATCACCATTTTACTAAGCTATTGTACATAATGGGACCTGAACTTACATGGATTTTGGTGTCCACAGGGGGTCCAAACTAAAGTGGATAACAAAGGGCCACTGTACAGGGACAAGACTCTGCCACAACCTTAGATGACAATTCTGTCCCCACATATACCCTGGGACCAATATTACAAGGGCTATCACTCACAACATCAGAGGCACCTTTATTTGTTCTTTCTCCAATGTGATATATGTCATCCTGTGCCATCACTGCTCCTTTAACAAACAGGACACTCTCTGTGCAATAGAACAGATGGACACAAATATGACATTAAAAATGGCAATGCCCAAAAACAAGTTGCAGAACATTCCAACCTTTCTGGGCAAACAGTACTAGATTTAAAGTTGTGGTCCTTGAATAAGGAAATTACAAAGAAAAACTAAAATCAGAGAAACAGCTGCATTGATCTATATTTACAATATTCAATCCATTAACAGAGGTATGGACAAAGGTAATGGCTTCATAGCACACAGCATATATTAATAGAAGAGTCCCCACTACTGTAACAAAAGAAATCTTCACAGTGTTGTTTTTTTTTTAATTAAGTGACATCCCACAGGTAAATTCTATTTCCATTATCAATGTGGTTGAGCCAAGAGACACAGAACTTGAAGCTTCAAAAAGTGTTCTTGGCAATTGTTTTTGTAAGAATATAGAAGTGAAGGAATTTTAAACATTTTTCTATTACATGTATTTTACATGTTCATCTTTCTATTACATGTGATGATGATGGACTTTATTCTCACCCCACATTGCCTCAAAACTGGGATTCAAGGCAGATTACAAATCAGAACAATACAGTTCATAATATCAAAGATCAACATTAAAACACAGATGGCTCAATAGTACACTTTAGAATGAGATGTCTGCAGTGTTCAGATGTCTGCAGTGTACCGTGTCTTATCCCCCGATCTCTGGATGCTAGTTATCTTGTTGATTTTTGATGTTACTTTGTAGTGACATTTTAGCATTTAGCACAGTTTTGTATGTTAATACATTGTTACATTTGGCCTAGCTAAAATATACACACACTCTCTCTCCTTCTCTCATATAGATTGTAAGACTGTGTATGTACTGGTACTAAATTACAATATAAGTTGTTTTTTTTTTAATCCTGAATATTTACATTTAAAATAAATAAAATAACCAAAAAGAAATTGCAGAAAATTGATGACCAAGCCTGCAAAAACTGATCCCCTCTGCCAAAGGTTTAATCATAGGTAGGCTTCCATATAATATGGCATGAGCAAGGGGTCTGAGCATTGAAAGCCACTTTTGATTTGCAGAAGAAAAACACTGTAGCCTGTTGTGCCACATTTGGATCTGAGGGCTGTCACATTTTTGCTGTCGTCAGCGAACTTCTGAAGAGCTGGAAGGCTGTCAAATGCTCCTTTTCTGTCAGAATGTGAAAAGGAAATGAACCTTTGGATCTGGAAATTCATCTTTGACCAGGAAACATGGGCTTGCTTATGATGATTGCTTCTATGCCTGAGCATATTGTTTTTCCTTGTAGAGTGCAGGAGCCTTTTTTAATCTCTATCAATCAAAGTAAAATTGCCCCCGTGTAAGTGGAGTGTACTACAAGACTGTGGAGTTGGGAACATGTCTGATATCCCAACTGGTTCACAAGAGAAGTACAATGTGAGGAAGGAAAGGTTTTCTGACCAATATTGTGTCCTTTCTCTATCAACCTATGGTTGATACAATAGCAATGAATAAGAAAGCAAAGGAAATACATAAACATTAAATGTCATCATTTTGGCAGTGAATATTTATGATTTTAGACATGAAAGAGACTGTCAGTTTTGCCTTCTCCCACCTGCATTTTTTTTAAATCAACTCTAATTCATCACCAGAGGTTGAAAAACAGAGATTCAAATCAGACACCATACAAAGTACTCTGGTGGAAAGGGGAAATCTGCCAGTTTTGTTTTACTACTGTTCAGTTGTTGCTGTTGTTGTTGTTTAAAATCTCATGTCTTTCTATTTATGAGAAAAACTGTAAATTTTGGGAAGTTCTTATCAAACAAATAAACTAAGGAAAGACCCACTCATCCCTATATACTAGAATTTTGGTCTTGAAGGAGTGGTCAGACACATAACTTGGTTACAAATTGACTAAATAATTGTTATGTATTATTCTGTACAATACAGGATGATGTGCAAAGCCTGGAGGAGACTGACTGTGTTGATGACCCAACATCAATTAATAAGCAAATAGAGCCTGAGATGATGAGGTCCTCCAGAACACTTCTGTAGGTATCAAGGGACTGCAGGTTCCAAGTAGCCATTCTCAAAAAAGTTCAGAAGATCTGAAGGAGTGTTTCTTCCCATTTTTACATATATAGACCTTGAATTCATAAGCTATGGTCCTCCTTCAGACTACATAATGCAAGTGGCTACAAGAGAGATGGTCTATTTAGTGGTGACACAATGTTTGTAAAATGTTTCCCCAAGAGGTTTCCTGGAGCCTACTTCATGAACTTTTCAGTACTCAATGAAGATTTTTTAAATTTTTCCCTAGGGAGTTTAAGAACTATTTTCACCTCTGCACTTTTGCATCTTCTGCAGGTTTAAGCTGGTTGCAATGCTTTATTCTTTTGCTTTTGTTTTGTTCTTGATTTTATGTTCAGCTGCCCTTGCACTATTGTGTTGTTTTATTGCATTGCTGTAGTGTATTTTTTTTTTTTTTACAGACTGCACCACCCAGAGAAATCAGCAAGTGATGTAAAACTACAATCAATCACTCAATCGGTCAACTAAACAACCAAAGCTATGACAGGCTGAGCAGAACCAGGGATAGCTCCCAATGCAAGCTCTTAGGAATCATGGTTGTTGCACCAGTGAGGAAACATGGATACTAATAAGATGAGGTCAAAGGCAGAAAAAATAAAATAGATGGATTTATAAATATATGAAGCCAGCATGGTGTAGTGGTTTGTGTGCTGGAATAGGGATGCACCTGTACTGTAGAAATAATGCAGTTTGATGCCACTTTAACTGCCATGGCACCATCCTACAGAAACCTGAGGTTTGGAGGGTTTTTGAGACACTGGCACTCTTTGACAGAGACCTTATTAAACTACAGATTCCAAGATTCCATAGGATGGAGTTATAGCATGTGTCAAACTGCATTATTTCTACAATGTAAATGCATCCTAGGACTCTGGAAGATTGGGGTTCAAATCCACACACAGCCATGGAAACCCACTGGGTGATTTTGGGCAAGTCATATTCTCTCAGCCTTAGAGGGAGGCAAGGGCAAACCCCTTCTAAACAAATTCTTCCAATAAAATCCTGTGAAAAGTTTGCTTTACGATTGTCAGAAATGACCTGAAGCCACACAACAACAACAACAATGTTAATGTATGGATGATTCTTTGCAATCTAATCTAGTGTGTATGGAACATTACGGGCTACTGTGAAGCAGAGTCAACTGGACTCCTCTTCCACGAATGGCTATGGAAAATAAGATGGCCATTGCAGTTATGAGGATCTATAAACCAGCATTCTGTGGATTTGATGTAGCAATAAAACTGGAAGGAGGGCTACGTGGTGCAGGATATTGGACAAGATTATTGTCATGGCCTCTGTTTAAAATTCTGTTAATAGTGAATGACAGCCTCTCATCTGAATGTGTTGTTAGCTTGGGACTCTGGAGTCCTAGGTTGGTTCTTGGACTTACAGCCTGGAGTTAGCCCCAAGGAATTTACCATCTAGGGGGTGAGGAGGAGGGAAGTCCAATGAAACTAGCAGGTACACTAAAGTGAGGAGCAAAGGAGTAGAATAATAAAACTGGCTATTTCTTTGCAACTCAGAATCTATAGCTTTCATCCCATTTACTCTGGTGTAGCTCTATTGAGCTTCTCACAAGCAAAGAGGCTTAAAACTGCAAATGTACATGCTTTGATCATAATTTGGTCTTTTCATTTCCCCCCCCCCCCCCCCCATATAATTTTTGGCATCTGAATGTTTAACTGTGAAAGCCATGCTGTAACAAGAAATTCATTAAAATAATATGGTAATACAAATTGAAATCATGCAATAAAGTACCAAACAGAAGAACTAAAGATATTTTAAAAAAACACAAATATTCTGTTACATTACTTCAAACAGAAGGGGTAAAGAGTTTAGTGAAACTGGAGGTGGGGTTAGCTCAACACTCTTTTTTAGATCACCCTCATGTATGCATGAGTCCTCACTTGACAATGCAACCATGAATTAAATGACCTGCATCTATTAAGTGCTTCCTGATGACAGTCAGGCAAATGGGTGACCTATCTCTGTTGATGAGTATTTTGTTTTGAGCTATGCTGCATTAAGTGAAAGGTCTATGAGGTTAAATCTGTGCTGGCACATTCACACATGCAAATCACACAATGACTAACCCTAGGCAAGTGTAAATAATGATGCAATTTAATATGGCAATTGAACTATATTTGTTGCTAAATGAAATGATTGAATCACATTCAACCTTGATTTTTTAAAATATATATCTCAGTTTCATAATCTTCCTGTCCCAAAATAATACTGTTAAGACATTTCTGAAATAAGCATGCTATAAATCACTGGGCTCATTCCCACTATGATCTGAAGTGATTTGCTGACCGTTACATATGTGCCTTGTTCCCACTGGATATGGTTTCAGATGCAACTGTGATCATTCAGACTCACTTGGAAGTGTGACAAATGCAAATAAATATCTCTTTTTGAACACTATTTTTGGTGGTTCTTTTGAAAAAAAGCAATTGGGATGAATGATGAATCTGATTCGCAGGCAGGCAGGCAAGCAGGCACGCAAAGCAGCCTCTGAGATGGGGAAGAAGAGGACCCAGCAACTGGAGAAGGGAGGAAGGAAGGGAGAAAGGGAGAAGGCCACCCTGGGAGGATCACGCTTTGGCCGCCCCTGCTCCTCCTCAGAGCAAAGAAAGAAAATTCAGAGAGCCCAGTTCCTCATCTCCTGTGTCCATGGCAGAGAGGCTTCCTCCCAAGGACAATCTGCTCATGCTCATGATCCCTCTTGCCAACTTGTTGGAGAAAAGGTCAGGCAGGCCAGTTGTCCAGGGCTCTTCCTTCCTCCTCCTTTCCCTCCATCCTCTCAAAACCCAGCTGCGCCTTTTTCCCACAGGAGGCAAAAGTGGTGGAGGCACCTTTTAGCAGAGCAGACTAGGGAGGAAGAGTGCTGGGGATGCTGGCATTGAGTTGGCTTCCTTCCTCCTCCTCTTCCCCCTCCTTCTTTCATCTCCTTCCTCTCCCTCCTTCCCAGTTGGTGGGAAATGCATTGGGCGCTCAGAGCTCTCTGGGACATGACGTGACACCATTCGCCATCTAAGAATGGAAGAGCCATGTTGAAGGGCCACCCCTCAAGGGTGAGGCATCTGAGTCTTTCCCCCATCCTGTTGTCAGGCCTCAGGTGTTTCCCTCTGTAAGGTCCGACATGCTTAAGGGGGCACAGGGGAAGGCAGCCATGGTGGCTGGCAAACATGGAGCCCATGGTGGGAGAGAGGGAGCAAGCCAGGTGCAGGACCTCCCTAGCCAATGGCCACCTTAGAGGAGTTGGGGCTGCTCAGCTTGTTCAGACTTGCCCACTCCTCCGGGGGTCTCTCTGGGCAGACATTCTCTTCCTGGCCCCTCTCCCCCTTCTCTCCCTCCATTCCCAGCAGAGGTGGTGCCTCTTTCTCTCCTCCTTTCTCACCTCCTCCTCTTCTTCCTTCACTTTTCCTTCTGCTGCCCAGGGGTCAGGCGCTGGATAGCCCTTGTGGCTGAGCCGGTGTGGCTGCTGGAAGCTCTGTGGGCAGAGGATGGTGGACGGGAACCCCCTGTGCTCTGTCCCCCATGGGCTCACCCCAACATCCTCCTTCTTGCAGCCAACCCTCCATCCCCTTGGAGCCTAGCAAACCTGGTTCTCCCCACCTCCACCCCCGAGCTGCAACACAAAGGCACTTATTCCCACTAGTGGGAACTCCATGGATTAAGGACATAATTCACTTCCACATTGGAAACTATGCATTGGCCTTGATTAATTCTGTCACTCGGTGTCAATATGATTTATAAACCGGTGTAAATGTAAGTGAGAATGAGCCCATAGCTGTTAATATATGTTATCCATGACCTCCTTATGTAACCTTGGGTGTATGTATATGTTTCTTTTGCAGACATATGAACATGCAACAGCTGCACAGCTCTGTCTCCTTCTGTCTCTCATGTTCTCTCCCCCCCCATGTAAAGTATTACTTTTCCCTTAACAGCAATCTCTTAAGTCATGTGCAAGCTTCTCCGATTGCCTTTAATTTGACACTCTGACAACCTAGAGACAACAGAGAGATGAACAGCAGCACATCAGATATAAAAGAATTGTGTCTAATTTTCTCTACTAATGCATTGTATCTGCAGAAGTGATATTAAAGGTAATTCAGCACATTGTGTCTCGAAACTAGATACCAAGAAGGGACGATGAGCAAATTGAAACCTCTTGTGGGAAAGCATTTGAGAAAATCCTTACATTCCTTGGCACATTCACATGAAATTGATAAGTCCCCCTGTAAATCACTTTGGTGACTTTGAAAAACTTAGATACAGGAACAATATGGTAAAAAGAGTATCATAAATAAGGCATGAGGACTGATGCTCTGAAAAATAAATAGCCTAGTCCTTAGGTCTTTTGAAAGGCTTGAAAAATGTAATACCAGCTATAGAAAGCAATTATTGCCTAATTGTCTACTTATAAGCTCAGAGCTAAAACATCTCTGGCAGCCACAGCTTAGCCCATCTTCCATGGAATATTTTCTCCTACAGTCTCCCCTCCTCTGAAGTCACTTCCCCATGCCCCAAATGGGATTCCCATACATATTAGAGAAAGTGGATACTGGGGAAGAATTAAACCAACCTTCACAGCTTTGGTGATGTTTTGGACTACAGCTCTCATAATTGGCTCAGATATTTTTTTTAAAAAAAATTCTAGTTTGGTATTATTATAATTGACCAAGTTTTACTAATGTTTTCATATTTTGGATAACTAGAATTTGGGTTTTTTTAAAAAATAAATTTTGGGGATACTATCTAGCTTTCTTCATATCACATTGCTGTAATTAATCTGTTTTAACTGGCCTGGCTCAATGCTATGTAATTTTGGCAGTGTGGATGCAGCCTATATAATAATAATAATAATAATAATAATAATAATAATTTATTTATATTTCCTGCCTCTCCCTGCAGATCGAGGCGGGAGCGCAAAGATAAAAGAAAAGAAAAATACAGCAAGGCTAAAACATAACAATAAAACCACAGCATAATAAAAAGTGATAAAAACAGTAAAAAACAACAATGATAATTAATATAATTGGATTTTTAAATTACAATAAAAAAACTTACAAAATTACAAATTACAAATTCAAGTCTATGTCGTAGGTGGTGATGATCTTCCTTCCACCCAGGAGGTCCTGATCTTATGTTCAATTAGAGAGATCAAGTGGGTAGGCCCGCTGGAAGAGCTCTGTTTTGAGTGCCTTCTTAAAAGCCTCTAGCGTGGCAATAATACGGATCTCTTCCGGCAGGCTGTTGCACAATTTAGGGGCTGCAGCCGTGAATGATTTTTGGGAAGTGGATGTCAATTTGGTATTATGATAATTTAGTAAGTTCTTCCGTGATATTCTGAGAGTGTGGGGTGGATTGTGTGGGGAGAGGCATTCCTTCAAGTAACTCAGACCCAAGCCATATAGGGCTTTATAGGCAATAACCAACACTTTGTATTGCGCCTGGAAGCTAATCGGCAGCCAGTGAAGAGCTTTTAGTACCAGTGTAATATGGTCTGCTCTAAATGTTCCGGCGACCAACCTGGCTGCCGCATTTTGAATCAATTGAAGCTTCTAAACATGGTACAGAGGAAGCCCCATGTAGAGCGCATTACAGTAATCCAAATGAGAGATTATCAGGGCAAGTACTACTGCTTCAAGGTCCCCCTGGTCCAGGTAGGGGTGCAGTTGGCGAATCAGCCAAATCTGGTTCCAAGAACTCCTGGCCATTGCATCTACTTGAGATGTCAACTGTAGCGATAAGTCCATGAGTACTACCAAACTGTGTACTTTGTCCTTTAGGGGAAGTGTGACCCCATCCAGGACTGGATAACAAAACTCCATTCCTGGGCAAGGGGTTCCTATCACAAGTACACCTGTTTTCTCTGGATTCAGCTTAAGTTTGTTTTCCCTCATCCAGCCCATTACCGACTGAAGGCAGGCCTCCAGAGGAGTGACGCCATCCTTAGTCACTGCAGTAGTTGGAGACATAGAGAAGAAGAGTTGGCTGTCATCAGCATATTGATAAGCCTGTGCCCCATATCTCCAGATGATTTCTCCCAGCGGCTTCATGTAAATGTTAAACAGCATGGGGGACAGTATGGCACCCTGCGGGATGCCAGATGTCAGCTCCCTTTCAAAGGAGCAACTGTCCCCCAGCCTCACCATCTGGGATCTGCCCGAGAGGTAGGACCGGAGCCACTGAAGCGCAGTGCCCCCAATACCTAACTCCCTCAGGCATCCCAGAAGGATACCATGGTCTATGGCAGGGGTAGGCAACCTTTCCCCTTTAAGGGCCGAGGGACTTCAGTTCCCAGAAGCCTCAGCCATGTTGGCAAATAGTACCATGTTGGCCAATAGCTCCTTGGATTGTGGGAACTGAAGTCCCTCAGCCCTTAAAGGGAAAAGGTTGCCTACTCCTGGTCTATAGTATTGAATGCCACTGAGATGTCCAAGAGCACCAATAGGGTCACACTTCTCCGTCAATACCCAGACAGAGGTCATTGACTAAGGTGACCATAGCCATCTCAACTCCATATCCCACCCTGAAGCCAGTTTGAAATGGGTCCAGATAATCGGTTTCATCCAAGACTGCCTGGAATTGGAAGGCAACTGCCCTCTCTATCACTTTGCCTAAGAATGGTAATAAAGAAACTGGTCTATAATTGATTTTTGTCAGGGGGTCAAGGGAGGGCTTTTTCAGGAGCGGTTTTACTACTGCTCGCTTTAAACATGATGGAAATTTGCCCTCCCTGAAAGATGTATTAATTATTCATTGCAGTAATGATTTTACTGCGTCCCTTCCCTGGACGGTCAACCATAATGGGCATGAATCGAGAGGACAAGTTGTCTTCCTAACACATCCAAGAAGCTTGTCCACTTCATCAGTATTTACAAACTCAAATCGAACCAGTGTAATACAGTCTACAGAATTCCTGAACATCTCTCTTATTGGTTCTGTTACAATGCCTGCATCCAGATCCACCCTTATCTGAGATTTTATCTATAAAAAAGTCATTAATACCATCACAGCAGGCTTTAGATGGTTCCAATAGTGGGTTCAGGGTGGAAAGCAGTTGAGTTAATTCTTTCACCACCCTGAACAACTCTGCTGGACGAGACTTTACAGATGCAATACGTGCAGCATAGAAAGATCTCTTTGCTGCATCTATTGCCACCCCATAAGAGTCTAAATGGCTTCTTAGGAGTGTCTTGTCAGATAAATGTCGATGTTTCCGCCAGCGGCGCTCCAGTCATTGTGCAACCTGCTTCATTTGAAAAAGATTTTCTGTATACCATGGTTTTTTATTCGAAGTGGGTTGGTAAGGACGTTCGGGAGCAATAGTGTCTACAGCTCTGGTGAGATCGTTGTTCCAGGTACCAACCAGGGCTTCAACAGAATCGCCATCGTTCCCAACCATAAAACCCTCTAAGGCTTCTTGGAACCTTTTGGGTTCTATCAGCCTTCAAGGGTGGACCATTCTAACAGGTCCTCCACCCCCGAGGGGGATGTGAGGAGTGACCTCAAGTCCTGATTTGACCAGGAAATGGTCCGTCCATGACAAGAGCACAAATTTGAGTCACTTCTGACCACGGTCGTTCCTGATCTATATAAAAGACCACATTGAGTGTATTACCAGCACAATGTATGGGATCTGAAACTAATTGAGACAGGCCCATGGCTGTCATGGAAGTCATGAACTCCCGAGCTGCACCTTTCAGATCTAATAAGCTGGACTCGAAGGGGATGTTGAGGTCTCCCAGAATGAGGAGCCTGGGGCACTCCAATACCAGCTACGAGACCAGCTGTGTCAGCTCGGCCAGGGAGTCTGTTAAGCAATGGGGTGGACGGTATACTAACAGAATCCCCAGACTGTCTCTAGCTTTCATGGTCAGGTAAATACACTCAATGTAATCCATTTTCCAGATAGGTCTCCTGGTCAGAGTGATGGTACTCTTATGGACTAAGGCCACTCCCTCCCCCTCGCCCACTTTCCCTAACCTGCTCCTTGACCTTATACCCAGCTGGGAGTGTCTTAACCCAGATGACACTACTATCCTCCCCCAGCCAGGTTTCAGTAAAACAAGCCAGGTCAGCATTCTCCTCCTCCAACAAATCATGGATGACATGTGATTTGTTCCTCACCAACCTGGCATTGCAGAGGAGCAAGTAAAGGGTCTGTGGTATGGTTGGGGTGACTCTTGGTTCTTTTAGGCTAACAGGGTGAGCAGAAGGTGGGATAGATTTCAGGTATCGATCCCGTCTTCCCTTTTGTTTCACCCCCACCCTGTTAATGCTGTATCTCCCCTTGCCCCTCACTACTCCGATTGATCTTTCCCGATCAGTGCCCATTGTCCATAGTCTCCCAAACATGTATTTTTGTGGTGTTATATCACTGACCAATCCTTGTTTCTATCACCCCCTTGGCCTAGAAATAATGCGGAGCTATTCCTATATTTCCCACCTCAGAATCAGTCTAGCTCTGAAGAGGTGCCAGTCTCACAAGTACCTCGCTATCTGCCCTCTAAATATGGTGCCAATGATCACCTCTTGGGGGTGCTGCTCTCACCAGCCCCTTGCCCTTATTTTGGCCCCTTGCCCTGATTTTTGCCACTCTCACCTGTCCCTTGCCCTTATTTTGGCCAGTGAATCGAGCTCTAGAGGTACCACTCTCACTAGTACCTCCTTCTCTCTTTCCGGTGTTATCACCAGCTGGATGATGGTCTCTACCAGGACAGAATAATGAAGGTTGCCGCTCCCACCGACCCCTCTCATTCCTCTTCCTAGAGCTAATGGGCATACTATGGTGATAGACTTTATACTAGGAGCCAATGGGGATAAATGGCCTTTTTTGCTGGAGGGCTAAGATAAGATGGCTGACTATGGTGGAAAATAGTAAGCAGGTGGGTTGTAAGCAGGTGGGTCATCAGATGTTCCAGCCCTTAAAGCCTCCGCAATGTCCTCCACTCCTGCAGCACTAATGGAGGGCGGTGGGGCAGATGTCTCAAGCCCTTAAAGCCCTTAAGCCTCTGCAGCATCCTCCCGTGGCACTGGTGGAGGGCAGTGGGGCAGATGTTCCAGCCCTTAAGGCCTCCGCAACGTCCTCTGCTCCCATGGCACTAATGGAGGGTGGTGGGGTAGATGTCTCAAGCCCTTAAGCCAGGGGTAGGCAACCTAAGGCCTGGGGGCCGGACGCGGCCCCCCAAGGCCTTTGGACCAGCCCCAGGCTGGTCCTGCCACTACCGCCGCCACTGCCCCCCGCTGCCACCACTCCCCGCCATTATGATATTGATTATTGTTGTTATTACTTGTTCTTGGGATTTTCTTGGCAAAATCTCCACAGGGTTTTTGCCATGGCTTTTCTGGGGCTGAGAGAGTGTGCATGCATATTTTTTATGTTTTAATTTTTTAAAAAAATATTTATTTATTTATTTATTTATTTATTTATTTATTTATTTTTGATGCTTCAGTCCCCCAATTGTCTGAGGGACAGCAACCCGGCCCCTGGCTCAAAAAGGTTGCCTACCTCTGCCTTAAGCCTCTGCAATGTCCTCTACTCCCGCGGCACTAGTGGAGGGCGGTGGGACAGATGTTCCAGCCCTTAAGCCTCTGTAGTATCCTCCGCTGCCGCGGCACTAATGGAGGGTGGTGGGGCAGATGTCTCAAGCCCTTATAGCCCTTAAGCCTCCGCTATGAAGAAAGCCAGACTGTGCTAGAGCACTCTTCTTTGTCTTCCCAGTTTTCCATAGACAGGCTGGCACGCTGTTAGTGACTTACACGAGTGTAAGGCAATTTTAAACCTGTGTATGTCTTTGGTAGGTTGATGCAAAAGTTGATATTGTCTCCCTCCCTCTGTAATGATCAATCCCCCCCCCCCCCCCTGCATGTCCATTCCAGTGCTTGGTGGACAGTGGGGGTGGGGGGGTGGGGACTGTAGAAGCATCTGGCTATCTATATAGCTAGATGCAAAATGATTACATCAGCCATTAAGACTTCCAGAGAACCCCAAAAGACCTCTGTAGATGGTGTAATCTTTTCATGTTTGGCTACAGGGATAGCTAGATGCTATTTATACTACCCTCAGTAGGCATGGAATGGCCAGAGGGGGCTGCCTTTGCTCTATGTTAAGTCTGGAGGTTGGTGAATGGCAAATGTATTTGGCATGTGGAGCTACTAGGTATGCTACAATGAGCCATAGAGGATGCTGACCACAGGAAGATTTGAGATTTAGTGATGGAAGGTATTCTATAAAGGATTACAGATGGACTAGCACTTCTTTAGTTGGTTCTACTTGAAACCTAGCATACAAAATTGTAGCTGGTGTAACATTTCACCACATTCTGTAGAAAGTGTCACCACCACCACATTATGCCAGCTGCCCTTAAAGCAAGTGTGGGCAAAATGTGTCCAGTGGTCCTGTTGAATCTCCCCAAGCTCATTTGAGCCCCCTCAAGAGCCCCCAACCCCCTCAAAATGTTTCTAATTTATTTATTTACTTTACTAAAATGCCCTCAAACCTCTTAGAGGGCATGGGAGGCAATTTTGACCTGTGCCTCCCAGCTATTTAAGGGTTAGGAGAGGCCTTTGTAAACCAGAAGTTAACTTAAATGTCAATGGAAGTTATATTTATGACATTGTTGGTTTTAATTTTTTAAATCCAAATAGTGAAATCATGAGGGGAGATTGTATGCAGTGAAGTATTTACTCTCCCCAAAAGCAGGAGCCCCTGGTAGTTGTCCATCCTATCTTAAAGGACTGAGAGCAGAGCTAGTCAAGAGGAATGTTGCAACCTGTAAAATTGGAATTGTCTTTGCCACTGCAGTGTTATCTTTAGGCAGCTGTGAACTGTATAGAAGAGTAGATTAGTCTTGCATGATCATCATTGTTTAGAAAAAACACTGTCTCTTATCTTGGAAGAGTGAAGAGTATATGAAGATTAGTGAAGCTACAAACTCATCCTGCCTCTTACATTAGTTTAATATCTTATAGTGGGAAGGGAAACAAATGCATTGGCTATAGGCCAAATGAGGACACAGGCATGATTTTTTGAGGCAACAACACATTAAGACTGAGACAAAGACTCTTCTGTTTTCTCCAGAGTCTGGCCCAACAAGTTTGAGTAAAACATATGTAGTTAGCCCTTACAAGATATGTTTTTTTAAAAGAGGAGGAAGAGGAGGAGGAAGAGGAGGAATTGCCATAATTTCTACCCCACCCCCCAAAACAAACAAACAAAACAAAACAAAACAAAACAAAAACACCCCTGCTGTTTTTGGAAATCCACATAGTTCATTGTGGAAACTTGCTGTTGTACATTTTTTTTTAAAAAAAAATAGCAGTTTACAGACAAAAATCCCACATTGGAATCTGTTATATTTGTTGTGTGCCTTCCAGTTGTTTCAACTTATGGCAACTCTAAGGTGCCTATCAAGAGATTTTCTTGGCAAATTTTGTTTAGAGGAGGTTTGTCATTGCCTTCCCCTGATGCTGAGAGATTGTGACTTTTCCAAGGTCACCAGTGGGTTTCATGGCTGAGCTGGGAATTGAATCCTGGTCTCCAGAGTCATAGTCCAACAGTCAAACCAGTACACCAAGATAAGTCTCTGCAGTGTGTGTGTGTGTGTGTGTGTGTTTTGGGGGGCATGAAAAACATGTTTTTGCACAAAAAGCACACTTTTCACACCACAAATCCACATAATTATTTCTATACAAAATAATTTAATGAAACACTTCAGGATGTATGAATACTGAGAACCAGGTGAAAATATTCATTTTTTCCTATACCAGGAGAAAACAGCAGAATTATTTTGTCCTCAATTGCCAGGGGGAAAAAAACTTGAATATTTGCATCCCTATTATGGAATGCCCACTCCATTCTTGCCTAGAATCTAATGTCTTTTTAGCACCAAACAAACTATTTTTCCTTTCCAGAAGCTCTTGATATATATATATATATATATATATAGAGAGAGAGAGAGAGAGAGAGAGAGAGAGAGAGAGATCAGTTATGGAGTCCTCCACATGCTGTCTGAAGTTGTATAGACCATAAACCATTTATTTATGTATTTTTCTTTTACTTAATTTGCTTGCTAGTTTTCACTGTTTGAAAGGTACATAATAACTGACATTCTCTGGGCCAAATGTAGAAAATTATACACACACACACACATATACACTTTCCCCAAACCTTGGAAATATACTGAAATATCACATAACAGAGTTACAGTTTAATCATTTCCATCATTGTAAAGTTTGTTTATATAGGAAATTTCTTTCATAACTGATGTGTATGGTCATACACCATCCTACATCTGTAATTTGAAATGGTTCTGAGGATGTCTCATCTCTTTGTCTTTTCCTGTATGCTAGGCATAAAATACAAGGGACTAAAATATGAGACACTGCTTTTATTTCCTTCTGTTTCAGGAATCAATATAAGTTTTACATCTGAAATTTTGTAATATCTACCATATGTGGCCATAGTCAGATTATAGTGAATAATTTTTGTTGTTGTATGCCTTCAAGTCATTTCTGATTTATGGCAACTCTAAGGCAAATTTATCACAGGGTTTTCTTGCCATGATTTGTTCAGAGGGGCTTTGCCATTGCCTTCCTCTGAGGCTGAGAGACTGTGAGTTGCCCAAGGTCATCTACTCATTTTTCCATGGCCTAGTATGATTTCAACTCTGGTCTCCCAGTGTATTAGTCCAGTACTCAAAGCACTATACCACACTGTCTGTCTACTAAATAATTAGACCATAATGTTTATCAGGACAGGATGGGTAACACATCCCAATGTTAAATTAAACCCATTAATCTTATATCTGAATTTCTAGCATGAATCATATACTATTTTATAGTAATGTACTAAGGGGGGAAGCAGACGGGTGGCACGGGGCCACCCCAGGAAGCTGCGGATCGGGGCCGGGGCATCCCCATTCCTCAGCTCCATGGCGCAGCTTCTCCGCCCCTGGAAGGAGCGCTAAAATAGTGCTCCTTCCACAAATCGCCAAAGGTGCACCGCAAAAGGCTGCCAGCGCACCTTCGGCGACTCTTCCGCTGCAGCGTGTGTGGACGCTGCAGCGGGAGGACATCCTCGGAGTGCCGGCCGTGAGGAGGGCTGGCTGCTCCAAGGACATTTTGGGGAATGGGTTGGGGTGCCCAGCGTGCGGCTGCCCCTCCCCTTCCTTGCTCTGAAGATGGCGCTTTGCGCCGTCTGCTTCCCTCCTAAGGCTGGATCTTGATTAGTCATCCTTATTCAGCCTTGTTCATTCAGACTTATTTAGTGAGCCTTATTCACTCATTTTGGAAGTATGAATCCATATGCGAAAGGAGAAGTGTGCTTATCATTCCAGTTTTATCACTCATCTCATATGGGAGACATGGGGGTATTGTAAAGTAACAATTATCACCTAGAAGTTATTATGGTATATAGATGAAATTTTGTCAGTGTCATCACCACCAAGTGACTTTTTCTTGCCACAAAAATGAAAAATCTGTTGTGTGGTCATTGATTTGACAACACAGATGATATCATTCATGAAGTGGAAGAGTGGTTTAAGGTGTAATCTGCAGACTTGTACAATAACAGTATTTGGAGGGTCAAGAAACACTGGGGAAAATGGGTACATCTGGATGGTGACTACATAGAGATAAGTTAATAACTACAAATCAAAACAAACATTATGTCAAATTTTTTTAAAGGTGATAATTAAAACTTTATGATACCCCCTTGTACAAGAATGTTTATGCATGCCACTCTCCAAAAGAGACAAGCAACACAGTTGGAGGTGGGGGAGCAGGACAAACATGTTATCCTCTTTTGTGTGTTTTTTCAATATGGGTTCTAAAACTAGAGGATAATGCTTCTGATTTAGTCATACTTAGAATAGACCTCAGCTCAAATACCCTCAAAACCAGATTCTCTTTGATCTTGATGGTAAGCAGGGTCAGCTCTGGTTAGTATTTGGATGGGAGACTTTGCCACCAACACAAATCACAGATATCTTCATACCAATGAATACCAGGTGCTGTATGCTATATTTCTGACAAAGGAACTACCCAAACCCCCTCTGAGTACTCCTTGCCTAAGAAAACCCTATGAAATTCACAGGGTCACCATAAGTCAACAGGTGACCTGAAGGTGCATACACACAGACAATAGATCTACTGATGTTAATGAGACTACATTAGTGATTAATTAAGTTTAATCTATTTCAGTGAGTCTTCCCCAGGCATAACTAGGTCTGGATCCAATATATAATATATTTTCAATAGTTTGTGTTAGTAATAGTACTGTGTTTGTGTCATGAACATATGGGCAGTGGTTAGCAGTGATCAGAGATGCATGTATAAGAACAGGCCCTAGGGCAGATGGCCTGCTGGAGGAGGCAGGTTGAGGTGGCCTGGACTTTCCACCCTAATTATTCTTCAGGAAGCAAGAAGAGCTGGTTACCCACTTGTTTTTTCTTTCATATGTGACATGCCATGCTGTCACACTGCTGGTTATTCTCCACTTCGTAGCATGTTATTTCACCCATTCTACACAAGTGCATAATGGTGTGTAGCTTGATGAAAATTTTCTTGTAGTGTGGAATTCTGCTGTCTTTTCTTGGGTATTTTACAGGAACTCAAAGGAAATAGGAAATGGAGGAGGAAACAGAAAATCTATGGGCCCCAGCTTTTGAAGTAAAGCAATTCATGCTAGATCTAGAGCAGGGATACTTTAAAAATGTGACTTGGACTCCTTGGGCAGCAGATCTGATAGCTACAGTAATTTTGAAGTAGTGATGAGCAGAAATGTTGAAATATCTCCAATGACTGTAATGTGATATGAAAATATATGTGATTTCTGTTGGTGGCAAAGTCACAGGTACTGCTAAGGCCACGACAGTTTGTTACCTACATTCGTAATAGAAAGAAATGCTACATTTCAGCTACAGAGGTTAATGAAAATAAGGATAGTATTTCGCCCACCCAAATTTACGGGCCACTGAAATCTATCCATCAACCCCTGGGTGGGGGTGGGGGGTCCATGGACCCCAGGTTTAGAATCCCTGATCTAGAGCAACCATTGAGTGCTGGTCTATCCACTTCCTTCCTGCTCTCAGTTGAAATACCTAAGACATTACGCAGTAGATTCCAGACATGAGATAAAGGCGTGAGAAGGGACTGCTCTCAAAGTGGGCTCATCCTACAATGAGCTAACCAGCCACAAGTACCTGAATATACACTTAGGGCTCATTCCCAATTATATTTAAACCAGTTTGTGATTTGCCTTCACTATGTGTTGGTGAATCAATTCCAAAAGGTCTGTCATTCCCACTGTGAAAGTGGAACTTTTCATTATTCCCTTGTAATTGCTTCTTTTTTCATCTGATTGTCATTTCCCACTAGTTTGCGCCACTTCAAAATGAATGTTAATCATTTGCACATCATCGCTGACACAAGCCACAACACAGTGAGGACAGGGCCATTCCAGATGCCGAGCAGGGTGACTTTAGAAACTGAGCCTTCTTCTGCCCCTCAGCAGCCCAGGCTGCCCAAGGACACCATTTCCCCTTTGAGCAGCCTGGCTTGGGAACGCTCTCTCTCTCTCTCTCTCTCTCTATATATATATATATATATATTGACAGGATATGCAACTACTTGCCTTGCTGAGCTGCAGTCCTCCCATAATTGCAAGTCATTGCAAATATGATGGATTGCATATTCTGTCAATTTTTATTATTTTAAAAAATGCATCATGTGCCCATAGGTCATGCCAGAAGCACAAAGGCAGTGCTGGGGGGGGGGGGGGATGACTGATTTCCTGAAAACTGAGGAGGGATGGTAAACACCCCTCTGTCATTAGTTTCCCTCCTCCAAAATGATCCAATTCAGATCCATTGTTCCCACTTGGTGAACACGCTTCAGAATCGATTCTTTTCAAAAGAACCACCAAAAAACTAGCGTCAGGAAACAGCAGGTTTTTTACGTTGACCTCATTTCATCACATTTGAAACTGAGTTCAATAGGATTGGAACCAGTTTCAAATGGGAATGATGGTCATATAACCCAATCAGCAATTCATTTTAAATTATAATGGGAACGAGGCGTTACATTTCTAAGGTATCACATATAAGGGTTGGATTGATCCTAGTCTTTCAAGAGGAGAAAGGACTTTTATTACCAAAAAATTGGGTGCACCACAATGATCCACAGCCTCATTTCTCTTTTCTTGTGCAGTGCATGATGCCACATTCACTTTTATTAATTACAAAGTGCTTTCAGTGTGTGTCTCAAAATTCCCCATCTGACTTCCCATGTCAAGGGAAAAATCTAATTGGATTTTTAATCCTTAACCATTCATGCAATGCACTTCATAGAACACTGAGATGCAAACTGAAAAGTTATTTCGGCTGCCTCATTATACCACTAATTTTTTTTTCCTGTAACCTGAATCAGTAGAAAAATAATGGAGTAATGTATAGATGTTACATGAAAACAATGTGCACCTTTCTTTCAACCAAATCCAAGACTTGAGCTTTGATACAGCTCTCAAATAATGGAGTGCCATGGGCTATTTATTCCCCTAATTTCTATGGTTCAATACAGATCTTGTCTCTTCTGTTTGTTTCATCTAATTGCCTCAAGTCCTAATAAGTTAGTGATGATGTATGTTGAGCACAGGGACCTCTGCCAACAAAAATATTATGTCACACCACAATTGGAGAGGTAAATCTTTTGGGCGGTTCAAAAAAAATCTTCCTGAAAAAAGGTTCCAATTGTGAGATTCAGAATGCACTGGTTCCTTCAGTTGAATCTATTAATTGAAAGGAGATCAGTGGAGAAGATAATGACGGTCAAGTTACATGCACAAATTTTCTGCTTAACTGTTTAAGAGTAGAATGTCCATCCTATTTCCTATAGTTACTATGGGAACTGGCAAGTTAAGGCAAATTCTCCATACCCAGCTTTAGTGTCTCCAAACTTTTATTCCAAACTTTATTTTATCTTTCTTCCTTTCTTTGAAGAATTCATGTTATGCTTTCTTTGGGGGGGGGGGTAGAGAGAAGGAAAGGGAGAAGGAAAGGGAGAGGGAGCATATTTTACAAAATAAGTAAATAATAATAATAATAATAATAATAATAATAATTCTTTCAAAAACATTTTACCATAAATTGAAAGCAGGACTATAATCCCACACACACAAAGAACACAGACTAACAACAACAAAAAAATCAAATAAAATGCTTGTTTAACAAAGAATGCCTTCAATTGCCAATGAAAGAAAGAGGAAGATGACCTAAACTTCTTCTGCTATGGAGTTTCATATCCATGGACCCACCACTATGAAAGCCCTATCGGGTATTGCCACCAATAATGCTGCTCTGGTATGTAATTGCTGTAGTCTAATAATAAGATGTTGGACTAAGGTTCCTGCCACACTGCAGTGCTGCTACACTGCAGAATTAATGCACTGATTTAAGTGTTATGGTCCCATCATATGGAATCCTGGGATTTGCAGTTTGTTATGGCACCAGGGCTCTCTGACAAAGAAGGCTAAATATTTCACAAAATAACAAATCCCAGAACTCTGCAGCACTGAGACATGCAATGGTATCACTAAGGTTGGTGTCACCCAGTGTGGCAATCCATGGTGTCATCCCCCATTGACTTCCTCCCATACCACACCATACAGAATGCTTAGCAGAGTTTTTTGTGATAATATTACTCATAAATCATAATTCCCATATATCACTGAACATAATGGTAATAGCTGTGACATAAACAACTAGCAAAATTAAAATTATACCTTTAACTTACAATATCATATGTACAGCCTAAATGTATTTACACGTGCATAGTTCCATATAGTTGAAGTAAAAAAAATTGGTAAGTTGTGATGTTTTTAAAAGAAAATTAAAAAAAATCAATCCATCAATCATTTTATTGTGGTCAATGACATTATTAAATAACCATATTCTCAAATTCATATGAATACATAAAATATATAAAATATATACATACTATGAACATTAATTAGATACATACACCTATGGCCATCAGTAAAATATGAATATAAATGTAAATATAAGTCATAAAGAATATAAAATATAGATATAAAATATAACTGCATACACAAATAGTAAAAACCTAACCATTTACTAACACCTTATTTTCACAGATCTTAACGGCAGCAGCACAATATTTTGCTATCTTGGTCAACATTTCTGTATACTGCCCTGACATCAACAAAAGCGTATAAAAAGTCTCTGAACAACAAGGGAATGCCTTTATATATGGTTCAATAAGAGCTTCCCAAATTCCAAGATAGAAAGGACAGTGCAGAAGAACATGAGTTATTGTTTCAATTTAACCAGAGTTTCAGGGACATTTATATTGATAGTATGGAGTCTTTTTAAGTTTCCTGTCTTGTATTGCTGATGACAAAGCATTTAACTGAGCAAGAGTAAAGGCTTTACATTGATTTGATATTGAAAGCAAATATGTTTAAAGAATATCAGTGCTGTGTCAATTAATACATTGTTTAAAGTTACCTGTAGATCATGCTGCTTATCCACATCCATAATTCATTGTCTGAGGGCTCGACTAGCTACATCAAAATCCCACATTCAAAAGATACACTTCAGAAAAACCACAAAATCTGACTTGAGCAAAATGGCTTTTTCATACTGATTGGAAATTATCTTGAAATATCAAAGGGGTTGAACCAATTGGTCAAAAACTTAATTTCAGCCAAAAACTAAAAATAGCTAACCAAGCCCTAGCTTTGACTTTCAGGAAACCGACTTCCAACCTCAGAGCAGGATTACAGACCCAACATGGTATTTGCAAGATAGCCCTCAGGGGTTTTGCAAGGTATTTGCAAGATAGCCCTCATTTTGATTGAACTACTTCCAAGATAGTAAAAGAAGAGTAAGGGCCTAATTGAGCACCATAGAGTAGGTGACTGGGAGGTTTGGCTTGAAACAACCTTAAGACAGCTGGAACATATTGCCCTCCTTTAGTATAAAATAATTTTTGTATTACAGATGTAGATCTCTGTGCCATTCTGCAACATATTCTGCATGTGCCTTACAATTTCTGTTAGACTGGAATACGACACCAAGATACTTACAGGTCCTTACCTGTTCAATCCTATGACCATTTAACATCCATTTATACAGTTTTGGTCTTTTTGCAAACACCATGACTTTGTTTTTTGTTTTTTTTCATAATTTATTTGAAGACCTTCCTCTTGACTGTAGTGTGCAATGCTCTTTGTAAACCAATGGGTGTCTGTGATAATATCACTGCATCATTGGCATATAGCAGCACTGAAAGATATCTACCTGCTAACTTGGGAGGGTGAAAATCTAACTGACTAAAAGCAGCAACCATTGAATTGATGTAAAAATGAAACAACAATGGAGCCAATGTACATCCTTGCTTGACTCCATTATGTGTAAAGATTTTATCTGATAGCTGATCTTCCAAGTTACACCTTAATTTCAGGGATCTATTTTCATGCAGTTTGTAAATAAGCAATAATAAGCGATGATCTACTGATGAGGCCTCTAACTTGTCCCACAATCTATCTCTAAAGATTGAATCAAAATCAGATTTAAGGTCAATAAAAGCTGCATATAGGGACCCTTTAGCTGTACTGGAATATTTTTCCACCAAATGTTGCAAGATTAGGGCTAGATCCAAAGTAGATCCTTCTGATCTAAAACCTGTCCGTTCCTCAGCCAGAACATTTTCATTATCCATTCAATATTGTAATTTCCAATATGGATGTTTAGCATAGATTTTACTAACAATTGATAACAAACTGACTGAGTGATAGTTTGCTGGATTATCCTTTCTGCCCTTCTTAAAGATTGGAATAATAATAGCTGTATTTCCAATCAGATGGCATGTGGGCATTCTGATCAATATATGTAAAAAGATTTGCCAAAATTGAAGCCCACCAATCTCTATTGGTCTTAATTAGCTCAAGGGGAATACCATCACCACCTGGAACCTTGCCTGGCTTAATATGATTTACAAGCTCTGTCACGTCATCCATTGATACTGGTTGCTATTCTGGAAAGTTCCCGGTAATACAGTTCACTTGAAAGGTAAGAGATTCTTTATTGGCGTATAACTCATAAAAATGAACTTCCCAAATTTCAGTAGGAATATGACAGTCTGCCCATGCAGAGCGACTTTTAGATGTTATTGACATGAGCCACCAAAAAGTTTTCACATCTTTCTGTCTAACTGCATTAATAAGTTGTTCCCATAGTAGTTGTTGTGCTCTACTTTCTTTAGTCTTGATCAATTTTTTAGTCTCTTTTTAGTTGCAATAGATCTTCTATCCTCACTTCTGTTTTTTTTTTTTTTTTTTTTTTTGGTGGAGCTTAAATTTAAAAATAAGCAATTTTTTAGTATCCCTACACTCAAAATCAAACCAATCCTTTGAACTAAACTTCCTAGTATAGACTATTTTAGTATTTATAGCTGCAAATACTTCATACTGCTCAACAATCCCATTATTTGAACCTATTGCAAGACAGACAGAATGGATCTTGGAGAAATGATTAGTGTTGACCAACCCCCCCCCCCCCAAAAAAAACTGCAGTCTTTTGTGACCACTTAATCTTATTATTGGTAACACCTCAGAATTTGATTTTAAAATATCCATAATATGCATATGGTTATCAGTTATCCTCAGATCCAAGTTTAAGGTAGGTGATCACTCTCCAACCTCTTATCTATTACCATTTTTATAGTGGGGTTCAATAGAGCATGACTAACAAACATATAGTCAATAGTGCTCAACCTAGCTCCTGACCAGAATGTAAACTCCCCTGGCATATACCCAGTAACATTCCCATTCTAAATAGAGAGATCTAACCTGTATGCTGTCTGTACCAGATTAAGACCTGCATAATTGCTGACAGTATCTTTTGAACAGCACATTTTTGCAGGAATAAAAGGTAGTTTTTCCAGGGCACAGATATGCCCCCAGTCTAGAGTTGAAATCACTCCCCCAATAACTATCTGAGACATAGATTGATTTACTCTGAGCATGCAATTGGTGAGGGGGTAAATCTACATTTATAAACATTATAAATTATGCCATTGAGGATCGTAGGAAGATATTGAGTAGAAGCAGAGTGTATTGTATTCTGTTGAAGAAAACTAGATTCAGAAACATTATTTGGAGGTAAAGAGAGACATGCCAAGTCCTGCTCAAAACCCAGTGTTGTCAGGGATTTGGGTGCAGTTTGTACTGCTGGAATTTGTAGATATTGTATAATATGGCCTTCAATATCTTCAGTAATTTCTGGATCTAAGCAAATTAAGTTCCCTTGTTGGCAGTCCTTTGAATCATCTGCTAACCAATCATTTCTGCTTGCTGTTGAAGCTAAAGTAGAAAGATCTTGTTTTGCCTGAATAGTTATATTATCTTCATTAAGCTAGTCTCTTAATGGTTTGGTTTTATCATGTAGGGAAGATAAGCTTATTTTAAACTCCTCCCATTTGAAATTAAGTTCAGCCAGAGGAGTTAAAATATCCCTATTATTTAGTGCGCATCTATAGATGTTGAAGCACTGGATTCTTTCTTTGTATCCCTGCTGTCAAATTTTCTTTTGATCCATGATTTGCCTTTAGATCTTTCACAGTTAACTTTCTGAGGAGTGCATGCAGAAGTGCATAATACTGACCTTCTCTGAAGTAAAGGTTGTATAGATGTTTCTATGAAGACTCTGATAGCAGTAATCTGGAATTTGACCAAGAAAGTTATCATTTAAGTAACATGAGTGGGATCACAGCATGCTCAAAAGTGAGGTCTACTCTTTTTTGACCCCTTACATCCAGCAGCCAATAGATTTTCTTTAGGTTCAACTTTTGAGGCTTTATATTTAGCAAGGAAACCTTTACTGCCCTCCATGAATACCATTTCACTCTGTTAATATTAATTGGAGCAATTAGAAGAATAGCCTGTGTAGATTGGAAGATCTTTGTGCTGCAAGATTTCCCCCTCCAAATGGGGAATTGATTGTGATTGTAAACTGTTCTTTTTTTTTTACAATTTTATTTATTTAAAATAATTTACACAAACACATGAAAAAAACAGAAACAAAAACAAAAACAAAAAAGACAAAAAACAATACACATTCAAACAATATCAATATATCATACATCAATCAACCCACCTCCCCAACCTCACAAACACAACCAATAATACATTTAAACACTACGCTAATCTTATGTTAGTTATCTGATTTCTCATTTCCCAACTGATTACCTCTATGTTTAAACATAAATACATCGGTTCTTTCTAATACTACAATAACCTAGGACTATGACATATTCCTTCTAAACTTAATATTAAATACATTCTTAAATTTTCTTATCTGTAACGCTTCCCACATCTTACTTGTTAAAACATTTAGAAGTAACCAAATTTATTTTAACCCAATCTTATTCAATATTACCATTATTATTACCAAATCTATATCACATTACAATTCGTTTTCATCATCTTTTATCTTGTAATTTTTAACTAGTTCCCACTGTTCCTTCCTTGTATCAATATCTCTATTTTGAATTAAAGCAGTCAAAATATCTAAATTCATTGCTTCTTTTAATCGTATAAGCCATTCTTTTGCATTAGGTATTTCTCTTTTCTTCCAATATTTTGCGAAAACTAATCTTGCTATTGAAACCATATATAATATGATCCTACCATATTTTTTCTCAATTGTTTTATCAATTCTGTGTGTCATATTTAAAAGAAAAATTTTAGGACACCATGGTATCTCAACTCCTAGTATTCCACACATTTTAGAATGAATTCTTCTCCAATATTTCTTAGCAAGGGAACATTTCCACCACATATGATGGAAATTCCCTTCACTCTTTTGGCATTTCCAACATTTTCTGCTTACAGTTTTATATATTCAATTCAGTTTAGTTGGATATAAATACCACCGGTGCATCATCTTCAGGAAGTTTTCTTTCAGATCCTGGCATAAAGTGAATTTATTTGTTGCTTTCCAAACTTTCTCCCAGTGTTCCATTTGAATATTTTCATCTAGATCTTTAGCCCATAATATCATTGCATGTTTTATTTAGACAAAATAATTGAGAATAAAGAAGGCCATCATATATCTAAGTATTATAAGTTGTTTAGAGAGCGATATCTTGAACAGGACACAATAAAACATGATTGTAAACTGTTCTGCAAATTACTATCATGCCTGGGATTACTAGCCTCTTCTCCCTTATTACTCCTTATCTGAGAGTTAATCTTAGGGGGGCTGCAGACAGGCGGCTTTAGGCCACCCTGGGAAGTGGAGGATTGAGGCCACAGCTACCACATGCTGTGGCCCCAATCCTCCCTTTTGCTGCTCTGAAAAGAGTAGCAGAATGCTGCTCCTTTCAGGGGCAGCAAAATAGTGCCCTAAGAGCTGGCGCACGGCTCTTTCTCACCCCTTTTGGCACAGCGCATCAGGACGGTGCGCCGGGAGAATGTCCTGATGCCATATGCCATGCATAATGGTGCACGCCATCAGGATGTTGTCAAGCTGGAGTTGGGGTGGCTGGCATGTGACTGCCCCTCCCCATCTCTGCCTCCAGGCCAGCCCTTATGGGCGGTTTGCAGAGGCCCTCACATTGAGAGAAAGACTTGTAAGCTTCCCTAGTGCACATTCAACTGTATTCATTTTATTACAAATCCTTTGTAGACTTTCGATCACTGTTTGGGCTTTTAGAAAACATTGTACAGCTAAATAATTAGGGTTGGCATTCTTTGAAAAGTTCAAAACATCTTCTTGAGTAGGGGAAGTAAAAATAACTAATGAATCACAGTTCTCCTGAGTTAAAACAGGGGTTTCATTACTCAATGCAGCAAACCTATTATTTAGAGTAATGGTAAATGAAATAGGCAAATTACTCACAGGACAGTTAGCTGTTAAAAAATATAAAATATAAAAAATTAAAATTAAAAATAGTAAAAAAAAAAAAAAAAAAAAGCATGGGACCTCTTCTCTCTCCTCCCATTGAGCCTCACCACACTTACACCATCTCTTCAGCATTAAAGGAATGCAGGCCAATGCCACAGTCCATTTTTTTCCAAAAGGCAGATGTTTGGGGAGCAGTGGTGTCACCCCTCATTAGGATGTCACCAGTGCAGCTTGCACCCCCCAGTGATCCCCGGGAGCCATGGCAATTAAAGTGGTGTCAAAATGCATTAATTCTTCAGTGTAGATGCAGCCCTAAGACTGAGGCCAAGATTCCAATCCTCAGTCTGTCATTAAAAGTCACAGCATTATGTTAGGACAATAACTCACTGTAACCTATGTGCTGAAGTAGTGGCTTGGCCACTGATCAGCCCAGGACTATGGCAACCCACTCTCGAAGCAGGCCACCACCACAGTCCCAAATGAGCCACTGGCAAGAAGAACTTTTTCTGTGTTCCTTTTCCCAGCAGCTTTGAGCTGCCTTAAGTGGCCTTAGAGTGGCTTCCAGACATTCTGGGAATATGCATCATCTACACATCTTGCCCCTGAAACAGGCCAGAAGCTGCTCTTTTTGGTCCGTCTGTTTTGGGCCTATGCTTCCTTGTTCTTGTGAAGATACATGCAGGATGGAAGAAAGCCATGTATGCTATCTGGAGCTCTTTGGAGAAAAGAGGGGATATAAATGCGTTAAAGAGATAAATAAATGGCACATAAAATGGGAGCCTGTCTAAACCATTTTAGGACACAGAGAGGCCCAGAATAGAATGCTAACTTGAGACTCCTTCACTGGAGTCAATGTGGTATGTAGAGGTTAGACCAAGACTTGGTAAAACCTGGGACCTATCCATACTACAGAATTCTAGCACTATTATTCCCCTTTTACTATCACAGTTCCATCCTATGGACTCCTGGGGTTTGTAGTTTGCAGAGGCAGTAGAGGAACTGTCTGGCTAAGAATTTTAAGTTTATTTATTTATTTATTGGATTTATATCCCATCTTTCTCCCAAGATGGGATTTAAGGTGGCTCCCCTCCCTAAACGTCCAATCCCAGGATTCCATAAGACAGAGCCAAGGTAGTTAACATATTTTGCTATGAGCAGTATAATCATCTTATAACTATGTAGTATAAATGGGTAGAGTTTCCTGAGTGAAAACTGGAGAGGCCATCTTCATTTTTAATGGTTATGTAGAAGGGGAGATTTTAGTAGGTGTTCCTTGTCATATAACTAGGTGACAAGCAAAGCTTGCCAAAATCCCTTCTTCTCCACAACCATTGAATGTACATGAGCCCCCTCCAGTATTCACTCTGGCAACCCTGACCACAGGTTCTAAACTCCACTCAGCTATGAAGTTCACTAGATGGCTTTGGGCCAGTCACTGATTCTCAACCTAACCCATATAGGGTTGTAGTAAAGATAAACTGAAGAGGAGGAGGAATAGGAGTATAGTGTAAACTGCCCTGGATTATTTGGAGAGGACAAATGGTAGAAATATAATAACAAAGGATATTTGGATATGGGTGATAGCACTGACTGTGGTTGATCAAACTATCTTGAGTAGAGGCCACTGACACCACTGGAATTTGTTTTGTGATCCCCTCCCCCACTATTAGGCTTTTGGAAATCAAGTTAAAGGTGTGATGAAAGAAAGAAGCAGGCATCAGTGCAGCAATGCCAATGTTGATGTGCCCTCTCTAGGGACGTTATCACACGGGGGCAAATCTGCTGGTTAATCCACACAAAACCCAAACAGAAATTGAATTAGTGCCCCGTGTTTTCACACGACGTCACACAGAAACTGGACAGAAAGTGGACAGAAACTGGTGTTAACCGAGATCTTTTGAAATTCAGTTGTTTGGAGGAAATGCAAATGCGCAATTAAGGTAAATTCACAATTAAGGTAAATTTGCCGAATGTAAAAAGCAAATGCACATTTGGAAGCATTTCCCCGCATTTTCCCATGGTTCCACGGGGTCCTGGAGGCAGCGTAAGTGTCTCCTTCCCCCTCAGCAGACGGCTAATTGAGCCGTCTTGGGGGCAGGGAAGGGGAGGGGCAGCTGCACGATCGGCGCCCCAACCCCTTCCCCAGGTCATCCTCGGAGCACCGACCCTCCACACGGCCGGCACTCCAAGGAGAACCTCCTCAGAGCGCTGACCCTCTGCACGGCCAGCGCTCCAAGGAGGTCCTCCTTGGAGCCCCGACCCTACGCATGGGCAAGTGACAGCTGCGGCGAGCATAGTGCGCATGTGCTAGATGATCATTTCTAGTACATGTATGGGATTTTTTCACTTGTGTGTGAACGTTAAATGTGGTTTCAGCGGGAGCTTCCCTTAATTGTGCAATTAAGGTAATTATGTGTGAAAAACATTTGTGGAATCAAGGTTTATTTTCAGTTCATTTTTGGAATTTGTCATTTCCAGTTTATTATCGCTTTGTGGCCCACGTGTGATAACGTCCTATGTGTAAGGCCTGGGGCAACCACTCCCTGTTCCCACCAAAAGGCCAGGGCCTTTCCTAATGCTTGTTCTGTTTCAGTGTGAAATGTTGATATTGCATACCCACCACATTTCACAGAGGATGGTCAAGATAGCTAAAATTATGAATGAGGAACAACACATAAGCCAGGAGAGTCTGTAGAAATTTGCTTTTGCTTGAGTCTATTGGGAAAGACAAGATTCTGCATCCTCCTGTCCTCTCCCCCAATTACTGCAGCTAAATAGATGTGTGGTATGCACACATTTTGCAATTGTTATTTAATTACTATTTCATTGTGCTAGTAACCCTGGCATAGCTGGAGGAAGACACAGGTCTCTGTATTACACTGGGAGGCAGGGAATGGAGTGTGTGGGGATTCCTGCATGAGAAAGATTACCGGAAACATCCACTGGGAAATCTTTGTCCATGTGCACCCCTTTTAACCAATGGGAACTGAACAGGAGTGCTCTTGTATTCTTTTGCAACTCCCATTCATTCAAAAGAGAGACATGTAGAAGGACTTCCCAGGGGATCATGCCCTGGATTTAGCCTCCAAGAAAACATTATGTAGATATTTCCTCACCAGATGTGTCACATTTATTTATTCCATTATTTGTATAGCACTGTGTTCACTATGTACTGTATGATGCTTAAGGACAAGTTGGCAAAATAATATGCTATCAAGATAGTTTTTTTTAAAAAAAAATAATAATGGAAGAAATACAGACTACTATACAAAAAACCTCTGATGCCAGAGATGCTGTACTCTCTCTTGTTTTTCTATTACAATTTAACCCATTCAATGATCATACTTTTATCCTTTGTTTCAGCTATGTTGAAGCATTCAATTTCTCCTGGAAAAATAATGATGAATTATTTATATGCAGCAATTATTTATTATCATTTATGCAAAGCATGTCATATTATATATGCATAGGCGAATTTAATCACTCTTAACCTGCAACGCCTTTAGGGGCATCCTCTGATAGGCAAAAGGTTACTTATATTTACCATTGTAGACAAATACATGAGCGCTAAGAACTTTTATATTGATTTGCAAATTAACCTTCCATTGGTTTAGGTAAGGCAAGAAGTAGTAACCATTTCAATATATGTTGTTCAGCAAAAGTATTTCACATTCAGCCAATGTGATCTGATTGAGAAGATAGTAGGAAAAATATCCTTCACTGTAATTTTTCCCATTTTATTTAACTTTATTCATTCATTTATTTCATTTTTAATTGCTCTCTCCTGAAGTAGAGATTTTGCCGTTACTCTTAAAATAAATAAATGTATTAGAAAAAATATCCCAAAGAGGTAACTTCCCACATGATTTTTTAAAAAAAACCTTTAATTTCTGAAACTGAATATAATATTTTATGCTTGCCAATATATTTCTGCTTACTGCTCCAAACCAGTTTAAGGAGCTTCTGTAGTATATTTTAAATAATCAAATGAAAAAAAAGGCAGAAAATATTGCTCTTCTTTTACAATATGGAGTCTTCTAAATTAACATTACAGGAAATGGCTTTTCAATTGAGAGCCTGGGAGCCAATAAGACCAGTCTTCTGACCCCTCAAACCCCTCAAATGTTTGAAAATTGCAAGTCAAAATCTCTTCTCTTTCTCTCTAATTAATAGTGAAAACATTCTCAGTTCTCCAAATACTGATGCTTATATAGTCAAAGTGGCACCATTTAAGCAAAAGAGAGAAGTATCAGAAGGCATGAGAGCCAGCATGGGGTAGTGGTTTGACCACTGGACTACGACTCTGAAGATCAGGGTTTGAATCCCTGCTCAGCCATGGAAACCCACTGAGAACTTGTTCTCTCAACCTCAGCGGAAGGCAAAAGGAAACCTCCTCTGAACAAATCTTGTTAAGAAAACCTCATGATAGGATTGTCTTATGACATGAAGGCACACAACAAGACAACAATCAGCAGGCTTGAAAAAAAATCATGTGTTTTCAGAAGTACAAAAAGTAGAGGGGGGGGGACTCCAAAGGGGAATAGTTCCCAAAAATGTTGAGTGCTGGTGGGGAATGGAACTAGATTGAGATGAAACACTGTGGAAATGGGCAGTGATGTCTAGAACAGTGAACAATAGAACTATTCTCCAATCCACTTCAAATTCCAGTGTTTTAAATCTAGAGTTCCTTCTGAAATCTTCCTTCTGAAAAGTGATTAACACCCAGGGATTAGGAAAATCAGAAAATAGGACATTTGATGTCTATCTCATGAGATGTAATGTAAGTCTGGCCAACAGAAGCAGCATCAATGGAATGGAGGACTAGTTGTGTCCTCTTCTCAGCAACTCTAGGTGGAGATGGAAGATATTTTTGTGTTAGTCATAAATCTGGCTGAAGTCAGGAAGAGCCTAAGCATGGAGAACAAAATTAGGTTCACAGATAAAAAAGGAGGTGGGAGGCAAGGGAGGAGGAATTCATATAATTCTTCCCTTTTTTCCAATAATGAGACTCAAGGCAATTAACAGAAATTAAAATAAATACAGTTAAAAGCACAATTAATATCACTTATAAAGACATATAAGAATTGCATGTCCCTACTATAAGTGGTTTGAGCATTGGACTATGAGGCTCACTAGGTGAGCTTGGACAAGTTATACACTCTCAGCATCAAAAAAGCCTTAGAGTCGCCATAAGTAAGAAATGACTTGAAGGCATAGAACATTAAGTGTTCTTGTACATGAAAAGGCACACAATTATAAGTGTTATCATACATCAAATGATTTTATATTCTTTCACTGAATCTACATTAGATTTCAGGTCCTCTCCATTTATTTGAGCTCTCTCTCTCTCTCTCTCGTTTAAGGGGGAGACACGTAAAATGCATAATGATATCAGTCTTAAATGATAGTTAATGGTTGTATTTGTACACTGTCTTGTTATCTGCTTAGATGAAGGACAGTTTAAAAATGTGTTAATAAATAAACCAACAATCATTGTATATATTATTTGTACTAGCATGGAAGTGGTCCTGAATGCAATTAACACACATTTTTCAATGAACAGTATCTTACAATATCTCCTTATAATTTCTAACATCTCTTTTAAACAGAAACACAAATGATTTTGTCCCGTGTGCTTCCTAGCATTCACCTGACCTAATATATGATTAAATTCTGGTGCAGACAGCATTTTAGAAATGGTACAAAATGTATGAGGGGGTATCATAAAGTAATAATTATCACCCAGAAGTTTTTAATAGTATATTGATGAAATTTTGTCAAAACAGGTTGCCATCTATGAACAATTTCCTCCTGTAATCAAAGAGACGCAGAGTGTGAAGCAGTCCTTGAATCTTAAAGTAATTTAAAAGGATAATAAACATGCAGTTGGTTCCTCAGAGGGTTAGTGTCCATCTTGTTTGTCACCATTTCCTGCCTAATCCTACCTAATGAGGGTTTATGTTAACATGGCTAAGCACTTGCAGTTATGTGCTACCAAGCCAGCTAAGCTTAGAAAAGACATGCCATCCAAATGTCACTGCCACTGGCTATCTACCTCCAAGACACTGAATAATGTGAGGGATGGGCAAAAACTTTCTTTTCCTTCCTGCTGCTCCTTCTCCTCTGAAAATTAGTGCTACCTGATAGGGACATGTATCTCCAGTAAGTAATATGTGGCTTTCACAGTTGAGAATCACTGTTGTGCCCTAGATAAGGATTAATATTTGAAGTCAACTCAACTGCACATCATACTCTACAGCTCTTAGGCACAGACATATTAAATTGTTTTCTATTGAATTGTTATGTTTTATATCTCACTTTTCCTACAAGTTACTCAAAGCAGTATACATATATGATCCTTCTCCCATTTTTATCCTGTGACATATGTCAGTCTGAGAAATAGTGACCATCCCAAGTGGAAGCCTCATGGTAAAACAAGAGTTTGAACTTGAGTCTCTAGAGTCATAATCAAATACCCTAACCAATATAAGTACATTACATTGATGCATTAAATATTAAAAACAGCATATAAAATCAGTGTTAAAACCCCAATTCATTTATAATGAGAACATCTTTTAAAACAAGGCAAGTGAAATAAGAAGAAACTTTCCTGGTGCCAAAAGGAGAACTTTGAAGTATCCCACTTGTCATCACTCTCCAAAATGAAGAAAAACTACTCTGAGTTCAGTCTGTCACCCACTTTCAGATTCACCTAATTGTAACACTGTTTGGCCCACAGTTCACTAGCATGCCTACAAAAATACTGGGGGGGGGGGGGGAGGACTTGCCAAAAACCTTGCAGAAATCAAGATATATTACATTCAGTATTCCTAAGTGTGCACAGACTGACTGTTTAATCATCTGTTCTAGAAACTTTCGTGCTACCAACATCAAGCTCAGTGGCTGGTAGTTGCTCTGGTCGCCCTCCTCCTCACTGGTGGGACCTCTCCTGTGCTCCAAAAATTATCAGAGATAATTAACAGTGGTTCTGAGATTACATGTGCAAGTTCCTTAAGTACTCTTGGATGCAGCTCATCCAGCCCTGGAAACTTTTCATTTAGAGTAACTACGAGCCTTTGCAGACTGCCAGAAATAGTGCAAATTGAGTCCATTTAACTGCCCTGGCTCAGTGCTAGGGAATCATGGGAATTGTATTTTTTTCTGGGACATTGAGTCTTCTCTGTCAGAGAGCTCTGGTGCCACAATAAACTACACTTCCCATGATTCCCTAGAACTGAGTCAGGGCAGTTAAAGTGGACTCAATTTGTATTATTTCTGGCAGTCTACAAAGGCCCTACATCCTTTTTTACCACCTCTCTAACTATTCTAGGATATTATCCCCTTGCTGCATGATTTATTCTATTTTCAACATTTAGAGCACTGTTTTCCTTTTGGGAGGAGACTATGACAAAAAGATATTAAACAGTTTTTTGTGGGTTTTTCGGGCTGTGTGGCCATGTTCTAGAAGAGTTTCTTTCTGACGTTTTGCCAGCATCTGTGGCTGGCATCTTCAGAGATATTAAACAATTCAGGTTTCTCTCTATCTTCTGCTAGCATTTTGCCATCTTCTCTATACAGTGGCCCTACCATTTCTCTCCCTCAATCCTTATTAAACAACATGTCCCTGCACAGGGGAAACTGGGTGGAAGGGTCTCCAAACAACTGTGGAACCTGTATGCCTACCCCTAAGACAGGACTACAAAACAGTTTCCTCATTTCAAAACACTATTCTGTGGAGAGATCTCCTGGGCAGAAGATCCTACCTTAAAGGTCCAGGAGCCAGGTTCACAACACCTGTTGCTCATTATAGAAAGAAAGACTCCCATTACATTGATGACACTGCCAGCACTTTTTGAATATTTACAACAAAGCTGGGATTGTGATTATATTCTTTTGTGTCTTTTCTTTTGCTTCACAATCCTTTTACTGAACAGAACAATGTGGCTGCACAACTGTGGGCTGGGCCATTACTTGACATAAACACAACTTCTCCCCATGGATCATCCAACACTGCAGAATATTCCATGTGCCTACAACAAGAAAGTTGCATTATTCTCCCACTGATTTCTCTTTTTGGCATCTAAATGCACAGACGATTTGCATCCTTTCTCTCACTTCTCATCAGTGTGGAATTTTAACACCTTATTTATTTATTTATCAGATTCCTTTTGAGCTCTGCTTTAATGGTGCCCTTGGGTTCGAAAGCACAAACTTTTTATGCTCTCTTAGAACCTATTTCTATGTGTTGTGGAAATGTCAAGGGTATAAGGCATACCTACCCTTTTTGTACTGGGGTCTCTTTTGTTTTGTCAAACTATACTTGGTATAAATTTTTCATTGTTCCCAGTGGAACAGGGTTGCTTCTGACTAAACAAACAAAACCTTGATGTACATCATTCTGGTGTTCTGACTGGTTTGACACTCTCTTTCCCAATTGTGCTTAAGCAGCTGCTGACAATTTTCTGATGCCGAATCACTTTCTCCCCCCCTCCCCACTTACACTCTCAGGAATTTCAATTGTATGGCATTATTCAGTTGTATGGCATTATTATTCCTTCTATTTCACCACATTTCTCTTATTTATAGCCTACTTTTGGGAACTAGAAGAGATATTGACCCAGAGGGCACACCATCTAACTCCTCACCATGTTGGCTTTTTAAGGCAATACCAGGGACCCACTCTCTTAACTGCTCTTTTCCTCTGCCTTGGAGTGATATTCCCAAAGGTTCAATTTAATCCTCTGATTTGATTTTTCTTCCTCAGTCATGACTGAACAGATGTCCTTTTAGGCCAACGGATGGCCCATTCTACTTGTTAAGTCTTCTCTGTTGCCCACTCACCACAAAAAGAACAGAAGAGCAATTGATGAATTGGGCCAAAGACCTATAAAGCCCACTATCTTGGTCGAGCAAATGTACATTGGAAGCTCACAAACAGGATATGAGGGCATAGCCTTCTGGTACAGACAGAATAGGGAAAGTAGTAAGGAAACACAACCTCCAAATGGTTTACAAACCAACCAAGAAAATCCAACAAATGCTGCACTCAGCGAAGGACAGGAGAGACCCTCTCACAGCCACAGGAGTTTACCGCATACCATGCAGTTGCGGACAAGTCTACATAGGGACCACCAAACGCAGTGTCCAAACACGAGTCAAGGAACATAAGAGACACTGCAGACTGGGCCAGCCAGAAAAATCAGCGGTAGCAGAACACATTATAAACAATCCCGGGCATAAAATGCTGTTTGAAAACACTGAAATTCTGGACCATGCCAACAACTATCAGGTCAGAATGCACAGGGAAGCCATCAAAATCCACAAACACTTGGATAACTTCAACAGGAAAGAAGAAACCCTTAAAGTAAAAAAGATATGGCTACCAGTCCTACAAAATAAGAAAATCAGCACTCAGCAAATGCAAATGGGAAACCAACCAGGGTCAGGGGCTTTCCCAGCAGACAATAACAGACAATCTCCTTGATTGCATATCCTCACCCAGAAGCCATGCCATTAACAACAAACAATACCTATTCAACACAGAACAACACACAGTTTACATGGGATTAGCAGACAATAACCTTGAGTGCATTTCCTCCCACCCTGGAGCCATGCCATCAACAACAGAACAATACTTATTCAACACAGAACAACACACAGTTCACCTGGGAACCATTCCTCCCTACCCAGGGTCTCACAGTATATATACATCCATTCTCTTCTATTCCAGTATTCTCTGAAGATGCCAGCCACAGATGCTGGCAAAACATCAGAAAGAAACTCTTCTAGAACATGGCCACACAGCCCGAAAAACCCACAAAAAACTATGGATGCCAGCCATGAAAGCCTACGACTTCACTTCTGGTATTATTTGTGAACCTGGAAATAGTGTATCTAGCCTTTGAAAGACTGTCTAAACTGGACCCCATCACTTGTGCAAGTCAATCACATAGTTTCACCACATGAGTTGAGAAGAAATGCCACATGCTTATTTGGGAGTCATTGCCCCCAAATGAGAATTCTGTCTCATTTCCTTTGGAGGGGCATAATTCTAACTGGGAAGCGGTAATGTTCTGATTCCATCACAACCCCCACAGCTACATCCCTGTACTTACTCCCAAGCAAATGGGCAGAGACTTCCAGCTTACTAATCATTTCCAATCTGTATGTACATTCCTTGATTCCTGCCCCAGAAAAATCATTATTTAACTAATACATAATCTGTGTTCAAGGGAGGATATGGCAGCTTGATTTTGATGTCTCATTTGCATATGCCAGTAATCTTTGATTATGCATTCGCAAATGCATGTTTGAACCAGTCCTCAGTGGTTGTGTTATGGCCAAGTTCCTCTCTCTCTCTCTCTCCCAGTTTGATGTTTGGAACTTATAAGCTATTAGGACTCATTCAGCTTTTTAAAAAAATATTTTTGCATGATGCTTTCGGAGCTAGCTTGGCATAGTGGTTTGAGCACTGGACTATGACTTTGGAGACCAGAGTTTGAATGCCCACTCTTCCATGGAAACCCATTGGGTTAAGCTGGGCAAGCCACACACTCTCAGCCTAAGAAAAGCCAGTGATAGGGTTACCTTAGGGTCACCATAAACTAGAAATGATTTGACGGCACACAACAACAACATGACACTTTTCATCTACTTGAATAGTAATGTCTGTCTCCAAGTTCAAGATAGTAATGGGTAAGTAAATGTTTTTTGTAATCCTGGACACGAACACTAATCAATTCTGATTGTCCAGTTCACTCTCTTTTTACCCAGGTGTGCATTTCCTGGTGAAGAGTAGGTCTCACTCATAAAAACAAAAACAAAAGAAAGAATTGAAACTTAATGTATAATATGTGGCTGTAGCTTCTGTGGACTGCATAGGGAATTATGTATAAAAATTCACAATACAGTCTTGTTTTAAATTATACAACATAAAAAAGTAGCCTCACTTGTCAGTGTTAACACTGTTGGCCATTGAAATGCAGGGTAGAGAATGGCATTATTTTACTTTTTGCTTTACATAATCCCACAGTTACAATGAAGCAGTAGGCAAAGGATCAGAAGGTGATTAGTCAGACTCACAGTAGGTGCACATCAAGAAATATTTGTTATGTGAGTCTTCTAAAGTCAGTGGCATTTCCCTATTTTCTATGAAGTTTGTGTTTAAGTGGCATTAGCTATAATAACCTTTTGATGTTACACAGAGCTTCCTTCTAAAATCTTCCTGCCTTTTTCTCCATGGGATATTGAATATTAAAATAAGAATAGACTAAGAAAGTGCTCTACATGACCTAACTTTAATTGCTTTCATTTATGTAATGTGATCAGGAGAGTCGGAATTGAATTCCTTAAAAAAGAAGAAGGTGCTATTATGTCAGCTTGCAAGCCAGAATTTCAATCTGCTTAAAATCATTTTCCCTTGACCTGGAGACATCGGGCCTTGGCAAACGGCTTATTGAGCCGTCTCTGAGGCAAAGAAGAGGAGGGGCAGCCACACGCGCAGCGCCCCTTCCTCTTCCCGAGGTCGTCCTCGGAGCCGCCGGCCCTCCGCACGTCTGGCGCTCCGGGGACAACCTCCCGCCGCAGTGACCGCACGCGCTGCGGCGGAAAAGTCAGTGAAAGTGCACCCGACGCTTTTAGGGCGCACTTTCACTGACTTCTGAAAGGAGCGCTATTCTCGCGCTCCTTTCAGAAGTGCTGACGGTGCGCCGCGGTGCGACTGCTCCAGTCCCGCAGCGCACCATCGCAGGGTGTCTTGGACGCCCTCGTCTGCTTCCCCCCCATCATCTCTTCAATTCAGTAATGGCAGGCCATTTGTTTATATTGTAGTAAGGGTATTACACACTATACATGCTCAGAAACACTACCCAGGCACTATGTCTTTTGACTATGATCTCCTTGTTAGACACATTAGGTTGGACCCAAAAAAAATTCTTTACTCGAAACCTCTAGTACACTCTCTTGAACTCCAACAGTGAATTCTAAGTACTCTGCCAAACCACAGCAGTTAAAGTGGTATCAATCTGCTGTAACTTTGCAGTGAAGACACACCCTTAATTATGAGTAAGGCTGCTATTCTATAGCCACTTATTTGGCAGCAAGTCAATTAGTCTTCATTTTCAGTAGGTCAATAGGACTAAAGTCTGAGTAGAATGCATTATGTAAGATTGCAATGTAAGTCTAACTACAAATTAGAAAGATGTTAAAAAACTTAGTATATAGTTAGTACTTACAGTATTTGGTTAGACTGTAGGAAGGACATGGAACAGTACTTTTACAGTAATATAACAAATTTGTCATCTGTGGAATAGATTGATTAAAATATGTTTAGAGAACAACAAATGTGATTTATAGGCATTTATCACATGGGAGATGGGATTGCTCCCCTATCCTTATCCTGTCTGTAACCTATACGTACCCCTTGTGAAAGTGATCACATGAATCACTTTCACATGAAAGCAGTCTGAAAAGCACTTTCACCCATCAGCTGAAAGCACTTTCAGCTGTCATGGTATTAATGGGTTCTTCTGTTAATACAAAAGACTGCAAATGACAGGAAAAAGCACTTTCAGCTGATGGCTGAAAGCGCTTTTCAGACTGCTTTCATGTGAAAGTGATTTCCGCAATCACTTTCACTGGCACTTCCCTGCCGGGTCAATATGTGAAAGTCCTTCCTGTGATTGGGCAGGAAGGACAGGACAGGGATGGGACAATGATGTCCTGTCCCTCATGTGATAAACTTCATTGTTTGCTTTTGGAGGGAATAGCTATATTAGTTGATATCGTGCTATATTTTCTATATTATGCATTTTGATATATTAATATATTTCAAAACTGTATTAAAACATATTTTATGGTTCACATTTAAATATGTAAAAATAAAATCAGCTTTTAAGCAATGCCTTCTATGGGCCTAAGCAGACTGCCAGAAATAGTGCACATTAAATTGAGGCACTGCCCTGGCTCAGTGCTAGGGAATCATGGGAACTGTAATTTATTGTGGCACCAGAGCTCTCTGACAGAGAAGGCTCAATGTCCCAGAAAAAAATACAGTTCCCATGATTCCCTAGCACTGAGCCAGGGGAGTGCCTCAATTTAATGTGCACTATTTCTGGCAGTCTGCTTAGGCCTTATGTTTCATGGGATCTAAATATATTTTTATGACTATAACTTTCCATGAAACACACACACACACACACAAATACTGGTTTTGGCTTAGGGATGCAGGAAGCATTGGCAACACAAAAGAAGGAAACTTTTCCATCCCTGTTTTCATTAGTTTGTACATTTGTTTACCTACATTTTTAAAAAAGCTATAATCTTGTCCTAGAGAGAGCCTATAGAGTTGTTGAGGGCTATCATACTTTAAAAACCTGTTGACACAACAGCAGTTAGAAGCTGCTTCTTTGTGGCTTCATGCTATTTCTGCTGTGTAATTATACTGTCTCAGTATTTGACAGTATTTTTTTAACCCACTGCCCCCATTAACAGATATACATGCTCACAAATCTTCAATTGGGGATAATCCTACATGGAACCGAATGGTTCCTGGTTTTCACCACACCTTGAAAGAATACAATAATGGTAATTTTTTTTACATGTGTTTTTGCCTAGGCTACAAAAAATGTTTGTGTTAAATGAGGTTTTTTATTGCAAACAATACCCTCCCTTCGCCTGCCCCCCACACCTCTTGGGGCCAGTCTACACAATGAAAATTCTCCTGATAGAATGTGGGTAGGATATGATCCACACAGAATATAGATAGAATGTGATTCAAATTCATTTGTCCCTTTTCGGATGCGGGGAGTGAAAAGTCCTCAAACTCTAAAGAAAAAGGTATCACACTGTTCCTCGTATTACCCTGAAGGATGTGCATTATTGAATGTGTACACATCCTCTTTGAATGCCTTTGCATTGCAGAGGGTGGGTGGATGGGTGGACAGATGAGCAGATGGGCATTACTGCTAACAGAGTTTTTTTGGTTTTAGGTGCATATAAGTTTTGCCTAACCTCCTTGGCTTTTCACAGCATTTTTATTAATTTTTTCAGTCAGGAACTAGCTGTTTGAAACTAGTGCTAAATTTTTATGTCCTCCCCACACACACTGAAGGCAAAGGGCATTTAAATGGGTAAAGATTGCTTAGAAGAAATATGCAACTGTTCCTTCACTCCATCATATTGACAGTTATTTCCCCCAGTTACTCTTTCTCCTCTTATCCACTGCTCAAGAGACTGCCCTCGGTTCTTCCAGATTTCAAGTGTTTGGAGTGTGTGTGTGAATTAAGTTCCTGTTTTCAGGAAACTTTGCAGCATACAATAACCAAAGTGATCCAAACAGAAGGTGATTGAAGAAAATATAGTGCTAACCTGTAGGGAGGGGAGGGGAAGGGATACATAACAATGAAAGGTGAAGTGCATATGGTCACTTCCTTTGATAGATAGTCAAAAATAATCATAATGGTGCAGTGTGTGGGTGACAGAAATCACATACATGCAAATAGGCAGGAATGAAATATAGACAATAGAGGTTGATGTGAAGGTGCAAAAATCCACAACAATTTGCATAAAATACACACATGTAGAGCAGCCCTTAGTGTAGCTACACTTCAGAATTAAAGCAGTCTGACACCACTGCTTTGTAGTTTTGTAGTTTGATGAGGCATTTAGCTTGGGCTGTCAGAGAGCTCTGGTGCCTCACCAAACTAGAAATCCCAGGGTTCTGTAGCATAGAGTCATGACAGTTAAAATAGTGTCAAACTCATTTAATTCTGCAGTGTTTCTGCCATCTGTGTAATGTTTATTTTTTGTAGCGACATTACTTTATACAGATGGCATCAAAATATGCTCCCTATTTATACATAAACCTTTTATTTAAAAGGCTGCTGTCTCAGTATTTTATACAGACGGCATCAAAATATGCTCCCTATTTATACATAAACCTTTTATTTAAAAGGCTGCCTTGAATACACAAGAGCATCCTGTTAGTGACATAAAGATATATAAGTTGCACTTTTTGTTTTATTTTATTTTTTAAAAATGTTACATTGTCATATCTATGGTAGGTAAACAGAGTTGAGCATTTGGGACCATTGTGCATACAGCAGCACATTAAAGTACATAGAGTAACATGTGAATGTACGTTGCTTCTATGGGTGTATCTACAGTGCAAAAATTAAGCAATGAGACACCATGGCTGCATCCTATGGCATCCTGGGACTTGCAGTTTAGTGAGGCACCAGAGCACTCTGACACACTAGGCTTCATACCTCACCAAACTACAAATTCCAGGATTCCATGGGATGAAGCCATGGCAATTAAAGTGGTGTCAAACTGCTTTATTTCTGCAGTGTGGAAATAGCCACTGTAATTGCACAATGAGTTTGTCAGTTATGCACATTGACCACCGATCCACTCATGCTGCCATACATTAGTATTCAGTGTAGAACTTGCTTATTGTAAATCTGCCAGCAGAAATTTATGCTCTGTAGAAGTGATATAGGTTAATATTTGAAGTCTAGGGGAATTCTTAAATACCATAGATAATTTGCAATTGAGTAATACTCTGTTAATAGGCTACAAAAGTGTACAAAGCGGGCTTATTAATAATTACAATATTAAATGAAATGTAAAATAAAAAAAACTATTTAAATACAATGTTTGAAATTGCTACATGTCATTAAGAAAGGGCTGATGCAGAAATAATAAAGTACACCTTTAATCAATTCACAAACTCATGTAGATGAAATTATCAATGTGAATCTCCCATCTCCAACATGTTTGTGCAAAGAAACTTGGCTTGCCAATGCATTTCACCCTGCTAGTCTTTGTCAGAGCATAAAATTAGAAGTGTGTCTGAAATGAATCCAAGTTGACAAGGCTTTATTTTTCCGTGATATTTTTATTGCAGTTTTAAACAAAAATAAAAATAAAAATAAATAAACATTGCTATATTATTATGCATCAAGAGTAGCAATACCATTCTACAACAGAATTTGCATCAGGATGGATGACTAATTCTTGAAAAGGGATAAAACACAATAATCAAGGGAGCTGAGAGTTTGATCATTCTCTGGTGAAATGTAGGTTATTTTGAAACCTATTTGTTTCCTCAGAATGTAGTCTGGGAAAGTAAAATTACAGCCTAAAGAAGAATCCAACATAAGACATAAAGCCATTTAATCCTGAATGATGTCAGTTATTCATATAGCTCTGTCTGTGGGTGCATCTACACTGTAGAAATGCAGTTTAGGTACTGTAGCTTTATCGTATGGAATCCTGGGATTTGTAGATTTACAGGGTATTTAGTCTTCTCTACCAAAGGGTGCTGATGCCTCACAAAGCTACAAATCCAAGGATTCTGTAGGGTGGTGTCATGGCAGTTAAAGTGCTGTCAAACTAGATTTTTTGTACAGTGCAGATGCACCCTATAGCATAGTCTTCTGTCCACTCCAAGAAGGAAGAACTCTTCTTGGGTTCAAGGCCAAACTACATGGGCCTGCACAAATCACACAGAAAAGAGGGAGTGGGTGCTGCCTCCCATCCTTCACTTGTCTCCCTGTAGCCTGTCATGTCTAACGTCCTATGCATGGCCCACAGGAAGCACCTGAGTGGACTTGCAGAACAGTGGACTGCCCTAACAAGACAACTTGCTATAGTGTGGGTAGGAGCCAACATGAGGGCCAGATTAGCTCTTTAGACTTCAACTCCTTCTAGGAGCAGTCTAGTAATACATAGCCATACTGTCAGTGCATTTGCTACTGGTGTGTACCTTCAAGTTGTTTCCTACTTATGCTAACCTTTTATATATATATATATATATATTTAAAAAAATGGTATTTGCTATTAACTGATCCACACATCTAGGACTAATTTGTAGTTTGGAACACAGCTAGCCATCAGACTTCTCCAAGTGGTCTGATGCAGTTATTGGCTCAAAAAATAGCACAACATAATTAAAAATGCATACCTTGTGAAAAACTTGCATTTTACAATGGACATTATAAAAGAAAACATATAAAATGCATATACAAATCTGTATTTAAAAACAGATTTTCATGAAGATTAAAAATATATCAGCGCTGATTGCAATAATGGGATGGACTCAGATTTGACTGAGCACGTGCAAAAACAACATGGACATGGAAATAGATTATGATTTCCATCTCTCCTTGACTCTTGACTAGCCTCATTGATAAGCACTCATGAACAAAGTCACACAAGGTATGATTCCTTAGGGGAATCTGCCTTGGGGGCTTTCTTCAGCTATGTCCAGAAGAAATTCTATTATATAAAGCAAGAAATGGCAATGCCAGAGGACACGTTAAGCAATTATGAGAAATCCATGTTCATAAGGCATTTAATCTCTGAATAGCAGTTGCTCAGGCTAAAACATGGGGAATATTTACCTGCATCTACACTTCAGCCCTCTGAAAATGAGGTGTCCAGCATTGATCAAATGGCTGAGTGCCTTGTTTGGACTTCGGAGGGAGTGACACATTCCAGAAGCAGTGATTGCACGTAACACAGCAGAATGCATTGTAAAAGCCACACGGTGTGACTCCAGAGAGAGTGACACTCCCAGAAGATCCAGAGCAAAAGATTAGATTTTTAAATCTGTGTTGTTGATCTGACAGTTTGCATCAGTTTGCACCAGACTGGGCTCTGAATCATCCAGACTGATTGCCACAAGGATAGGGGGAAGACATGCTAGATTGTGATTGTGTGGATACGGCCTGTGTCATCACAGTGGCTTTTTGTTTTTGTTATGTATTAAGTTGAAAACTGAAATTACTTTTGCACTCATTATGCTCATGTGAGTGCTTCTAGATGAGGTTTTTAAACTTGCAGTTGGGCAAGTAAAGTGTGAAGAGAACCTGCAAAATGTCTGCTTTGAGACTCCACCTCCTCTATGAGTTATACCTGGCAGCTGTGCCACGATGCTTCAGAGCAATGCTGTGTCAGGAGCAGCTGATAAAATGAAAAAAGGTGGCTGAATCCGGAACAAAGAAAAGTGACTTTGGCCACTAGGATTATGGGAGATGTAGTCCAAACAAGTAAGATTTCAGATTCAGCTGGCTGGAAGTGCCTGGAATTCTAGATCAAATATTACTGAATAATAATAATAATAATAATAATAATAATAATAATAATAATAATAATAATGAAGGTTAGGTCAGACATATGTACCCTGGTATTTATCTAAGACAGCAGATGTTGACAGCTTCCCTAATCTTTAAAGATTTTCAATGCAAAGATCTCAATTTACACACATCCACATAACCTACTAAAACATCCATATCTTGTTTTAAATTGATGTTTAAACAGTGTTAATTCTGTAGTTTTTTCAAGTTGTATTTTAAAATAATAAAATAAAATATAGTTTTACTAGTACATATTTTAGTTTTGATTTTTAAAAATGTTTTGTAAGCCACCTTAAAACCACTGGTGGGATAAAAATACATGAAATCATCACCATCATCATCTCTGTACAGTAGGTTATGCTGAGAATTGATTGTCTGGTGAGGTTATGGCTGAACAGGGACCCTAACCCAGATCTGTCTTCTGCATCAGCGGTTTCCATCCATGAGTTTCCAGATGTTGTTTGACTATAACTCCCAGATATTCAGTGGGATCCTGGGAACTGTAACCCACCACTATATAGGCACTCAGGTTTGGGAATGTCAGGCACTCAAGCTGCCTTCTGCTTGCATCTGCTTTAGGACATGGCTCTTTTTAAACATTTGGTTGTGGTGTGTTTTTCTCTTATTTAGTAATATCAGTGTTATACACAGTGTGCTTGTGTTATACAGTGAAAAAGAGAAAAAGAGCTAGACCCCAAAGAAATTACAATCTAAAACCTCATAGGCTCCTCCACTAGAAAAAATTGCACATATTTTAATTAACTTTTAAGATCACGCAGCGGTTAGACAAAACTGGAGATTGTTCTTTGCCTGTCAATACTGGGATTAAGATATTGGGTTACAATTTAAGAAATGTAAACTGTTACATTTTCTTTGCATTATGGTATTTCCATTGTCAGCAGCATGACCTTTGCCAGCTAGGGAGAAAAACGCTGAGTCCCATCCAACAAACAGTTGATGAGAAAGTAGAATCTTCCGTTCTGCCAATTACAGATAGTAATTGCTATGTAATGAAGTTAATGTTTTGTAGAATTTATAACCTGATATTAATGGAGGTTCTGTTCTATCCCCAGCCTTTCTACTTCATTTTCACCCAGCTTTTTCACAACAAAAGAAACAGGACAATATGTGAAGGCTCATTAATTCTATTTCATTTTGATTTCCCACCCCCTTCTCTCCCTCCACCCCTTCCAACCCCCCTTCCCTATCCCAGTTCTCTTGGAGGTTAAACAAGAGCGATGTCATCAGGTCTTTCCATAAACTCTGGTTCACGTGAGGGTGAAAGTTGCCTCTACAGAGAAGCTACCACTGTATAAAACACTCTCCTTTCAGCTTCAATTCAAGCTATTTTAATAGCTGGGCTGTTTTATGGCTTTCTTGATCACCAATTACACCCCCTAGAACAATAGGCCCAGAGCTGAAATAAGCGGGCCTCAAATTTGCCAATGTGTTTCGTAGCAACACTTTCTTTGAAAGTAAGAATAGCCTCATTACAAGGATGAAGATGGATTGGGGCTTCAGAAAAACTCTTAACCCCAGGACAATATGCTAACCTAACTGCATCCATCCCCCCCAACCCCTCACCCTCCCCTCCCACCACGTCCTACTGTATTATTCTGACCCCAGGCTGCCCTCTTAACACTATGTCTGACCTTTGCCTTCTAAAAGGAAACCAAACAGGCCTCTGCTATTTTTAATGTCACTGCAGAATTTGGGAGGGTGTTTTTTGACTGTGTTGACAATGAGATCTAGGAAAAATAAATCATAAGGCAGAAGTGCAACACACTGAAGAACTCCAGATAAACTAAAAAGCATTTCCTCATTAATCTGTTTCTCCCTTAATGGACGGAAGCATATAAATCAACATGGACTACTTCCTATCTTTTAGTTTAGGAAACACTAGTTGGATGGTGATCCTCCACAAAGCTGATAAGATACCAGTTCTTACCAGTGGATGAGTGAAAACTTACTTTCTTAATTAGTGAAAGCATAGTTCTACCCAGATTAGGATAAATATATAGAATATTTATGAACAAGAATAGGTATATACTTATTCATTAATTGGATGGAACAAAATAAAGTATTCATTTATTTCAGAATATTTCTACATTGCTTTTCACTTTTTTAAAAAAAATCAAAGTACTTCACAGTAAAAACTGATACAATTAAACCAAATGTAAAAATATTTATGAAAAAAATGATAAGATGGAAAAAGTCAAAGAAACATTTTATGAAAATTTAATTAAAAACCAAAATTACCTTCCTAGGCTACAGTATGTTAAGCAGAGCATGAAGACCAGGGCAGACTCTACAGGACAAGCAGATCTCTCAGATAACTTGATCTTGAGATGTATGTGGTGTTATAAACCTCAAAAAACAACTCGGTCCCGGCTCAGAAGCTAGCAAACAGCCCGAAACCATCCGTTGGGGTGGTTGTTTCCTTGAATCCACATATCCTGTGAAACCAAATTTAGTGCTTTATTCGTAAGTATCCAAAGAAAACTTAAATAGCAATAAAACAAAACATTAATTTGGAGTATAACTTCCCACTCATTTCCAGTGGTTAAAGGCTTAATCAAACATATATAGCCATTAGTTGATGTCTGGCAGTTGAAACTATAACTTGGTTGTGCTGAAAAGCTGTGCATTTGCAAGTTGAGCATTCTTAGTACATCTGTATCAGTTAGTTCACATATGCTAGTATGTTTATTCATTTATTTATGCAATTAAGTGACAAACCTCTCAAGACCCTACTATGTCCTCATGACTTGTAGCTAGAGTTGCCAGGGCAGGGCCATCCCTGGCCCTGAGATTTCAGAGTTAAAACCAGAAGACTAGGGAAATTCTTGTTAATGTCATGATCTTGGTGATATCATGACCCATAATATATTAAGCCTTAAACCCAGTTGCTCAGAGCATTCATTCTAATAAATGAGCAAATATATTTCTCTGTGGGCCTCTGTATTGAATAGGGGGAAAAAACAACATAGGGGGGAAGCAGACGGCTAATTGAGCCATTTTGGGGGCAGGGAAGGGGAGGGGCAGCCGCACAATCGGTGCCCCAACCCCTTCCCCAGGTCGTCCTCGGAGTAGCCGGCCCTCCGCACGGCCGGCGTTCCGAGGAGGACCTCCCACCGCAGCGTTTGCACACGCTGTGGCGGAAGAGTCAGCGAAGGTGCACCGCAGCCTTTTGTGGCGCACCTTCGGTGACTTGTGAAAGGAGCGCCAATTTAGTGCTCCTTTCAGGGGCAGCGAAGCTGCGCCACGGGGCCGAGGTGTGTGGATACCTCGGCCCCGCAGCGCAGCTTCCTGGGGCGGCCCATGGCCGCTCGTCTGCTTCCCCACATATTTTTTCAAGCTCTGTAAGTACTGCTTTTAAGAATACATGGGTTTGAAGTCTGTCCAAATAAAACTTTCCAAACTTTTCTTTGAAAAGAAAATAGTCTACAGTAGCTTCTCCAAAGCAGCCCACAGCAGCAGCGCAGTATAATATATGAGTAATTTTCAAGGGAATGCTGTCACCTAAGATTATACCCCTTCACTCTGAGGACCAGAAAAGAGATCCCAGGCCCTTAGACTGGGAGCCAGACAATAAGATTCTGGAACCCTACTTATAGATGAATTCATGAACAGGCCATACTGGGGGAACAATATGAGCATCCTATGCATAAAGGATATATGTTGACTTATTCATACATGTCAAATGCTTTCATTCATCCATGTTCATCATTCACTCATCCATAACTCCTCAAATGATGAACATTATATCTTCTAAAATTGACATTGCTGTGCATGAGATCTAATGTTAGACCCAAGGTAAAAAGTCAAAAGGGCAGTTATAGATGGACTTGGCAGGAAATTATGAATCCAAGTATGGTACCTGTTACAGATGGCAGATATGCCCGGTACAGTTCTGTGAAGGTTTGGTCGTAACTGAAAGGCTGGAGAACTGTCTAGTATGAAAGCAAAAGAAGAAGAAGATACTAAGCTAGGAGGGCTGAATCAGCAAGCGAAATAGTTAGCCAAGGTAGGCCATAAAGGAGGTTGGCATAAAAGATGCTGTGCCAAACAAGTATCAGACAGGTAGAATTCAGAGACATAGCTGTGTTAGTCTGCAATATCAGTATGCAAAGAGAGATTGCACCACCTTTGAGACTAACTGTGCAAAAGAAATTGTAGCATCAGCTTTTGTATACTTGCATCTGAGGAAGTAGACCAAGTCTATGAAAGCTCATGCTACAACTTCTTTCACACAGTTAGGGCCAATGCATACAGCCCCTAAGGGGTGACCCTGTGCCACCCCAGGGAGCACTGGACTGGGGCCTCAGCAAACACATGCCGTGTCCCTGATTTGGCTTTTTGCTACTCCAAAAGGAGCTGGCAAATGCCGCTCCTTTTCAGGACAGCAAAAAGCCACCCTTAACACTGCCACCATGGCTCTTTTGCACCCCTTTGGCATAGTATGTCTACATACTGCACTAACGGGGCACTCTGATGTCACATGCCATGCGGTCAGGCACATGGCACGATGGTGGCAGGGCAGAGTCAAGGCAGCCAGCATGCAGTCTCCCCACCCCAATTCCACCCCAAAGCCAGCCCTTTTGGCCGGTCTGCATTGGTCCTTAGTCTCAAACATGATCCAAGATCCCCCTGCATACTGAAGTAGCAGACAATTATTGGGAGGCAAATTAGATATTCAAAATACAAATTTGTTGGGGAGTCTGTAATTTAAGCATGCTGAGTCCTTCTAGGAAGACAGATGCATGTCTATGATAATTTATTGTTTTATGACCCCTTCAATTTCCTCCTTCTCTAAGAGAGCACACTCTTCTTTGTCTCTGGAGGAATTGTCATTACTTTCTCCTTCTCCTTTTGTCCTTTGATCAGAGCAGCATGACTTTCTAGCACACTGATAAGAAACTTTCTCTGCAAGCATGTAGACTGTTTTCTACTTCATTTTCTTTGCAACATGAAGCTTTACCTGTGTATGAATATGCACATGATTTTTAAAGTATATTTACATTTTTTATATTACTCTAAGAACTTTGTCTTTGTGCCTCTACAGACGGGTGCTTTTGGCCATCCTGGAGGCAGGGATGGGGAGGGGCAGCCACACACTGGATGCCTCAACCCCTCCCCGAAGACGTCTTGATACCCTTTTGATGTGCTGCATCAAAATGGGTGCTAGAGAGCCATGCACCAGCTCTTAGGGCGCCTTTTTTACTGGCTCTGAAAGGAGCGGCATTTTGCCGCTCCTTTCCAAGGCGGCAAAAGGGAGGATTGGGCCACCCATCTGCATCCTCCCTTTGTTCTTTATTGGAAGACACATGGGGGCTGGAGAATAAAAGTGGACTAGTTTGCTTTTTCCTGCTCATGCACTTTCTGCTGTGTTCACTTTGCTGGTGAGATTAAATAAAGTTCTACTATTTTCCTGAGCTTTCCAATGAATCTCAAGAAAAATTCCATCAAAATTCCCCACAGCTAACTCTTATCCTCTCTCATAGCAAGATTTTTTTTAGAAATATGTGCCTCAGTAATTAGGTCTTCACATTAAACCTGCTTACATTTTGGCTTTGCAGACCGGCCTAAAGGGCCAGCCTGGGGGGTGGAGTTGGGGCAAGGCAGCTGCACGCTGGCCACCCCGACTCCACCCTGATGCCATCCTGATGCTGTGTACCCATCTGCATGGCATGAAGCATCAGGATGCCCTCCTGGCGCAGCGTGTACACATGCTGTGCCAAAAGGATGCAGAAGAGCCACAGCTTCGGCTCTTAGGGTGGCCTTTTGCCACCCCTAAAAGGAGTGGCATTTTGCCACTTTTTTGGGGGTGGCAAAAGGGAGGATTGGGACTGCAGCATGTGGTTGCTGCAGCCCTGATCTGCCACTCCCTGGGGTGACTCTCTGCTGCCTCAAACAGGCTGTCTGCATCGGCCGATTGATCATCCAAAGACCAGTTACAAAAGAAAATATGCTAAATCCAAGACATATGGGTGAGGAAAATTGTGTGCTATGATAAACAGATGACTTTTGCCACTTGAGTAAGTGCTTTTAAAAATGTGTTCAATGTATAATTTAGTTTGATGATAAGGTTTAGTGATTGCCTTCACTCCCTCCTCCATTCCAGGGGCACCATCAGGGCCTTATCCAGGTCCTTCTGAGTTGGTCTGAGAGACTGGAGATCTGAGATCACCAAAAAGGCTTTAGATATATATCTCTGGGCTTCATCTTGGGCATAGTTCCATCTCTTCTCCTGTGTCCAGGGGATGAGAGATAGAATTGGGATGTGTGCCCAGTACAGAGCATATTAGGACCTCCAGGCTTCCAATCTACTTGTATGAGGAGCTATTCCTTAGAGATTATAACCCCACCCCACCCCCGGACTGTGTTAGCTCCAGCAGTATAGTTTGTTCCTCTTCCTCCTCTCTGTAGTTGAAAACCTGATCATGAACTGTTTTCAGAGACTATCTCACACCAACAGTCAGGGATTGTCTACACTGGCATAAACAAGCACACTCACATTGTTTCCAGTTTTGTAGAAACACATGACATACATCCTGTTTCACAGTGAATTCGCTTATTTTAGGTATTGTTATTAATTTTAAAAGTTCACTTTTTATTCTGTAGTTTTAGGAAAAAATATATCTTTTTACAAGTGTGTCAGGATTGGGGTAGGGGGTTAACTGGAGAGTGAGGCTATTTTGGCAAGCTTGGTGTTTATTATCCTTTTTAAAACAAAAACAAAAACAAAACCTTTCACGAGATAGTAATCAAAGGCTAGTAGGGCTTCTGACATGAAGGTGTATTTAATATGTTATAAACTATTTTTACATACTGTTGTCTGTCCATATTTGCAGGGGCAAAGGAGATGGCAGCATCTGTCCTGTGTGTGTGCGCACCAGGAGTGGTTTAAAAACACACTTTTAAAAATAAATCAACAGATAGTTGGGGGGGGAGGGCATTTAGACTTCCTGCCCTTACTCATTATCACCCACTGGGATATGAAGAGGGGGAAGGATTGGATGGGGGAAGCAATCAATTTAAGTGCAAACAGACAAGACTGACAGGTTAAAAATAAGTCTATTGGTTGGTAGCTTTGGCATATGTTGTTAACTGCCCTCAAGTTGATCTTGACTCCTGGAGGCCCTATGAATACTGGGAAGGAAAAAAAAAATAATACATCCCTTTTTTATTAATTTGGGCACAGGCAATTTGTGGCAGTCAATACAACTTGATTCCGGTTTATTTTGAGTAGGTGTGGCACTAATGGGGTCAGTATTGAGTCAGGGAAATGCAAGATGAAGTGGGGGTTTTTTCATCTGTGTCTTTTGGAGAATACATTAACTTCAGCTGAATATCATCCACTCAATGATAGCAACACTGCAGTCCAATAGGATTAGCCATATACATGCCAGTTCAGCAGCTACAACTAACAGTAGAGATAGGGAAAAGTTATGTTTTTGGACTACAACTTCCAGAGTCTGCTAGACAACATAGCCAGTGGCCAAGAAGAGACAGGAACTTGTATCAATCTAGTGAACCTAAGAATTATGTAAAAATTAAAATATAGGTTTTCTGGTTCATTTGTTTCAATTACTATTCTAGTTCACCTTCTGCACAGTAACTCCATACTATCAAGCATATACTGGACAGTCTTTATTATAAGCAGGTTACAAGCAGAATAATGTTGATGCACTCATATCCTGATGATGGGTTTCTTTTCATAGACATCTAGCTGCCCACTGCAGGAATAGATTGCAAGCTTACATGGCCTTTGGGTCTGATCCAGCATAGCTCTTCTCATTTTCATTTGAGTCACCCTTCAAAGGAGTAATTCCTACACACTTTAAGTGTGCAATATAGGAAATCTCTGTGGCAGGCATTCAAAAAAAGAAAGCATACACATGAGTGGGTGTGTGAATAGCTCATTGAGATGTAAGACTAATTCTGTATATGTATTATCTGGGATTATCCCTAGGTGTGCCTGCCAGGGGAGAATGATTGAAGAATGATATAAGAATTGCAACACCTAATTTTTACAGAGATAAAAAGGCATTGTTCTAATTATGAGTGATATGCTGCATGTAGCTAGTAAATTATAGTTCTAGTATATGCATATTAATGACACCCAACATGTCCATTGGCAAATTTTAGATACATTAATGTGCCATCCAACACAATGAATCACAATCCAGATTTAACTAACAAAGCAGCAAACAAAGTTGATTAATCTTAAAAAAGATATGTATCAAATACTGACAATGCTGTTATATGATGGAGAAATAGCTTCAGGATTTTCATGAATCATCATTACCCCACTCTTTTATTTTATTATACTTCAGAAACTCTCCTGTTATAAATGCTTTACATCTTACAGACAAAATATGGAACATTTGGATTGAGAGGAATTTCAGCTGTGTCTAGTGTTTTGGAAAAGTATTTAATTTTAGTCTATCATCTCCACCCCATATCTAATTTGTTAATTTGGGCATGAAAACACATTATCATATTTTATATATCTATTTATTAAGAATTAGAATATATCATTGTTGCAAGTGACTACCATAGATATTCCTACTGGGAGATCATTACATACCAGTTATGCACCACTTCTCTCACTTTAGTCCAGATAAGGAGATCTCAGAACATGTTACTAGCTAGCTAGCTAGCTAGCTAGCTATCGTAGTGTGCATGTTTTAAAAACTCTAAACACATTTTAAAACTTTAAAAATAGAAGCTTACCAAATTTCTTGGACCATGTGGCCTCAAATGACCATAAAATCACATTATAAAATAATGAATAAATATGTGGTGTTGTGCTTTGAGCACTGGACTATGTCTTACATAGTCAATTCAATTTCAATTCAATTGCTTAGCCATGGAAACTGCTGGGCAACCTTGGGTGAGTCACACTCTCTTGGCTCCAGAAAACCATATGATAGATATGGTTGCCATAAGTCAGAAATGAATTGAAGACATAAAAAGAAAACAACAATCTGCTTCTCATACCTCAAGCCATAACATATTAGTGTTAATGTTAAAATGTGAAAGGTGTTTTTATGCCCTCATTAATGCACATGCATACAAAGAAAAAGATAGAATAATTGCTTCAGATCACTAAAAGAATCACACTTGAAGGTATCATTTCCTGGATTAGGAATTTTGGATATAAAAGAAAGGGCAGCTATGAAAGAACTAGACAAATTCCTAAAGTCCAGAGACATAACACTGAATATTAAAGATAGGATCGTTCAAGCCATTGTAGGTATTCCTCATCACCATGTACCTCACTGCGACCTCACTGGAATGGAGACATATTGGATTGCAAAAGAGGGGTCCCTGTTGAGATGCAAATGGATTTTTAATTTCCTGGACTTTGCAAATCTCCCTATAGCCACAGGGCCAGAAGGAGGAGGAGCCTGCCTACAAAAGATATTCTCCCCACCATATTCATCTTAACTAAAGACTGAAACAACATGTAGGCATATGACTAACATCTCCAATTGTATTTTCTCCTTTTTGGTTTGTAACATCTTGACTGATGAAGAAAACCATGGAGCTTCGAAAGCTTGCAGCAAGTATATTGTGCATTTTGGTTGGCCAATAAAGGTATCACTGATGGATTTTTGTTTGAACCATGTATAGATGTGAGAGTGAAGAAAGGGAATAGAAAGAAAATCAACTCACTTGAGATGTGGTGCTGGAGTAAAGTGCAAAGGATACCATGGATGGCCCAAAAGACAAACAAATGAGTCCTGGAACAGATCAAGCTTGAACTCTCCCTGGAAGCCAGAGTGACTAAGGGCCTCGGCGGATGGCTGATAGAGCTGTCTTGGAGGCAGGGAAGGGGAGGGGCAGCCGCACGCTTGGCGCCCCATCCCTCTCCTGCCAGTGTCCGGACACAACCTCCTGCCGCAGCGTCCAGACACGCTGCGGCAGAAAAATCAGCGAAAGTGCGCCGCAAGCTTTTGAGGTGCACTTTCGCTGACTTGTGAAAGGAGCACTATTTTAGCGAAGGTGCGCTGCAGGATCGAGGCTTGGGGATGTCTCAGTCCTGCGGCGCACCTTCCCAGGGCAGCCCACAGCCGCCAGTCTGCTTAGGCCCTAAATTGACTTTGGCCACATCATAAGAAGGCATGACTCACTAGAAAAGAAAATGATGCTAGGAAAGGTGGAAGGAAATAGAAAAAGAGGAAGACTGCACAGGCCTGAGCCTGCAGGATCTTGGAGATGTCTCATTTACAGGATTGCCATAAGTTGAGGTAAACTCATGGGCAGTTAACAACAATAACACACATCTAAATTCATATTCTGATTTATGTCTAAACTTGGGTATACTTTTTCCACCCTTCATTGCTTTCAGTGGACTCTACAGTTCTTCTTCTTCTTTACAGACTCTACAGTTGCCTCCTTATCAAAATTCTCATGCAACATAGCTAAAGATTCAACTAACATTGAATGGTGGAGGCACTGTTTTGGGGATATGTACTGTATACAGTTATGTACCGCACAGAAATAATTTAACCAAAATAATTTTAAAAGTGCTCTTATAGCTTCGTACAAACACAGTAATCAATTTTTGCATGCACGTCTATATATTAATTCATTTTCATCATCTATTGCTTGACCCCATTTCATCACAGATGCTTTCATTTGTTTGAGTTCATGCTCATTTCTGAATTAGGTATATAGACCTTCAGACAGCATGAAAGATAACCTTGTCTAAAAAAGTCTATATCAGCATTAGCTGGATGGATGGACCAGAATGCAGAAGCACAAGTTGTTTAGGGATTAAGACCAAGAAGTGGTTGAGAAATGTGTCATCAGCAAATGGTTGAAACAATAAACCCTTTTATATTCTGTTCACTTTAGGAGAGATTTAGCAATGCTGTGATTTACGAAGGGCAAGCTTCAACGATCCAGTAGGTGAAAGTTTTTATACATAATAGCTACTTTACAGTATAGTTTATAGTGGAAGGTAATGTTGCATTTTGCTGAGCCTGGGTGATGACTTCACTGAAGATTAGTTATACTTGCTGATGACTTTGAACATCAGCTTGCCAAACTGTATAGTACTTACCTTTACTTAATCTACTGTGCCATTTTGATGCTGTTGTGTGTGTGCTTTTGGTTAAAAAAAACAGAACTTTGTCTAGCCACACAATCTTTCTGTCTTAAAAAAAAGCCCACCAAACTAGGCTGAGGTACACACTTCACAGAAATCAGTGAAGTAAACACCTATAGTCATGATGTTGCCCTTTATTTGCTAAGAAGGCCAATGCAATTTTAGGCTGCATCAATAGAAGTATAGTGATCAAGAAAAATAATAGTTCCACTCTATTCTGCTTTGGTCAGGCCACACCTGGAATACTGTGTCTGGTTCTGGACACCACAATTCAAAAAGGATGTGGAGAAACTGGAGCGTGTCCAAAGGAGGGCCACTAAAATGGTGAAGGGTCTGGAAACCAAGCCCTATGAGGAACGACTTAGGGAGCTGGGGATGTTTAGCCTGGAGAAGAGAAGGTTAAGAGGTGATATGATAGCCTTGTTTAAATATTTAAAGGGATGTCATATTGAGGAGGGAACAAGCTTGTTTCCTGCCACCCCAGAAACTAGGACCCAGAACAATGGGTGCAAGCTCCAGGAAAAGAGATTCCACCTCAACAGTAAGGGCTGTTCAACAGTGGAACACACTCCCTCGGAGTGTGGTGGAGTCTCCTTCCTTGGAGGTCTTTAAGCAGAGGCTGGATGGCCATCTGTTGGGGATGCTTTGATTGGGAGTTCCTGCATGGCAGGAGGTTGGACTGGATGGCCCTTGTGGTCTCTTCCAACTCTATGATTCTATGATTCTATGATTCTATGATTCTAAGTCTCAGATTCAAGGCCACTCATCACTATAGAATGAGGCTGATCAGTGGTGTCACTAGGGTTAGTGTCACCCGGTGTGGTAAGTCATGGTATCACCCCACCATTGAACTCCTTCCATACCGCACCATACAAACTCCTTAGTAATGTTTGTTGTACAAATGTTATTCATAAATCATAATTCCCATATATAACTGAAAATAATGACAACAGTCATGACATAAACAATTAGCTAAATTAAAATTGTGTCTTAAAATTACAACATCATACACAGGGCTGAAATGTATTTACATCTACATAGTTTTATATGGGTAAAGTGAAAATTTTGTAAGATATGATGTTTCTAAAGAAAAATGTAAAATATTATTAAACAAATTAAAAATATTTTTTAAATTGTATTTAAAAAAAAAAACTTAAAACTCCAAGGCTTCTCCTTTCTCCTCCAACTGAGCCATGCTGTACTGACATGATCTCTTCCACTGAGTTGCTGCCTTTTAAAGGGATGCCTACTTGTGATGAGATTATCTCTGCCATAGTGAATCTGAGAGAGATGTCCTTGGACCTTTCCTTTGCAACCGCAGTGAAGCCAGGAAGAGCTCGGCCTTTCTCATCACACAGTGGGAGAAGGGCCTGACAAAGTGTCACCCCTCTTCTGGGGTATTACCTAGTGTGGACTGAATCCCCCTGCATTCCCCTAATGATGCCGCTGCCTGACCATTCAGCTACTACCAACATTTGACCAAAGGTAGAATTTGGGCCTTGGCAGACGACCAATAGGGTCATCTCCGAGGCAAGGAAGAGGAGGGGCAGCCGCACGAGCGGCGCCCCTTCCTCCTCCCGAGGTTGCCCTCAGAGCTGCCGGCCCTCCGCACAGCCAGCGCGTCGAGGGCAACCTCCTGCTGCAGCGTCCTCACACACTGCGGCAGAAAAGCCAGGGAAAGTGCGCCCGACTCGTTTAGGGCGCACTTTCCCTGTCTTCTGAAAGGAGCGCTGATTTTGCGCTCCTTTCAGAGGCGCCGACGGTGCGCCACGGTCCCGCGGCACACCGTCCCAGGCCGTCCCCGACGCCCTGGTCTGCTTCCCCCCTTTGACTCATATTTTGCAGAACATCTCCACACATTATACATTTATCATTTGTTTTTCCTCAAAATGCAATTTGGTCCTTTTCAGGCCAAATCAGAGGAATTGCAGAGGAAGCAAAAACAGTTTCCAGGAGACCAGAATAATGCTACAGGTGAATACATGCATATCCATGTCCCTTACTGGATACATAAACTGCAAATGAATCAGGCCAGATGAGTACCTGAGAATGGTAGTGGAGGCAGTTGGCTCAGAGAGCTTCAGGTTCATAGGAAACTAAAGATTTTGTATACATGGTACCATCTTTTTTCTTCCAGGTTCTATGCTGGTTCATTATTGATTCATTACTCAGTGGCTGCTCTCAAGCTCTGGAACTCCCTCCCTAGAGAAGCCAGGATTGCTTCATCTTTGCTTTCTTTTCAACAACAGTTAAAAACATTTTATGCTGCCTGGCCTTCAAATATTGACATGGATGTTGTTTTGTTTTTGTTTTAAAGAGTTTAAACTTTAAAAAATTTAATAATGTAATATTTTAATTGTTTGAATTGTTTAACTGTTTTTTAAACTTTGTATTTTTAATGTTTTATACTGTTTTAACTTGGACTGTTTTAGATTTGTTAGCCACCTTGACTCCCTGTACTAGGAGGAAGGTGGGATATAAATAATAGTAGTAGTAGTAGTAGTAGTAATACTTATCTCTTCCTTCTTCTTAACATCACATTAAATGTTAAGGGAAATGCATATTCCCTGTTATTAACATCTCTTCTTGCCAGGGCATATTTTGGTAGCCTTAATTAGCTTAGTGCAACAAAATGGGAAAGATTTCAACACATTTTTCTAGGTCTTGTGGCTCAAGACTTTATTGTAACAATATCTAACAATGGGCTTCTGCAGACAGGTGGCTCTGGGCCACCCTGGGAAGCGGCAGATCAGGGCCGTGGCAACTCCACACCACAGTCCCGATCCTCCCTTTTGCCACCCCAAAAAGAGCAGCAAAATGCAGCTCCTTTTAGGGGTGGCAAAAGGCCACCCTAAGAGCCGGTACGTGGCTCTTCCTCACCCTTTTCTGCGTAGCATGTCAGATTGCTGTGCCAGGAGGGCATCCTGATGCCGCGTGCCATGTGTAACAGCGCACAGTGTCAGGACAGTGTCGCTGTGAGGTTGGAGTGGCTGGCGGGTGTCTGGCCCACCCCAACTTTACCTCCAGGCCAGCCTTTTGGGCCGGTCTGCAGAGGCCCATCGTCATATTCATAGGCATTTGGATTTGTCATGATAAGGGATTGGGTTGGTTGATATAGGTATAAATTGATAGAGTGAAATAGTGCTATGACTAAATAAATAAAGATTGAAGGGGGGATAGTAATCAGAAGGGGAGGCAAGGCTGGGAACCAAACGGGCAGTGGCAGAAGAGGTTGCAATTTATGGCCTTGTTTATTTCCTGTTGCAAGACACTGATGGTATTTGAATAACACCTTATTTCCTGGGATAGACGAAATGATAATGGATATGGGGAGTTGAGGAAAGGGAGAAAGTTTAAAGAATCGCTTTGATCTAGATCAAAGACCACAGACCATGGTTTGGGAAGGAGGGCCTGGAAGAGGGGAATTCTTAAAGGGTAGATTGGTTGGAGGAAAATCAAATCTGACACAGCCAAGTCTGTGGTAAAACTCTGTCTTAAAATCCAAAATAATTTTTTAGGGTTTTTTTTACACTACAATGCTACCTTGGTTTTTGAGATATGAGTCCGCCAAACATGACAGTGTGTCAGATCTCACAACAACACATTTTCCAATGCAGCAGCATTTGGGCCGAGGTGCACTTATCCTGGCTGAGCCCTCCAAAGGTGAGCAGAGTGGGCTGCTGTTCATTCATGTTGAGTGGTGCTGCTTTAGCCATGCAAAGACAAAACGTTGTCTTACCAACAACTAGTGACAGTAGGTGGCCTACCATACACTGAAAAACAGCATGAGAACCATAGAAATACTTTGCAACTTCCAGCTGCTCAGTATATAATTTCTCTCTCCACTCACACCACAGCCATCAAAATGGCATGTCATAATAGTAGTACACTAATCTCTTTTAACAGGCAGCCATTCTGTTCCTTTGAAGGCACTTTGAGTTATGCTGTTTGAGTATCTCTGTAACCATCTCGATAAATATCCCTCCTTGGAGAAGGAAAGAAATCTTAAACATCTATTCCCAAATGATCTTTTCCCCAAAGGCCAAGTGAACAGGGTGTTATCAAGTGAGGTGTCTCAGCTGTTCATGAAGTGCAATGTGAAATGCCATATTACGTAGGTATCTCCATGGTACAGTGTTACAGTGGTTATACCAAGAACTGATGAGAGAATCATGTCTCATCAGACATCTGCCAAGTAATCAGAATTCCTGTCCCATGTATACCTTCAAATTGGATCTCAAATGAACTTGCTTCCAAAAGTTCTCTGTGAATTTTGACTACAATCCAGCAGTCAGGCTTTTCTTTTCTGACCTATTTGGTAACAGCATTTTTCATTCATCTGTTGATTTTGATGTCATTACTGCATTTTAATCATGAATAGCTTTGATGTTTTTCATATTACAACATTGGCAAATGGGACCTTGCGACAAAATGTTGGGTATCCTGGCACATGTATGCTATCTGCCTCAGGGAAAGAGGGGTTAGAATCAGAGAATGGAATCCTTGTTCTACACGTACATACTGTGTTTATCAGTTTCATCTTTGGGAACATTTAAAAATAATTTCTCAGTGAAACAGAAAGTGTCTTATCTAGGCGACGTGACAGTTCTTGCTGTCCTTTTTATATCTACATGTCTGCCCTGCTATTCCTATCCAGTTATTCTATTCTGTTCCTCCTTTCACTCAGTTGTTGCCAATGTCCCCTCCCTCCACACACTACTTTACCAATTTTGATCCTTTGATCAACTAGTTATCAGAGGATTCAGGTAGCTTCCAAGCTAAGCATGATGTTTCCCCTGTTATCTGCATACAGTATCTCATGCTCAGATATACTACCTTGGAAAATGGATGCTTCAATTAGCCCCTCTGACCAACAGCATTTACTTTGATACATCAACACTTTACATTCCTATAAATTCTGTTGTAATGTGTTTTCTCTTAGAATCTAGGGACCAAAACACACTGCAGAAATAATCCAGTTTGAAAACGCTTTAACTGCCCTGGTTCAGTGCTAGGGAATCCTGGGAATTGCAGTTTATTGTGGCACCAGAGTTCTCTGAAAGAGAAGGCTAAATGTCCCACAAAAGTACAGTTCCCAGAATTCTCTAACACTGAGCAAGGGCAGTTAAAATGGTCTCAAACTGCATTATCAGCTGTGTAGCTTGAATATCTGCATGCAGATCTGTGCTATGCTGAGCCATATACCTTCCCCTCTGCACCCAATTTATTGAAAGCCCCTGAAGCCTCCCTTCAGAGTTCCCTTCATATGCTTTGGAGCAAGCAAGAAAGATTGGAGAAGGGAGACATGAAATGATTAGAGCAGCAAGGAGACCCCTGGAGGATTTCAGTAGATCTGAGCACTGACTTCATCACTTCAAGTCTGGCAACAAGGATGTAGCCAGACCTGAAATTGCCATGTGGAATGGCTTCAGGGGCTTTTCAGTAAATTGGGGGGTGGGTGGGAACTGAGAAGGAAGAAAGGGAATACCAATACATGCAGTGGCCAATAAAGGACATCCCCACATAAATGGGAAATGTGCATGAGCACATGTCCCCCTAACATAAATCTAGCTTCTGAGATGGAGCTCAGAGATAATGGGGCAGAACAGATGAACAGAAAGGAGCAGCCCATAGTGACAACACACCACAGTCCTGATGCTGGACCCTGCTGCAGTCCCAAATGGACCATGACAAGGAGTGAAAAAGATCTGCTTCTTTTGATGTCAGATTTGAGCTGTCTTAGGTGGCCCAGAAGCAACCCTAGCATGGCTTCCATGCATGTTGGGGGCCTGCATCATCTAAATGCCATGTCCCCAAGCAGAGCAGAAGTCAACTTTTTATGCCCATCTGTTTTGGGCCAATATGACTCATTAAACTAGACAATTAATTCTTGGTAAAGTGGAAGATAGTAGGAAAAGAGAAAGATTACATTATGGCTGGACAGAGTCACTTGAAGAAGCCATGGTCTGAGTTTGCCTCAGCTGAGTAAGGCTGCTGATAAAAGGATATCTTGGAGATCTCTCATTCATAGGGTCTCCATAAGTTGAAACCAATGTTACTGTAATTAACAACAATAATTAACAGCAAAATCCTATACTTCTGTACTCAGAAATAAGCCCTACTGAACTTAATGGACCTTACTTTGACATAACTCTATACAGGACAACAGTCTAAATTAACAACTTTAACATGGTTTAAATGAGTAATGTTAATAATAATATGGCACCTTGTGTGCAATTTCCTTTGCTTTTATTAAAAATAAACATATGATAAACTAGATACCAGGTGAATACAGTTCAGTGTGTGTCTCTGTCTGTGTGCAGAGTAATGATAGCAAGCAGTCATAAGAAGGCAAACATCTGCAGTACACAAACACAAATTAGCAGAAGCTGACCTAAACAATACTGATCTTATTACCTATTAGAGCCCTAATTTAAGGGTACTCCAATTAGAGTTAACCTAAAAGGTTAGCAGCTCTCAATTCTATTGCCTTTGTGATCATGTTGTCAGAGCTATTGTGGCATCATGGAAATTAAATGCACCATAAAGACACAGCTAATTATTACTGAACCTGTCACTTCCTGTGTAGAAAGTGCAATGCTTTCAAGACAATATTTCTGACCTGGTTGTCTGACAACACTTTCTCTTGTTGACCTGTGGCTCAAATTATGTCTTTTCTAACTTTGCATCTGGCTTGGTGGCTGCTAGCATGTGTTCAGAAACCATTCTCTCTTTGTTATTAACAAATTAACAAAGTAAATCAAACATTCTTAATGGCACACCCAAGATTTCTTTTGGATTGATAGTTTCAGTACCTTTGACCTAAATCCTTTTTGAAAATTTAATATCCAAAGTAAAAGACAGAAGGAAAACTTTGGGAAATTCTCATAAAAGAGCATGTCTGTTATAACAAGCATCCACTGTATTGAAGGTATCTAACCAACTATTGCAGTTGTGTTGGGAGACAGTAATGTCAGGGCCTGGGACAATAATTGATCACAGCTATAGTTCTGCACCTCCAAAGCAGTTAGTTACTTAACTCTCAACTTTCATGTTTCATAGAAGTAATTAAAATAATCCCCTTGCACTCTATGGGTGGACACCTCTCCCTCCTCCCTCTGGCCACAGCACCCTCAACTTCCATGGGTGGACACCTCTCCCTCCTCCCTCTGGCCACAGCACCCTCAACTTCCACGGGTGAAGAATTACCCCTCCTTCCTCTGCCCAGCACCACAGCCACCTCCTGCTGGGCCTGGGGGATACCTCTCTCTCTGCCACCCTCCTGCACAGCCTCCCTTCTGCCACCAATGGCCCTCTAGGGCCCCTTTATGACAATCACAATCCGGTCCACCAGACCGGTCAGCACTTGTAGACAATCAGCGATACGCCGATAGTCGTGGGCGATGCTTCTCTGATGCTGGAGGCATTTCTGCAGGAACTCCCTCCGGTCCTCTGCCTCGCTCTGCTTCAGCTGATAGGAATGTTCAGCAAGCTGATAGGAACATTCACCAAGCTGATGGGAATGTTCTTCCTATTCTAGAGATTTGTCAATTTGTTCTGTGGTATATTCCATGAACTAATGCTGGGCACTTGTACTCGTGGCTGCTGAGCGACGTGTCCTCTTCCCTCTGATGTCAGCCAAGTGGACTGCCGGTGGCATTGCGGCTCTGGGATTAGCTGTTTCATCCTCATCCTCCTCTCTCTCATGCAACTTCTCATTCTAGGGACATATATGGCAGAGGGCACCATTTGCACACACGACATCTCCTGCACACATATCAGGGTGGAGGGGAGAAGTACATGCTAGGGAAGTTTGTGCAGGCACATTGGATACATGCAGGTGGTGGTCATGCGAGGGACATGGTGAGCGGGACACACAGACAAACGTTCCTCCACGCCCCCCCCCCCACACACATTCTGCAAACCTGTGAACCTACGCAAAAAAGTCACAGAAGCCATACAAATTGTTTTGCTTTTTGGGGTGCAGGTGTACATGCGACGGAATGCATGTTTTGTCATAACAGGGAATTTACCATGTGCAGCCTGGACCTGCTGTATCAGCTGGGTGAATTGTCCAGGACCTACCCTCTCCTCGCCCTCACTGTCATTGTCACTGACCGCTGTACTTGTCCGTGGGACAGGTGAACAGTCACAGTGGCTACTGATCCTGGAAGATACAGTGGTCCACTCAAAACCATGAGATGGTGGCCTGCTGGTGGAAGATGTAGAGGCACAGGATGGTAGTCTCATGTCAGAGATGTCCATAGCCCTCTGACTGCAGGATGTCTCATCTGAGTCAGGGTGTTCCTCTGGGTCATCTAAAAATAACAAGGGATGGGGTCATCTCTGCCCTCTGGCTACCCTAGTGCTGTCCCCTGCACCCCTTCCTGAGGACCCTGGCACAGCTTACCTTGAGGGGGCAAAAGCTCCTAGGCACATTCTCCCTCAGAGATGTCCTCCACAGTTTCCACTCTGGCTGGCTGGCCCACTGGGACCCTCACGACTTCACTGCTGTTGCACATTCTGCTGGGACGTATGCTACCATCCCTGGCGAGGAAGGTATGAAGGGCATTGTGGAGGGACCCCATCCGCTTTTGGCCTTGTGATTCCTAAACTTCTTGTAATTGGACCTGAGGTTTTTGGTCTTCTGACAACACCCCTCCCAAGTGTGTTGGTGGCCCTTCGCCCTCATAGCTTGTGCCAACTCCTTAAATGTATTGGCATTCAAGAAGGAATTTCTCAATTTCTCCAAAATGTGTGGCTGTGACCACAGAGCTATGCGGTCTGCCGTTTCTGCATGGGACCACGACATCCCTCTCCCTCTTTTTGGCTCCCCACTTGTGAATGGCTCTGCCATTGTTCCCGCTGTGGACAAGAGGAGCCCTGAAGTGTACAGCTGTGGAGGTCTGCTGCGACCAAAGGTCCGCTGGCAAAATGGCACTGGAATGTGTGTGGGGGTCCAGCTTAAAAGTGAAACTTTCCCTTTATCTCTTTCACACAATGTAACATCCGGTAGCAACAGTTTCACCTTCCCTCTCTGGCGCATGTGCACTGTGAAAATTAGGGTTAGGGCTAAGGTTCTGAATTAAACGCCCCTGCGGCAGTTCACCCACACCTGAACCCTAAAAACGCTTTAATTTAAAGCTTTTTTCAAAGGGCGCATGCTCCCCAGGGGCAGCTGAAAATGCAGCGCATCTGTTCAGGAGCATTTACACCAGTGTTTTCAACTCTTGGGTGTCCTTATTTCCGCCATACCTCCATCGCTGCATCCTGACATACCTGTGAAGGTGCGCATGTTTTTGGAAGAAGCAGAAAAATGGGGCTCCTTTTTGGAGCACCCTTTCAGAGGAAGAAGCAGGTAGGGGGCGCTTTTTTGGCATGTGTCATCTAAAGGCCATGCCTTCGGGTCACCCTCAAAACAACCCTTTTAGCCCATCTGCATCCCCTCTTAGTCTTTGGGCCTTTGCAGACTGCCAAGGCTTTTTTCTGAGACATTGAGCCTTCTCTGTCAGAGAGCTCTGGCGCCACAATAAACTACAGTTCCCATGATTCCCTAGCACTGAGTCAGGGCCGTTAGAGTGGTCTCAATTTTCACTATTTCTGGCAGTCTGCAAAGGCCAGAAAACAAACTTGCTCCATCTTCAGTATGATAGTCTTTCAAATATTTAAGCATAGCTACCATATCACCTCTCAGCTGTCTCTTTTCCAGGCTAAACATACCCAGCTCCCTAAGCTGCTTCTCATAGAGCATGGTTTCCAGAGCTTTCACCATTTTGGTCACCCTCCTCTCAGTAGCATCACTGAGGGGGTGCAGGCGGGGATGCACTGGGTGACACCCCAGAAGAGGAGATTATACCCTGTCAATTCCTGTCCCTTCCTGGGGACCGCTAGCTTCTCCCCAGCCCTTTCCAGGTCCTGCTGGCTTCACCATGGCCCTTCCTGGGACCTGCCAGCTTCTTCAAGGCCCTTTCTGGGGCCAGGCAGCTTCTCCCTGGCTCTTCCTCGGGCACGTCAGCTTCTTCACGACCCCTCACGGGGCCTGCTGGCATCTCCATGACTCTTCCTGGGGCCATGTGGCTGCTCCCTGAGACCACATGGGGGCATCTCCGACTGCATGTGCATACTCCCACATGCCCTGGATGTCTGCTGGAAGTCCCACCCCAGAAGTCCCACCCCCCCCATGACTGACCACACTGGGTGAGACCAACTTTGGTGACACCACTGCCTCCTCTGGACATGCTCCAGCTTGTCAACATCCTTTTTGAATGGTGGTACCCAGAAATGGACAAAATATTCCAGATGAGGTCTGACAAAGCAGAATAGAGTGGTGCTATTACTTATCTTGATTTAAACACTATACTGATGCAGCCTAGAATTGCATTGGCTTTTTTAGCTGTCACATCACACTATTGACTTATGTTCAACTTGTGATCAATCCAGGTATGCCCCATTCTATATCTGTGCATTTCATTTTTTTTTCACCTGTAGTACCTTACATTTCCCTCTGTTGAAATTAATTTTGCTAGTTTTGGCCCAGCTTTCTAATCTATTAAGGTAATTTTGAATTTTGATCCTCTCTTTTGGGGTATTAACAACCCCTCTGAATTAGGTGTCATCAGCAAATTTGGTAAGCATGCCCTTTATTCCTTCAGAGTAGACTCATTGAATCAGTTGTTGGGACTAACCAGCAGGATTCCATTGAATCATGCATTCACTGGGGACAAAGGTAATAAAAGCCAAGTGATAAAAGTATGCCTCCAAAAAAAAAAGTACAAAGATTAGGATTTTTTCCCCCTGATTCAGAAAAATGGAGTCAGATTTTTTTTTTTTAATGGTTTGTCCTCGGTCATTGCATGGTCACATTGTCACTTTTCTTTTTCCATATTTTTTATAATACCTTTTTCTGATCCTGAAGCCGGTAGGTATGGAAATAATATTTGAAAAATGTATATTTTTAAATGGTCAAAAACATGCTTTTTAGGTGTCATGAAACCTTGATGAGAAAAATCCTGAGCTACAGTTCTGGACTTGTTGTCTGAAAAATCCCTAAGTGTGTGTGTGTGTGTGTGTGTGTGTGTGCGTGCTTAGAAAGTGCTGTAGTTAAAAAGATATTTTGTGAAAATGTCATACATTTTTAGTGCAAGAAATGCTGTTTTGAAGATAAAAGGCAAAATTCACATGATTTTTGAGATGGTAGAAAACAGCAGAAATGTTATTTTCTGTGGAGAAAATCCTACTTCCTACACAGAAGATGCTGTTTTCTGCAGAGGAAGTTCTGAACTGCGAGTACCCTTCAGAAACTGGTTTTCAAATATTTCCTTGCAGAGGGAAGTAAATTGTTAAAAGTGCTTGTTACTTCCTTCAAGTACAAAATTAGCAAAGAATTGCTTCCCTAAACTTGCATCAGTGAGCTTCCCAAGGTAGTGTAATGTACTTTGCGACCTTTGGTTGGTCTAATAAATGTATCACCACAATGTGTATGCTGAGAAACAAATGTAATTATTAACTAAAAGCAGAGATGGGATAAGTAGGCCTGGTCTCCTTACCCTTTTGGTAAACCCATGTGCATGCTCATGTCACTTCCTTTCATCTAGCACTGTGCTTGTATAGATTTCCTATTTTTATAGCCCTGGCTAGCTCCCCTGCACAGCTGATGTAGCCACATAGATTAGAAGGCCTCATTTAAAAGTAAGAGCTAATAGATTTTAAAAAATACTTAGCAATTGGATTCATTCTGATCAAAATGGCTTTCTCCCATCTAGGAAGAACCAAAGAAAATTTTAGGATTATATTAAATTTAATCGACATGCATAAAAAAAAATCTCCACAAGAAATTGGCGTTCATCTTCCTAGATGCAGAGAAAGCCTTTGATAACATCAATTGGAATTTCATGTTTGAGATTCTCAAAAAAATAGAAGTGGGTGATCAATTTTATGAATGGATAGCTAAGATATATTCAAAACAAGAAGCCCAAATATTAATAAATGGGGAATTGACTTGTAAATTTAATATTAACAAAGGTGTCCATCAGGGCTGTCTCTTGGCTCCATTATTGTTATCCTCACACTGGAAATTTTATTGATTCAGATCAGAAATGATGAAACAATTAAAGGCGTGAAAATTAAAAACCAAAATTATAAATTAAGAGCCTACGTGGACGACGTCGTGTTGTCGATATCCAATCTGAATGATTGCATTGAACACTTAATGAAGATGCTTCAAAAGTATGGAAGCGTGTCAGGTTATCGCATCAACAAAAATAAAACAGTGATGCTTTTGTTAAATATTCCAGAAAATGAAGCCCGTAGAATTGTTGATATATCTGGTTACAAATTAGAAAATAAGGTTAAATATTTGGGAATTTGGCTTACTGCTAAAAATGTTGATTTGTATAGGAATAATTATCTTAAAGTATGGTCAGAGATCAAAAACAATTTTAGAATATGGAGCAAATTGAAGTTATCTTGGATAGGTTGAATTGCTTTGATAAATGTATTACCCAAAATGATGTACCTTTTTCAAAATATCCCAATTATTGACGGTGAGAAGCCATTTAGAATTTGGACCAGGGACATGTCAAAATTTATTTGGGAAAACAAAAAGCCGAGAACTAAATTACTAAATTTGCAGGATGCTCAAGAAAGAGGTGGATTAGCTCTTCCGAGCTTACAATGGTATTACAAGGCCTGTGTTTTAAATTGGCTCCATGATTGGTTCTTATTAAAAGATAAAAGACTCCTAATTTTAGAAGGAGTAGCTTACAATTTGGAATTCATGCCTATTTATTTTATGGGAAAAATAAAGTTGACAAAAACTTTAAAAATCATCACATACGGAAAGTATGTTTATGAATTTGGCTAAAATATAAGCAAAAATGGTGTGTAAAAATGCCCTATTGGGCATCTCCAGCTGAAGCAGTATTAATGAAGAATTTATATAATGAAGAATCTTTGCTTCGCTATAACGATTTGATTAAAATTGAAGCACTCAACATTACTTTTAAATCTCAGGAAGAATTAGTAAGAGTAGGCCATGACATTAATTGGTTTTCCCACAGACAATTATTGGAAAGATTTAAATTAGATTGTCAATTGAACCAGATTGGCCCAGCTAATAAAAACTTTGAAAAAATTATAAATGGGGACACAAATAAATTAATATCAAAATACTATAATTTGATTAGAAATTGGGAACAAGAAGAGAATACAATTAAAAATGATATGGTCAGATGGGCACAAGATATAAATCAAAATATTAATTTGGAAGATTGGGGAAAAATTTGGAAGAAAGTAACAAAATACACTGTCAGTATGGACTTAAGGGAGAACTTATATAAATCAATGTTTATGTGGTACTTGACTCCATCCAAATTATCCAAAATGTACAAGGGTCATAATCCATCGTATTGGAAATGTGGAAAAGAAAGGGGTACCTATTTCCACATGTGGTGGAAATGCAGCAAAGCACAGAACTACTGGAAAAAAATCAATGAAGAATTTCGAAAGATTTTGGAGATACGACTATCATTTGACCCAAAATTGTATCTTTTAAATATTTCAAATATAGACATGGAAGAGAGAAACCAGAAACTCTTATTTTTTTGATAACTTCAGCAAGGATACTTTATGCAAAGTATTGGAGAAAGAAAGAAATTCCTTCGGTTGAGGAATGGAAATTGAAACTCTATTAAAAAGGATGCCTTTTCCATCTGGGGCAGCGAGGAGAGACCCTTTAAAAAGGCTGCCTGACCCTTTAAAAAGGCTGCCTTTTCCACCTTGGGCAGCAAGGAGAGACCCATTAAAAAGGATGCCTTTTCCATCTGGGGCAGCGAGGAGAGACCCTTTAAAAAGGCTGCCTTTTCCACCTGGGGCAGCGAGGAGGAACCCTTTAAAAAGGCTGCCTTTTCCACCTGGGGCAGCGAGGAGGGACCCTTCAAAAATTGCATTTAAATTGTATTTGTATTTTATATTGTATTTTGTATATTTTTAAAAATTGTTTTAATTTGCTTTGTTTGTTTTGTTTTTGAGGGGTGGGTATGGGTGGGGTTGGGAAGAAGGGATGGGCTCTGTATTGATGCTATTTGTTATTGTGATTGTTGTACGCCGCCCCGATTGCTTGGCAGAGGGGCAGGATATAAATAAAAACTATTATTATTATTATTATTATTATTATTATTATTATTATTATTATGAAATATATGAAATGGAAAAATTGACATATCTATCCAGGGATACGTCCCTTGTAGAATTTCACAAAATTTGGGCCCCTTTGTATTGCTATTTGAAAAGGAATGATATTAATAACGAATAAAGTTACATAGCCTTTTTAGAATGATATATCCATTTATTACGTATATATATATATATATATATATATATATATTATTTTATTTTATTTTTATTTTTTCTTCTCTCGTTTTCTTTTACTTTTTTCTTCAGTCTAATGTAAAACTCTAAATTTATAGTCTTTGATTTACTGCTTAAGGGAAGAGTAATTAGTCAATTTAATAAACTTATGGGGATTAATAGTATTGATAACTGGAAATCCATTTGGTGTTATAGAAATTTATTGCAGACAGAATTGTATCATAGGGGCAAGTACATAATAAAAACATTTGTATTCTAGGAGAAGATATTAATATATTTAGACACAACATATACATTTAGACACAACATATACATGTAGCTATTTAGATACAAAGCTTACAGATATGTATTTAGATATATTGTTTAAAGATATAAAGTATAAAATATCAATCATTAAATATATATTAGTTAGCATTAGGTGTGACAGTTTAAATGATCCACTTTAAGTATAGAGAAGTTAACGTCGGTGATGTAATTGACAGAATTAAGTATGGGAAACAGGTTATTTAAAATGCATCTTCTTGATCCTCTTGCCATATGCTAGGAAGTTAGTGTTAAGTGTTAATTGTTAGTGTTAGTCTGTGATTTTATGTATTTGTCCTTTTTTTCCTTTTTTTCCTTTGTTTTTGTATTTCCTATTGTTCTGTTATGTAATGACTGTCTAATTTGCAAGTTGTTATTTTAATTCTTTTATACTAATAAAGAACTTAAAAAAAATAAAAGTAAGAGTGAACATAGTTTAACCACTAGTGTGTGCCAAACTCTAATGAAAACTAGGTAACCTGAGTCCTCTTCACTGGGGATATTTTTTCCATCAGGAGAGAAGACAAGAGACAGAGGGTGAAGGAGAAGATTTTGTCTGAGCTCCTGGGTAAATATAAAGGGTTGTCAATTTCAGCCTGGCTCACTGTGCACATACACTCCAGTTTTTCAAACTGGCTTTTGAAATTACATGAAAAGCTGATCTTAGACTGGGGACAATATCAAAAGATTAATTTATCAACTGCAGTTGAAGATCTAAAAGGTAAGCTGCCCTTTCTCTCTCTCTCTCTCTCTCTCTTATAAGCAGATTTTTCTACTGCATTGTCATGTGGAGAGGACCAACATGTTTCTGTTGTCTGGTTGCAGTGCACCTGCAACAACGTGTGGGGCAGACCTTAGCTTCTAAAAAAGAAAGGTGCTGAGGCTTTAATCTCTGTAGAAAATATGTCACCATCACTCTGTAAATCCTGATTCTCAGTGTTAAGTCTCTAGGGAAGGGAGGATTGCAATTGCTATGTAGCAAGGGAAGACACTCTGCAAGTGGGCTTACTTCCAATAGCACATTGTTTCCCAATGTCACGTCCTCCAGATGTGCTGAAAACAACTCCCATCTGCAGAAAGTATGAATATTAGCATTTCCCTATTTTTCTCTGTAAAGTGTTGGATGGTATGGAACAATTTATGGTGGGTCACCATGGGGTGGGATCAACTTGAAGGCAGTTAACAACAACAAAGGAACCACTCTACTAGGATCATTCCCCATAGTCTAGAGATGCTGTAAACACCTGCACTGCTACAAAAGAGTTCCACAGTTATAACCAAGAGTAAATATTGAAATAATGCTAAGCACACAGCCTTCATGCTCTAATCTTCCTGTAGCAGTCCAGCTGCTGACTTCCAAATATGAAAACATTCCATTTTATAGAACAAAGGTTGAATGATTAAGGTTATGGAAGTAAAAACTAAGCAATTTGTTATTTAATAAAGAGCTACTTAACCAGTTTGTTAAGTTTCTGAAATATGCAGATGATCTTATTAACTTTTTGGTACAACAGGTCCAAAATAAATTAATGAATCAATTCTTGACAATTTAAGGTCTTCCACTTACAAAACCATCAAAAGCAGTTACAGAATGCATTTTATCTTATCTTTAGGTAAAATGTTATATTTAAGAGGGGAAATCAAAGTGAACATTTATTTTTCATATTTAATAGATACCTTCCCAGTTGATTGCACTTGAAAATCAAAACTACAATGTTTTCAGGGACTTGATCTCTCAAGAACTTATGTGGTTTGTAGGGAACAAAAGCTGCTGCCACTAGGATCAATGTGTATTCTCTATATACTATAACACATATATTATTTTTTTTTAAATGACTCCCTGCTATCTTAAATGTTTTATTCTCCAAGTGAGATATCAGGCCTGGTGCACCCCATAAAACTACAGCTCTGCCATTACTTTGCCTTTTTCTCTGCTACAGGAGAAAGGTCCTTTCTGTGCACAGATGTCTCTGATTAAATTGTATCTCACAGTCCTAACAGTGTTGAGTACTAGATGAACTGCCAGAAGGGCCGTAGGCAAGATCTAAATTGCTTTGGTTTCAGTACACAGTGAATTTGGCTCAGACAAGCTGAATCAGTACATTAAATGCGAATCCCTCGCAGATTTGAAAGCAGCCTTTAGCACAATTATTGACTGTGAGTGATGATTATGTCTAATTGAAGGAGACTTCTGCTACCTGTAGCTCAGTTGGAGTCCATGAGAGCCACAGCGAGGCTCTGCATCTTAATTCAATGTTCCAGCTTAGAGAGAAGCAATTGAGCCTAAATCCAGAAATGTATACACATGGTCGATAAACTTTAATAAACTTTAAAGCTTCAGTAACTAGGCTGAGTGTATACAATTCAGGGTGGGTTCCCCCCCCGCTTTCCCCTTTGTTTTAATTCAGGGAAGGAAAACGGATAACAAGAGTGTTTGGCTGCAGCAATGTATGAGTTTATCTCATGCAGAGTCCCTATCAAGCAAAGGGAAAATATAGGGTTTCATGCTTGTCTTTGGTACTGCTCATAAATCTGCCATTCTGTACACCATATTAATGCTCGACAGGTGGGAGATTACCAGTTCAGGGGAGGTGGGGAGTAGTTTTCAGCAAATTCACAGGAAAAGTGTGTGAGGGAAATAAATGTGTTGTGCAGTGTTGTTTGGATGGAAGTTTTGCTTTGCTTCACTCCTTCCCCCAAAATGAATTATTATGGAAATTAGCATTTTTAATATACTTTATCACTTATTAAGAACCCAGTAATTCATGATCTGACAACAAAACTGAATGCAGTTCTGTAATCCTAGGATTTGCAGTTTAGGGAAGGTATTTAGAATTCTTGGCCAGAGAAATCTATTGCTTCATTAGACTACAAACTCTAGGATTCCTTAGGATTTAGCCATTGCAGTTAAAGTGGAATAATAGCACTATAATTATGTAGTATGAAAAGGCCCATGATGGAGCAGAGTGCTAAGGTTACCATGGATGGCCAAAAAGTCAAACAAATTGATTCTAGAACAGATCATGCTTGAATTCTTCCTGGAAGCCATGATGACTAAATTGAGACTGTCATATTTTGGCCATATCAGGAAAAGACATCACTCATTAGAAATGACAATAATGCTAGGCAAAAGATTTATACGATCTGAACAGAAACCAGAGTATCCTTGCTAAGAATTTGGTTAAAATTAAAACCCAGACTTTATATAGGTGTTCCTAGGTGGGCTTCAATAAATGAAGCTTTTTAATATAGTGTTCAATTAGATGATTCAAAATGGGTTACTTATGATGATTTATTAAAGGAAAATGAGATGAAATTGAAATCTTTAGACCAACTACGGATAGAAGGTTTAAAGTGTTCATGGTTTACTTATTATCAAATTAGAGAAAGATTCCTCTTAGATCTAAAATTAAATAATATTAAAGAATCAGAGCCAGAATTTGAAAGAATAGTGAAATTGGAAGAAAATTATCAAATTAGGAAATCTTATACATTATTGTTGAAATTAGATATGGAGGACGATGTGATTAAACCCCAAATGATAAAATGGGCCCAAAATTTTCTATTCTATAAATTTGGAGCAATGGGGAAAACATGGACAAAAAGATTTAAATACACTCTAAATTACAATGTAAAAGAGAACTTTTACAAAATGCAATACAGGTGCCATCTTACCCCATTTAAATTGGCCAAAATCTATAAAAATGAAAAAATAAAATAAATAAATGTTGGAAATGTGAGACAAAACTGGGCACATTTTATCTCCTGCTTCTATCTGTGAATTTCAGATAGTAGATGGCTGGATGGATGGGGAGACAGTAGAGGACAATTAGGGCATTTGTTGTTTAACAGACAGCCCAAGCAGTCTCACATGGACCTTAAGCCATCCTTGACCCATATAATTTAGGGCCTTAAAGGTTAAGACCAGCAGTTTAAATTGAGCCCCAGAGCAAATGGCTAGCCAGAGCAATTGAAGCAGCACTAGCATGATGTGACCAGAATGCTGCAAACTAGTACAAGAGTTTGTCTACTGCATCTCAAATTGTCTAAAATGCCCAAGTATACCTCAAAAGCATCCCTTTGAAGACTGCAGTGCAATAATCAAGCCTTGTTGTGTCAAGAGCATGGTCTGGTGTGTAATTTTCTTCCTTAGGGTACAGATAAAAAATGTGTATAGGTATTAGTTGAGGCAAGGTAGAGTGAAGCAAGTTTCCTGCTGTTTTCCTTCATCAGCATGTGGACAGGATTCTTGGAAAGGTGAGAGCCACCACTGAGTTAGAACCTTGTCTTTCTTGGCTTACTAAAAAGCCAGAAGGGGGCTGACTGAGTTGATAGAGGGAGTGGTTAGTGCCTCACTAAAGCAAAGCACAGTTTCAGCATGCCAGAAGAAGACAATAATAAAGCCATTACTAGTAAAGCATCCCAGGATCCCACCATATTGGACAATTATTAGTCTGTTTCTAATGTTCCATTTATGGTCAAGGTAAATGGCAGGGGGTTGAACTGTATGGCCCTTGTTGTCTCTTCCAACTCTATGATTCTATGATTCTACTGTAGTGGATAGTGGCCACCCAGCTCCAGGGGTTCCTGAATGAGACAAATCATCTAGATACATTTCAGTCTGCCTTCAGGCCTGGTTATGGAACAGAGACAGCTTTGGTCTCCTTTGTGGATGATCTATGACAGGAACTGGACAGGGTGTTTGTGTCCCTGTTGGTTCTGCTGGACCTTGACTTCTATACCATCGACTATCATATCCTTCTGAGCTACTGTGCTTTGATGGGACTTGGAAACATTGTTTAGCAGTAGTGCTGTTCCTTTCTGGAGGGGAAAGTCCAGAATATGGTGCTGAGGGACTCTTGTTTGCCACCTTGGCTGTGATCTGTAGGGTCCCTCAGTTCTGCCCTCACCATACTGTTTAATATAGATATGAAACCACTGGGGGAGGCCATTCTGGGTTTGGGGGTTTGATGCCATCAGTATGTGGGTTACACTCGACTTTGTTACTTCTTTCTACTCCTATAATCCAAGGAAGCTGTTTTGGGTCCAAATTGATACCTGTCATCATTAATGGACTAGTTGAGGGTGAACAAATTGAAACAACCCTGAAAAGAAATAGATGCTCCTGGTCAGTCTAAAGGCAGGTAAGGGAATAGGAATCCAGCCTGTACTGGATGGGGTTACACTCCTCATGAAGATATGAGTCCAAAGTGTGTGTGTGTGGGGGGGGGGGGGGGGAGGACACTTTGACATTATGTGATTGTCAATATCACAACTGCCATGACAGTGATGTTTCACACCTGATGACTAATTGGGCTGCAGTACAGTAGCTTATTGACAGGTTTTGCTGTCAGTGAAAAGGAAAACCCTAACCAAGCTTGGGAGATACAGTGACTATGGGTTGGAGGTGATGTCACATGATAAGTATCACCAAATGTGCTATTTTCCAACTATTATTGTGGTTTAAAAGCCATGTGTGATAATTTCCATAGAATACAATGTGCTTTCACAAGAATAGCCCTAGCATGTCAGACAGAAGAAGACTAGAACTTTTCCTTCTATGGCTACATTTATCACAAATAGGTCCTTTTCTACCACCTGGAGAGGTGGAAAAAAGACACATTGGGCCTCGGCAGACGGCTTATTGAGCCGTCTTGGAGGCCCGGAAGAGGAGGAGCCACCGCACGAGCGGCGCTCCTTCCTCTTCCTGAGGTCGCACTGGGAGCTGCTGGCCCTCCGCACGGCCAGCTCTTCCGGGGCAACCTCCCGCCGCAGTGACCGGACACGCTGCGGCGGAAGAGTAAGGGAAAGTGCGCCTGCCGCTTTTAGGGCGCACTTTCCCTGACATCTAAAAGGAGCGCCAATTTTGAGCTCCTTTTAGGGATGCCGCAGGAGCGCCGCGGTGAGGAGGCTCCACTCCCCCGGCACTCCATCCAGCAGTGTCCTGGAAGCAGTCGTCTGCTTCCCCCCTTAGTTAGACTATAATTTTCGGGGAAATTACTACCTGCCAGTAAAACCAATGAAAGGTGTACAGGAACAATATTAGAAAGGAGGTTCATTGAGTTAAATGTTTCTCAGGTGGTTATATCCATTAATTACAAAGGTTCACCAGCAAATAGAGCAGTCTCTAACAACACTGCCCACATGTGCAAAATTAAGATTGTTTTGCTTCTGTTTAACAAAGGAGGGCAGGTCTAAGCATCAAGTACATTTGAACATAATTCTTTTAAAGGACACTTGAAACCTCAGGCCTTTCCACAGAGAGTCAATGGATTATTCTGTGTTGTTTTGCTTAGATTAGAATGTAGAGGAAGAAAATGAATTGTTTCTTGTCACATAGCCATACATAGACCAACCCCAAGTGTTGAACTGCAATCCCCATTATGCCCAGGGAGATTAGAACCAGGTTGGAAAAGGCTGGTATAGAGTACATAAGGACACATCTTTCACATTTCAACAAAGAGCTTTGGTGAGAATTTTGAGAGCACCTTGCTTTTCTAGTTCCCTACAGCCTTTCCAGCCCACTTTCCCAAATAAAATGCTTTTGAAGTCAGATACTCATGAGAAGGTACAGCAGAAGAGGGTGAAGGAGAATTCAGTCATGTAACTTCCACTTGTAATTTGAAGTGGTGACATTAGAAACAATCCCATTCCACATAGTAAATCACATGTATTGGCTACAATCTAATGCAGGGGTAGGGATCATGTAGTCCTCCAGATATTATTGGACTGAAACTCCAATATTCTTCAGGAAGGCTGCAGGTTTCCTACACTTATCTAGTGTAAACTTGTCCATGCACCACCATCCTAAGTATCCATTGTTATTACTCCAGAATTAATCAAATAAAAGAGTGTCATCCAGCTCAGGAGAGAGTCTTCTGTCATACTAATGCTTGTTTGGCCTAAATCAGCCAAAATTATTTCACTTCTCAGGAATGAAGCAAACAAAATATCACCTTCCACAAAGTATTCTCATCTAGTTCAGCTGTATCTGGGAAAAGCTGAGCACCAACACAAGCTGTTTTTATTTTTGAGTTTTTTATGTTATTGCACCACAGGGAAATGTGTCAGTTCAGTAAACAGTCCCTATTTGATAAAGGTTTTATGGGAGTTATTATGAGCTCTTTCATTTGAGCAAAGGAAAATGAATTTCTGTTTTCTCCTTCTTTACTTTGTGGCATGCAGGCTACTTTACCCGTGTGCATTATGCAAACTTCAAGAAAGCGACAGTGAGCATGTCAGAGAAACAGCCACAATAACTCTGGAGTGCTGCAATTTGTGGCAGCCTCTTTGATTTCAAGACAGGCACATTAACCTGTATGTTAGCTTCTTTTTCCTTAATTGGATTGCTTGCATAAATTGCAATACAAGGCAATCATGCGGCAGCTATTGTTTTAAAAAATAAAGACCCCCCCCCCCCCCAATCAGTTTGCATTTCATGAAGCAAAAGGGGGAAAATATAACAATTTGAAGAGGAAGATATGGTGAGACAGGGTAAAAGCTGATATTCTCCCTTCATAACAGATAGCCCCAAGTTGTAGAGGCCATTATACCATGCATTTTCAGAGCAAATGAACTTGACAGATGGCTGTGTCACCTAAACCCCTACCTACCAACTTGATTATGCAGAAAACAATACAATAGAAAAGAAATCATTACTGAAGGAACCTGGTTAGTCCACAGAGGGCTGAGCAATGCAGAAGAACAAAATTACAGTTCTGGAATTGAACAGCAAGAATGCATTTAACATAAAGTGGGTTACAGCAAGGTAATCAGTCATGGCTACGGCTATTGTCTGGGCTTGCTTGCATGCTATATGAAGTAATCTGTCATCTCCCACTGAATTGGTGTTTAGTTTATAGGAGAAAACTACAAAGGTTTTGCTAGGGCATGTTTTGGTAGCCTTAAGTAGCTCCGTGGAATGAAATCTGAAAGAATCCAAGGCATTTATCTAGGTCCTGTGGTCTTTTGGAGAATGAGGTTTATTGTAGCAAGATTTAATGTAGCAATGGACAGACTTGGAAAAGATATGGCCCCCAATGCAATTTTATCAGGCCTAGGTAGCCATATCTAATTTGAATCAAAATGTTTGCAAAAATCAGAAGAAACTTTTCAAATCACAAGAGATATAGGCTCTCTTCACAATGTCATATTTTATCTTAACAGTGTGATTGAACCAGCTCCCACAATTGCTGCCACACAGGTGTTAGAAAACATACAACCTTTCATCCATACACTTGCTGTGCACCTTTAAGCTATTTTGGACTTCTGTTGACCCTATTAGGTGAACTCTACATTTTAAAAAGTGAAGTCAAAGCTGCAATCAGAGAAACTGGGAAAAGCAAATCAACAGGAACAGATGATATCCCAATTGAACTGCTACAATGTACACAGACTGAAGCAACTTTGGCATTAACTAAAATATGCCAACAAAAATGGAAAACAAAGTGGTGGGCAAGAGACTGGAAAGAATCAATATATATCCCAATCCACAAGAAAGGAGATACAAAAGACTGCAGCAACTATAGAACCATAGCATTAATCTCCCATGCAAGCAAAATTATGATCAGAATTCTGCAGCATAGACTCTAATCATATACGAAGACAGAAATTCCAGAGGTGCAAGCAGGATTCAGGAAAGGAAGAGGCACTAGGAACCACTTTACAAACATACAGTGGCTAATGGAGTGCACCAAGGAATTAAAAAAAAAATCAGCATGTGGTTTATAGACTATATAGCAAAGCTGTATAGACTGTATAGATCCCCAAAATTATGGAATGCTTCCAAAGGCATGGGGGTGCCAGTATATTTGATAATCCTGATGAGAAATCTATATAAAGGACAAGAGCCTACCATCAAAATAGAATATGGAGAAATGGGGGGGGGCTGCAGATGGACGGCTCTAGGCTGCCCCAGGAAGCAGAGGATCGGGGCTGCTGCTGCTGCATGCCATGGCCCCAATCCTCCCTTTTACTGCCCCGAAAAGAGTGGCAAAATGCCGCTGCTTTCAAGGGCAACAAAAGGCCGCCCTAAGAGCCAGCGTGAGGCTCTTTAGCGCTCCTTCCAGTGCAGCACATCAAAACACTATGTTGGAAGAACTTCCTGACACTGTGCACCGTGTGTAATGGCATGCAGCATCAGGATGCCATTGGTATGGGGTTGGGGCAGCTGGCATGAGGCTGCCCCTCCCCATCTCTACCTTCAGGTCAGCTCTTTGAGCAGGTCTGTAGAGGCCCAAAGAGTAGTTCCTAATTGGCAAAGGGGTCAGCCAAGTCTGCTCACCCTATCTGTTCAATTTATATGCTGAAAACATCATAAGAAAAGCAGGGTTAGACACAGGAGATTATCACATTCATTTTAAAGCGACTTATCCCTGATAGGATAAAGTCACATTTAAATTTAAAAGCAGGTCTTATCACACTCAGCCGCAGCTGACCAAGTGCAACCCATATGCAGCCTGGACCCCAGCCACACTTATCCAATGACTTTTCAAAAATGGGAGCTTGCTATTTTTGAAAAGTCACTTGAAAAGTGTGGCTGGGTTCCAGGCTGCATACAGATTGCGCTCTCCCAGCTCTGGCTGAATGCGATAACACCTGCTTTTAAATTTAAACACAACTTTATACCATCAGGGACAAATTGCTTTAAAATGAATGCAATAATCTCCTCAGGAGAAGGAGGATTAAAGATAGGAGAAAGGAACATCAACATCCTTAAACACATGGAATAATAATAATAATAATAATAATAATAATAATAATAATTATTATTATTATCCCACCCCTCTGCGACCCAATGGGGCAGCTTACAGTATTGAAATCAAGATAAAATACATACAAAACCCCAAAACCCTCCCACCCCTTAAAAAGACACCATAATACTGGCAGAAGACATCACAGACCTGGACCAGCTATTAAGAAAGGTCAAAAATGAAAGTGCAAAGGCAGGATTAATTATCACACAGTTTTTAAAAAAATATAGATATGCAAAAATATGTCCAGATGGATAAATGGCCAAATTGAACATTACTTGTAACAACTCCAAACTCTGGCACCTACACATGGTTCATATCCCATGAGGCATCCCTGTGGGCATCCCAATCAGCCTTCTCTCTGAATGCTCAGTGAGTAATCATGGTAGAGGGGAAAAAAATCTAAGAAGGGGGGTTAATACTTTTGATGTTTTCTGGGTGTGCATCCACCTAACTGAAAACAAAGAAGCTGAGAGAAAGTGTCTGATAGGGAAAATGATGTGATCAGGGCATAAATGAATAAACTGAAAAAGTGTACTCTACGAGTGTGATATTATTAATTGCAATCATGTGCAATCAGGATGATGCAACTGTTTGTTGGCAGACAGACAATGCTACTGTTAGGTGGATTTCTAATTGATTAACCAACCGAATCCAAAGGGTGCTTAGCAATGGCTTCTCTTCATCATGGAGAGAAGTGAAAGTGGGGTGCCACAGAGTTCTCTCCTGGGCCCAGTGCTATTCAGCATCTTTATCAATGACTGAAATGATGGAATAGAGGGGATGATTACTAAATTTGCAGATGACACAAAATTAGGAGGGGTTCAAATTGACCTTAACAGATTGGAGAGCTGGGCCAAAACTAACAAAATGAATTTCAACAAGGAGAAAAGTAAGGCACTGCACTTAGGCAGGAAAAAAAAATGAAATGCACAGTTGCAGGATGAGGGACACCTGACATGACAACAGTACATCTAGGAGTCCTAATTGACCCCAAGTTGAGCATGAGTCAACAGTGTGATGTCACAGCTAAAAAAGCCAATGCATTTTTTGGCTGTATCAATAGTGTTGTGTGTGTGACTATTCCGGCAAAGGTCTCATTGTAGTCCTCACCATATTGTTGACTGTAGCCTTTAGCCACAAGTTTTGCTTTGTATCTCTGAATCTCTCCTTCTGCATCTTGCTTTGTGGTAAAGACCCATCTACAGTCAATTGCCCCTTTTCCTTCTTGCAGTTCTGACAAAGTCCATGTCTTGTTTTTATATAAAGATTGCATTTCCTCACTAGCAGCTTGCACCCACTTCTCAGAATCAGTCTTTGGCAGTCATTTTATTTATTTATTTATTCCAGTCAGAGGGTTTTGAAATCCCTTCCTCTGTGGAGTGATAAGAGAATCTGTCAGGTGACACACCTCTATTGGAGTGTTCTGACCTTTTTGCCTGGACTTGGCTACCTGGCTCCATTTCTTGCATGCCGTCTAGTTCCTCATCACTAGGTTGGTCCACTGTAGATGTAGCCCCTTTTGAATTTAAGACCTCTGGAAGATGAAAGAACTCCACATATTCTGGTTGCTGTTGGAGTTTTCTTCCACTGCAAATAAATTTGGGTAGACATCTTGGCTTGGATTAGATTTGGGCTGTGGTCTTTCATAAACATAAACAGCACTTGTTAATTTTATTGTACATCCATATGGATTTTAAATTCTGTAACCATTTCTAGCATAATCAACAAAAATTCCCTCTTCACTTCTGCAGTCAAGTTTGCCTCTTTTCTATTTGGGAATATAGGTTAATGCTTTATTTCCAAAAGCCTTCAGATGATTTAATTTAGGCTTAACTCCATGCCATAACTGGAATGGGGTTACATCTTTTGATTTAGTTGGCAGTCAGTTACAGAAGTATGTTGCCTTCAGACCAATAACATTTAGAAATATTAGCTTGCAAAAGCACAGTGGTTGTCATCTCCTTGAGAGTTCTGTTCATTTTCTCTGCCACATCATTTTGTTCTGGAGAATAAGCCTGTGTAATCTGATACTCAGCGCCATGTTCTTTTAAAAATTCAACAATTCAGCATTGACAAATTCATTTCCATTGTCTGTGCATGGGCTCTTCGGTTTGTAGCCAAATTTGTTAGAGAGTCTATTAAAATACTCTTTGAATTTTTGAAATGTTTGACCCTTTCTCTGAGAAGATAAGTTTATGTGTATCTGCTGAAATCAGCAATAATAGTCATAAAAGAAGTTCCTGCTGACTTTTGATTCATTGGTCCAGAAAGATCAGCATATAAAAGATCCAATGCCTTGTTGGATTGTCTTACAGTAACTGGAGGATGTGAAGTTCTTGTGACTTTTGCATTCCAGCATTCTACACATTTTTTGTTATTACAGCATGCTTTGGATTTAAAGTCTCTTTCAACCTCTTGATTTGTCAGTTTCTTAATATTTTCAACACTTCAATGAGCAAATCTGAAATGCCATAAAGTTGAACAGTCTTTGTGATTACATCTGGTCACACTGTTCACAGATGAATGTAAAACCTGTATCTGACAGCATCCATGAGATCCTAAATCTGCTCTAAAAATCAAATTTTTGTCATGAAAACCAAAGCAGAAATTCTTTCTGAAACTGACACAGTTGCCTCTTAATGTTGTGGTTTGCACACTATAAAAAGAGGCTTCTAAATCTGGCACATAGTCAGCATCAGGGATTTGTAAAGTCCCTATCCTGTCAGGATCAAGTTTTGTTTGCAAAATAACAGTCCCTTTTTCCTGAGCAAAAACTTCTTGACCATTGGCAAGATAAACAGGAAAAGTTACATTGGTATCATAATCCACAAACCAATCTTTGTTGTTGAAGTAATGTGCAGTTGCTCCACTACCCACAAGAACTGCATTTTTATATTTACCCCCAGCAATTTGAAATAATTCTTCATGAATCAAAACAATATCAACATGACTGGAAGATCTCTGTTTAGGGTTAAATGTTGCTTTCTTAAAATTGCCTTTCTTCACATGTGGTTTTTAATGCTCAGCTCTTGCCTTTGCCTTGTTAACATTGTGTCCACTTGTTCTGCAAGAAGAAGTGGGTTTGATATGCAAATCCTCATTAACAAATTGAGCTAATTCTTTCTCTGTGGCTTCTGTATCATAGTTGCCTTCCATCAAATTCTGCCTATTGTGAAATTCAATAATGTGAGCAATAGCATCTTGCAAAGGAACATCTCCTTTTACTTGTAGAACATTAATTATTGGAGAGTAATATTTTGGAAGGCTAGCCAAAAATAGTCCATGTTTTGAATGTTCTGGAAAAGATTTCCCCAGGTGATGTAACTCCACACAGAGTTGTCATAAAGCCATTGGTATGCTGATTCAAAAATCAAGGATGAGACAACTTTGTGCTAACAAGTTTATCATGAAATCTGTTTGATTAGAAATACTTGGAGAATCAAATACTTTCTATAATTTATCCCATGTTTTTCTTGCATTGGTCAAACCTTGGATATGGTAAGCTATGCTGGGATCTATAGATAGACAAATGTAAGCAGCTGGTTTTTTCTGCATTTTCATCAAGTTGTTGTTGTTTTCCTGCTTCTCTGGCTCTCTGCCCATTCACTGCTTTAAATAATCCCATTGTAGTCAAGTACATTTACATTTTTCATGACCACATTTTATAATTTGTGCCAGTTAATATTCCAATGGCCATTGTGGGGTTAGGATTAGCAGAAGCCATTATCTATTGTTTCAGTAGTAAAGACTTTGTTGCAGCCAGGAGGTCTTCAGGAACATGTTTAAAACAAAAGATTCTGGAGCCTCATAACCCAAAAAAATGTTGGGGATTCAAGTTTCCTAAGGTTTCAGCCTTTATTAAGGAAACAAAAATCAAAATATCAAAAATATCAAATCCAAGCCTGTTAGGGTCTAGCTTTAAATCAGCAGAGAAGCAAAAACGTGTCCTTGTCTAACAGTGCTTCTCTAAGAAATGAGGCTGATTCAAAGACAACACAAATAGCTTGTAGTTTAAAAACAAAACTTTACTCCCCAAACAAATTTAAATTTGTTTGGGGCGGAAAAAAGCCCAGAGTGAGATTTAAACTTTTACAAAATAAATTTAATAGGGGTGGACTTGCTTTGCCTAATTTACAAGTTTATTATGCAGCCTGTTGTTTTGTTTGGATGTTGGAATGGTTTTTGCTGGATAATGACGGGATTTTAGCACTTGAAGGTAATGGACTTAGATTTGGGTGGCACGCTTATTTATTTCATGGGAAATATAAGGTACACAAAGATTTTGGGAATCATTTTATACGCAAATCCTTATTTAATGTTTGGCTAAAGTATAAAGAGAGAGTCAGTCCGGATTTACCCAGGTGGGTGTCAACTCACGAGGCTTTTCATCAAAGGGAAGTTATAAAAGAAGGGAAGTGGACTACATATGATGATTTACTGGAGGTGAATGAGTTGGATGGAAAGCTATGCTTCAAAAAACATCAACAAATAATAGATGAAGGCTATAAGTGTGGTTGGCTCCTACATAGACAGTTGAGAGAGAGGTTTCTTTCTGATCAAAAATTAATTGGTATTAGAAAGGAAAGGAGTGAATTTGATGAAATTATCTATTCGGAAAGGAGACATAAAATAGCGAGGTTTTACAAGTATCTTATGAACTTTGAAATGGAGGAGGAGCTAATCACGGATACGATGATTAAATGGTCCCAAGACTTAAAATATAATATTAATCTGGATCAATGGGAGAAATTGTGGAGAAATAGAGTTAGATATTCCCCCTGTTGTGATCTTAGGGAAAATAACATGAAGATGCAATTTAGGTGGCATCTTACCCCAGCCAAAATCGGTAGAATATATAAAGGTACATCAAATAAATGTTGGCGATGTAAGAAAACAATTGGAACCTACATGCATATGTGGTGGTCCTGCAAAAAAGTCCAGAAATACTGGAAAAAAATTCATGGTATTATTGAAAAAAAATTACATTTAAAATTTAACTTGGACCCAAAGTTTTATTTATTGAGTTTATGTGAAAACATGGATTTTGAAAGTAAGTTTGGGAAATTAACATTTCATCTGACAACTGCGGCCAGGATGGTTTTGGCAAGTATGTGGAAATTGGAAGAAATCCCAGCAGTGGAGCGTTGGTTAAATAAACTTTGTGAAATTGAGCAGATGGATGAGCTTACTACTATATTAAGAGGGCATAATGTAAAAATAAGCAAGAGGATTTGGAAACCGTTCAGGGACTATATGAATGGATTATATAAGGTTAAAGACAATTAAGGTTAAAATGAATAGTAGAATATTTTAGTTAAGAAGCTAAGGTATCTACTGGTGATAGTCGGTTTAAGCCTTTAAGTTATGGAGATATAGTATAAATTAGTTTTAAGTTTTATAGGAAGCTTAGCTTCAGGTTTTCATAATGAAAAGGGTACTGACAAAGAATTTTTTTTTTTTGGGACCGGGCTCCTTCTCTAGGAAGTTTTGTTTATTATTTGTAGTATCTGTATTGTTATGTCATATGTTATTGTAGTTATGTATTGTAATGTTTTGTAAGTTATGTATGGTATATGTATGTTATTTATGTAGATAGATATGATAGTTAAATGTTTTGTTTGTAAGTGTAGTATGTTTTATGTTCTATGTTTTATGTATAATGTATAGTGTGATGAGTTGTATGTGGTTATTTTAATTAATAAAGCATTTAAAAAAACAACTTTACTAATGGCTTGCATAGAAGCTACATCCTAACTAGCCAATGAATAGTTCAGATGAATATAAGTCTCCGGACCAGATGAATTACATCCAAGGGTACTAAAAGAACAGGCAAACGTAATATCGGAACCATCGGCAATAATCTTTGAGAACTCCTGGAAAACAGGAGAAGTCCCAGCAGACTGGAGGAGGGTAAATGTTGTCCCCAAAAGATGGTGAGATATCTTTATCTCACCATCTTTTTTGGGGGGGGGGGAATTGATAGAGCAGTGAGATGGGAGACAGGATTGAAGCAGGGGAATCATGTGATTCTCTCACACAAAGAGATTCCCCTGCTTCAATCCTGTCTCCCATCTCACTGCTCTATCAATTTTTCCCCCAAAAGATGGTGAGATAAAGATATCTTAGAATCATAGAATCAAAGAATCAAAGAGTTGGAAGAGACCACAAGGGCCATCCAGTCCAACCCCCCTGCCATGCAGGAACTCCCAATCAAAGCATCCCCGACAGATGCCAAAAAGACAGATTAGAGGGATCTGAGAACATTTCAAACTTGAACTTTTACTAGAAGCCAACATTACTAAACTGAGGCTATTTTACTTGGTACACGTCATGAGACATTATGAATCAAAGGAAAAAAATGATAACAGTACAATGGAAAACAGTAGGGAAAGAGGGAGACCTACACTACAGATGGATTGAATCAGTCAAGGAAACCATGGTCCTGAGTGTCTAAGAATTGAGCAGGCATATTGATGATCAGGGCTCTTAGAGGGCTCTTATTCATACGGAGGAGGTACTCACTAGTCCAAAGTCAGCCTCTAAGGAGATTATTGCACTAGCACCCATAATGTTCTGATCGAGTCCCAGAAACACTCTGTAAATTAATGATATGGGAACAGGTGTTACAGCATTTGGCTAGTAATAGTGCAATGTTAACTTATGAGAATGAATACTATTGCACAGCATTTGCTATTGTAGTGGTAATGGCACTCAGATCATTCTTAACCAATCCCTTTTTTCCACATGTGTACTTTGCTGTGAGGTTTGTAATATTGCACTTGTACATGACATCATCATGTGACAGGAGGGGAGGAGGTAGAACACAAGGATGTTCTACCAAGAACACAAGGATGGATTGAGACTGGGTAGGATTATTGCATAGACATCACCTGGAATGGCCTGAAAGTGATCATGTCAGCTGAGAATTGAATTTTCCCATTCTCAGCTGGAATGGGAGAGGGACAGTCTGGGTGCAGGATGAATACTGAATAATAATAGGGCTGTGCAATAATATTCATTCTGTTCAGTTTACATCCCATACCCAGACCGTTAGGAAAATGCTTTGTGATAATCTCCTAAACTTGGAGTCAGGGAAGTGAAACCTGTCGGTGACTTGCATATTTTGTTTGTTTGTTTGTTTATTGTTAATATCCTGCCCTTCTTTTGACATGGCATGCAAGGTAGCTTACAACAAAGCTAAAACAAGATAATAGTAAAAAAAAACCTTGATGATAAAAGTAAGAAAGTTATTATATTAAGATGCCCATTCATTTTTTAAAAGTGTAAACTCAGTTTAAAAACAATAAAGTTAAAAATGCAGCATGCACACACATGGCAACTCATCAAGCATGAAATGACATTTAAATATAAACTTGTTTACCTGCTTGCAAAAGGGAAGCAGAGAGGTGACCAGGCCAGCCTCCCATGGAAGGGTGTTTCACAGTCTAGCAGGGAGCCGTGTTTCATGTGTCCTCAGCAGGCATGCCTGTTACAATGGTGGAAGTGAGATCATAAGAGCCAAATAGGTTCATATAAGCAGATATGGTATTTCAGATTCTCTGGACCTCAGCTGTGCGGATCAAAGCTGCATGGCCTCTACCCTTCCCAAAAATATTGTTAGAAATTTCTTAAATTAACTACTCCTACATATATCTTACTTTTATAAGAAATTATAGATAATAATAATGAAAAGAAAAGCCAACAAAATTACATTAGATATACACTAGATGTATATATTGTATCAATCTCAAGTGTATCAAGATATCTTAAGTACTATATTCTAAAAAAAAGAAAAAAAAGAAAAAAGAAAATTACTTTAAACAGATACAAAAAACAAAAATATTAGTACTCTCACTCCCAATCCATAGCAGGTTATATAGAATCTTTCATATTCTTCTTCATATACTCAAACCAAGGTCTCCATAAATTCTGAAAAGATGACAAAGATTTATTTTGGACTAGACATGTTAGTTTCTCTAATTCATGTATCTCACACACTTTAAACCTCCATTCCTCCACCGTAGGGCATTCCCTTCTCCTCCAATACTTAGCATATAAAATTCTTGATTTCCTTCTTGTACATAGAGTGTGCCCTGCACCAGTGTGGGGGTCTATTTTACTTTAAACCTCTCTGGAAGGGTGGTGGTGGTCGTGGTGAATGAAAAAAAACAACAAAACAGATAAGAAAGATAAGATTTGCCATGAAAATATTGCAGAAAGGTTTTAAATTTTAGCATTTATTCTCTGTGCTGCGCGACAGCTTCAGAAGGCTTCAAAAGGTATGTTCACATCTATTATACTTGAAATGTTCAGTCTGACTTGATTGGAAGGCTGGTCAGTTCCTAACAAGTAGAGTTGTTGCTTCCTTCTTAACACGCACTGTGCCATCTTAACACACACTGTTTCCTCAATGCCCAGAATCATGGTATGGTTCATTCTGTTATTCTTTTGGACCTATGGATTTCATTTCCTAATTCCCTACATTCCAATAACCCTATCAAATGCACTTCCTCATACTTATTGATTAATAATATCTGACAGCCTATCAAAGCAAAATGATTTCCATAATCAACATTCAGAGTTTTCTTCATAACTGAATATGCAAATCTCTCAGTTCATGACTGGCTCCTAGTGTTAACTGTTGAAGACCTGAATATGGGAAATATTGGATAGTTTATTACTTCCCTCATTCCAGACAATAAAATCAAAGTGAAAAAATAAAAGGAAGAAAAGATAACATAGCACAGCTAAGGCATTCAAAGGTCTGAAAACCAAAGAAATCTGTTTGTGAGAGGTAAAGCAAAAGCAAAATTGATGTGTTTGGAGCCTATACTATGAATGGCTTTTTAAACTTGAGATAGGCTTAGAATGGCCTCTGATTTCTTGTGATCGGGTTAGATGCCTATAAAATTTTGTGCTAATATTATTAAAAACTGGGATTTTTCCTACATGCACACCAAAATTAATGAGAGAAGTGTGAGAGTGCTGTGCTAGTGTCTCCCATAAGAATGTACAGAACTTTCTGGTGGATTGTGCCCTTGAATTATGTTGGTAGAAATCTGACTTATCACATACATGAAATTATGAGTCTTTTAAGTTTCATTGATTTCAACAGGAGACTTATACTCATACTGAATTCTCTTTTCAGATCAATGAGACTATTACCTGGGACTTAGGGGGGATGCAGACAGGTGGCCATGGGCCACCCTGTGAAGGGGGGGGGATTGGAGCCGAGGCTGCCCCATGCCTTGGCCCCAATCCACCCTTTTGGCAACTGGGAAATAGTGCTCCTTTCTCAAGTTGTGGAAAGGGCACCGGAAGAGCTGACGTACTGATGACATCCTCGGGCAGGGGTTGAGGCAGCCGGCATGCAGCTGCCCCTCCTCTCCCCTTCCTCCAAGATGGTGCTTTGTGCCATCTGCAGAGGCCCTCAGTAGTAAGTCTGGAAAGTGTGTGAGTGAGTGAGTGAAAGAGAGAGAGTGAGAGAGAGAGACAGAAAAAATTATTCAAGCTCATCTTCCAGAAATGGCATGGGGCATTTTTGGTGAAAAACAATATTCATTTTTCAAAATCTATAACTAACATTTCATTTGTGATATATTGTCTAAGAGTGAGTGCAGAACTTTTTATGTAATTGTGCATCACAGCAGTGAAGTTACTAAGAATCTGGAATAACAGATTCTGTAGGAAAGTGGAAAAATAAAACTCCACACTTTTGTTGCCCACGGGAGAGTGTCAAAAGCACCAGTGCAAACAGGTAAGCATAATGTTTCATACTAGTTGTTGATCAGGGCCACTCTGGCAATCTCTGGGGGCATTTCCCCCCACAAATATGACCATTGTGAATTGCACCAGCTTTGAAAAAAGAAGGGGGGATAAAATCACAAGTGGCTGGAGGACGGACGGACGGACACGGACACACACACACACATCCTTTGTGGTGGGTGGCAAAACAAACCCAGGGGATATTGCACCTTATTTTTAAGAAAAATTCCTGGAAAGTGGAAATTTTCATTCCAGGGGCATAAGGGTGTGTGGCAGGAATAGCTCAGGAGCACAAAAACAGCCTTGGGCATGCATAAATTTCACGGGTTATATGATTCTCATCCCTGGTGTGAATTCATTGATTACAATACTGACTCTATTCCAGCTAAAACTTATGATGAGCTAGTTATGCATAATACCTGGCAGCCATAAATGCAGAGGAACATCCCCAGTCACATCAATGGAGTCCATTCCTTTAATTACAGTGGAAAAGAGAAGCCAGGCAAAGTCAGACACACATTCTAGACTTTAGGAAAGCTGATTTTAGTAAACTTAGAGAAATACTGGGTGTGATCCAGTGGTCAGGAATACTAAAAGAGAAGGGAGTTCAAGATGGATGGAAGTTTCTCAAAAGGGAGAAACTGAAGGCACAATTTCAAACAGTTCCAATGAGGAAGAAAAATGGGAGGTGCCTCAAGAAACCAGGATGGATGACTAAGGAACTTTCAATTGAACTAAGTTTTAAATGGAACATGTATAAGAAATGGAAAAATGGGGAAATAACCAAGGAGGAATTCAAACAAATAGCTAGCACATGTACGGCTAAAGTCATGAAAGCCAAAGCACAGAATGAGCTCAGGCATGCTTGAAGGGTTAAGGACAATAAAAAGGGCTTTTGGGGGTATGTCTGCAGCAAAAGGAAGAAGATGGAAATAATAGGGCCACTGTGTAGAGATGATGGCAAAAAGTTAACAGAGGACAGAGAAAAGGCAGAATTACTCAACACCTTCTTTGCTTCAGTCTTCTCAGAAAAGGCAAAGGGTGCTCAACCTGAGGATAATGGAGCAGAGGACAGAATAGGAGAATTTCAGCACAGAATAAGTAAAGAGATAGTACAGGAATACCTGGTTAATCTAAATGAATATAAGTCTCCAGGACCAGATGAATTACATTCAAGGGTACTAAAAGAACTGACAAATGTAATATCGGAACCATTGGCAATAATCTTTGAGAACTCCTGGAGAACAGGAGAAGTCCCAGCAGACTGGAGGGCAAACATTGTCCCCATCTTCAAAAAGGGAAAAAGAAAAAAAAAGAGGATCCCAACAATTATCGTCCAGTTAGTCTGACATCAATACCGGGAAAGATTCTGGAGCAGATAATTAAACAGAGAGTCTGTGTACACCTGAAAGGTAATTCCATAATCACAAAAAATTAACATGGGTTTCAGAGAAACAAGTCATGCCAGACAAATCTGATCTCTTTTTTTGATAAAATTACCAGCTTGGTAGATGGAGGGAATGCTGTAGATATAGTATAGCTTGATTTCAGTAAGGCCTTTGACAAGGTTCCCCATGACATTCTTGCAAACAAGCTGGTAAAATGTGGGCTATACAAAGTAACTGTTACATGGATTTGTAATTGGTTGACTGGCCGAACACAAAGGGTGCTCAACAATGGCTCCTTTTCAACCTGGAAAGAAGTGACCAGTGGGGTGCCACAGGGCTCTGTCCTGGGCCCACTGCTATTCAACATCTTTATCAATGACTTGGATGACAGTATTGGGGGCATAGTCATCAAATTTGCAGATGACACCAAATTAGGAGGAGTAGCTAATACCCAAGAAGACAGGATCAAAATTCAAAATGACTTGAACAGACCAGAAAGCTGGGCCAAAGCTAACAATATGAAATTCAACACAGAGAAATGTAACGTACTGCACTTAGGGCTGAAAAATGAAATGCATAGATATACGATGGGGGACACCTGGCTGAATGAGACTACGTGTGAAAGGGATCTAGGAGTCCAGATAGACCACAAGTTGAACATGAGTCAACAATGTGATGCAGCAACTAAAAGGGCTAAAGCAATTTTAGGCTGCATCAACAGAAGTATAGTGTCTTGATCAAGAGAAGTAATAGTGCCACTCTATTCTGCTTTGGTCAGGCCTCACCTGGAATACTGTGTCCAGTTCTGGGCACCACAAATAAAAATGGATGTGGAGAAACTGGAGCATGTCCAAAGGAGGGCAACTAAAATGGTGAAGGGTCTAGAAACCAAGCCCTATGAGGAATGACTTAGGGAGCTGGGAATGTTTAGCCTGGAGAAGAGAAGGTTAAGAGGTGATATGATAGCCTTGTTTAAATATTTGAAGGGATGTCATATTGAGGAGGGAACAAGCTTGTTTTCTGCTGCTCCAGAGACTAGGACCCGGAACAATGGTGCAAGCTCCAGGAAAAGAGATTCCACCTTAACATTAGGAGGAACTTCCTGACAGTAAGGGCGGTTCGACAGTGGAACACACTCCCTCGGAGTGTGGTGGAGTCTCTTTCCTTGGAGGTCTTTAAGCAGAGGCTGGATGGCCATCTGTCAGAGATGCTTTAATTGGGAGTTCCTGCATGGCAAGGGGTTGGACTGGATGGCCCTTGTGGTTTCTTCCAACTCTATGATTCTATGATTCTGCTTACATTCCTATCTGTCTCTGAGTTCTGATGTAACCTGAAAAACTGAACTTCAGATCTGGCACATGTACATTTTGCTACTATTTCCATTTGATCATTCTTCCCTCCCCTTCCCTCCCTCCCTCTACAGGTCATCAAACATGTACAGTACCAACATGTATTCTTTGAGCTACAGAACAGAAATGTCTCTTGATATTATTGTGCCATTACACTCAAGTTCTCTTTTCTGTTGCAATTCAGTTAGCACCAATGTGCATGGCTGAGTTCATAGAGCAACAGCAGCCAATTGATCAACAAGACCTAATGCAAATAATATAGAAGTAGTTATTTGCCTAACTAATGCACTGCCTTCCATCAACCACTCAAGAACACACATTCCAGAAATGAATAATTGGCATGCAATAATTATGAGCCAATTGAGAACGTTTTTCTCAAAATGTGTGTTTGTTTGTTTGTTTTTTGGTGGGGGGGCTATTTACAGTTGTTTTTTAATAGTTGCTGACTCTTTTTTGGGCTAGGAGTTTACAGAGGTTGGCTCATCTCTCCCTCCTAGGCCAACCACTTGCAAAACCCCTAGAACCAGAGACATCAAACCCTCACATAAGCTAGGAGGAGCTTGTCAGTCTTGCAATGTTTACCATGTAAACATGCCAGTAAACATGCACAAGGCAGAGCTTTTCAGACAGTATTTGCTGCAGCATCATGAAAAATTTAAATATGAAAATGATTAAACAAAGAATCTGTTTACTCAAAAAAAAAAAAAACCTTCAGCATGGAAACTGCTGATTACTTAAAGCTTGTTTTATAAAAGCAAGTGATGGTAAAAGCATTGGGCAATGCATGGTGTTTGGAGTTTTGTTAATAGAACTCCAAACACAATGTGAAAAAGAGACAGAAGTACCTGATGGGGGAAAAAAACAGTATAAAACTTGATGATTTAAATAACCTATTTTTAAAGAGCCTGGGAGGACCACCTAGGATCTTTGAATCTCTACAATATAAAGTGAGAGGGGATAGTTAATTAATAAGCTTCCCAACTTTTGCTGTCGATCAAACATAAATCTGGTATGGACACCTTCTGACTATGAATGTGCTGGTGCTGCCTCTGGTGGGGATCACAGGGGTGAAAACAAGCCCCTGAATTGCCCATCCCCATGCTAGAAGTAGAATACACATTCCAGAAATGAATGTTGCCTTCCCCAGGAAGTTGCCTTCCCCAGGTTTGAGAAGCTGCAATGTCTGCATGTGTGCATGTCTCTGTGTGAGAGAGACAGGTAATGCATACCTTGCAACACACAAGGAATAGTGAAAAACCTGTTCAGCTCCACAGCCCATGTCTCAGAGCCATTCCTCTTCACCTTCTCCTTCACAAATCCATTGGATGGGCTCTACTAGGAAATGAAAGCAGGACAGCTCACATGACTAGCTCCAGATTGTCCACTTTCACCAGTTCCTACCAGTTCTGGGACGCTATCTATGCAGTATTGGGCCTTCTCCTTACATTATTTCAACAGTTAGAGATGGTTTCCTGCCATAGGCCTAACATGCCACAATGATTAGCTATATGTTGAGGTCACATAGAAAGTTCAAACTTGAGAATTTCTACCACTCTTATCAGCACTCATTCAGGAAAGAAAGTGATGATTAGGCATGAAGGTCAACATAAGTGGTCCTGGTGGCACAGTGGTTAAATGCCTGTACTGCAGTCACTCACTCACAAACCACAAGATTGTGAGTTCAATACCAGCCAGGGACTCGGTCAACTCAGCCTTGCATTCTTCCGAGGTTGCTAAAGTGAGTAGCCAGCTTGTTAGTGGCAATTACACATTGTAAACTGCTTGGGGAGTGCTTTAGTGCACTGTTAAGCAGTATAGAAATGTACTTGCTATTGTTATTGTTATCTACCTAGTTCTACAATATGGAGTCATAGCATCAACTGTATGATTTTTTCCAGTGGGGATACAGTTATCATGATAATGAAACAAGGAGTCCAGCAACTACGTATAGACAAATCTGTCAGTTTTGTTTTCTCCTATATTCGTGTTTTTTAAAAAAACAAGTTCTTGCCATTAAATTTATGAGAAAACTTGCAAATATTCAGTGTCAAATGCAAACCAAATGAATTTCTTAGCCATCTGCACTTGTCACATTATTCTTACTCCTGGCATAGAGAAATCCACAATGTACCAATCTGCCATGCAGATGCTAAAATATTGAACCTTGTAATTCACTATCACTAACATGGTTGAATACTCTGAAAAGCCAGATCTTTCAGACTTAACCACTACCTGTGTGAATGGATGAATCTGGTCTGCATCCTCATATCCTTCAGTGTCTTGAGTATCAAATTGTCCAATTTGTGAAGACATTTGTGAATTCTGGAAGGTTCTTGTGAAAATAATGAGCCAAACAAAATTGAGACAGTGTTGGCCATTCCCTTCAGTTTCACACTGGTCCAACATACTACAATTTTTGGATTTTTAAAAAGCTGAATAAATATTTTTTTCCTGAATGATGATCCAAAACAGTTGGGTGAGGAAACTGTAAGCCATAGAAAGACAGAAAAGCCAAAGTATTTTTGTATAATACAAGGAATTTAGGCATCCTGCCTATCTCAGCCAAATAATATGTTGTCTCCCAGACTAAACCACATTCTAAAATATTAAGCAAACATTAAAGATAAAAAATTGAAATCTCTGAACTTTAATTCAGCCCAAATATGAATACATATTTTCTACTGAAAATCTATTTCTAAACATTTTTAAAAACTCTCTAAATAATTTTAGTGTTCTGTGAACAATTTGTATTAATCACTATTTATCTAAGCCAGACCATCCATGAAACTTTATCTGAGATAGTACCATATTAGATTACCATTTTAAATTACTTCTAAAATCCCTCAATTGCACTAAATACTGTGATTACTCTAAATTGCTACCTACTCACAATGACTACATAATGAAGAAGTGCATGGCAAAAACTCAAAATAAGCAGAGGAAGGAGATTAGCTTTCTGCCAAACAAAGCCACTGCTGTGGCAGTTTGTCTATACCTCTAGGAAGTCAAGTCAATACAAAAAATCAAAATTCATGTTAACATTGCAACACAGCTGGCCCTACCATTAGGCAGAGTGAAGCAGCTGCCTCAGGTAATAGCCATGCTGCCTTATGCAACAAAATATCAAGGGCTGGCCCTAGTTTGTTACTAGGTATCCAAGAAGAAAGCTCAGCACTTCTCTCCAACCTTTTTCTTAAAATTATTATTTTGTTCGATAATAATTGCATTTCATTCAACATAGCAAATAATCAACACTCTACAGCAGAAATTTCTGGGTTTATCTAAATCAGGGGTAGGCAACCTTTCCCCTTTAAGGGCCGAGGGACTTCAGCTCCCAGAATCCCAGGAGCTATTGGCCAACATGGGACTATTGGCCAACATGGCTGAGGCTTCTGGGAGCTGAAGTCCCTCGGCCCTTAAAGGGGAAAGGTTGCCTGTCTCTGATCTAAATACTATTGTCATGCCTTGTAAAGAGACATAATGGATAATATCACTCCATGCACTTCACAGGGCTCACTCTGGAACGATGTATACTGGTGAGTCAATGCAGGTACTTGTATTTGTTGTGACATACCTTCAAAGTGACTCCAACTTATTTTAGGGATTTGGCAATTTTTCTTCAGAGGAGGTTTGCCATTGCCTTCTTCTAAGGCTGAAAGAATGTGACTTGCCCAAGGTCACTCAGTGGGTGAGCAGTGTCTGACTGTGTCTAAGCAGAGATTTAACTTTTGGTCCCAATGTCCTAGTCCAGTGCTCAGACCACTACAATGAAGCAATAAGACTCTCCTCTTCCTTCCATATCATATAGGATTCTAATTAATTCATGTGGATTAGCTATAACTACACCAGGGTTTGAGTCCCTTCTCAGCCTTGGAAACCCACTGGGTGACTTTTGGGCAAATCACACTCTCTCAGCCTCAGAGGCAAACCCCTCTGAACAAATTTCGCCATGATAGGTTGGCATTTGATTTAGAAATTTGAGGGCAAACATCACTGGCCTGTCCTCACCTTCCAAAGTTTCTTCAGCGAACAGCAATGAATTTATGTGTTTATTTAAATATTTAGATCCCACCCTTTATCAAAAGATTTCTATATGACATACAAGTAGCACCAATGCAAACAGGTAAAACAATTTCAAACAAAAAATAATAATTTAAATACACTAAAAATGTACTGAACACATTAACAAATAAATATTTTAGAGCTATTCTTTTCCTCTCTTTCCCTCCTTGAATTTTATTTTTTACAAAGGGTCAAATCAGATGATATTATCATGTTGCTGTTGTTTTGCAAAGATGCCCCTCAAAGTGCTGCAAGGCACATTTTGTCCTATTAGTTTTAGGGCACATACCTTTAATTAGGTACTTCACAAGAATCAAAAGACAAGGGATCTTTTTAATGTTTTATTATATTCTAAAAATATGGCTGCACAAAGCAGGGAGGGGAAAGGTTGAAGAAAATCAATCTGACAATTGGGGGAGGGGAGAATTTAAATCCAGTTGTGACTGGTAGGAATTCCTCAAGGATTAACCATGGTCTTGGCCTTGTTTGTTGCTATTAACTGCCTTTGAGTTGGCTTTGACTCATTGTGTCCCTGTGGATGAAACATCTCCAAGATCCCATGTCCTCAACTGCTTTGCTCAGGTCCTGCAAGTTCAGGATTGTGACCTCCCTGGTTGAGTCTAGCCAATTGTCATGTGGTCTTCCTCTCTTTCCACTGCCTTCTACCTTTCCTAGCATCATTGCCTTTTCTAATGAGACATGCACAACCACCTCAATTTAGGGCCTTTACAGACTGCCAGAAATAATGCAGCTTGAGGCCACTTCTGGCTCAGTGTTAAGGAATCATGGGAACTGTATTTATTGTGGCACCAGAGCTCTCTGACAGAGAAGGCTCAATGTCCCAGAAAAAAAAATACAATTCCCATGATTCCCTAGCACTAAGCCAGGACAGTTAAAGTGGCCTCAAGCTACACTATTTCTGCAGTCTGTAAAGGCCCTAAAGGGCCCATTTGTCTTTTGGCTGTCCATAGTTTTCGCAGTATTCTTCTCCAGCACCACATCTCAGATGAGTTTATTGTATTTGTTTATTGTGGGCTAGACAAAGTAACTGTTACATGGATTTGTAATTGGTTATCTGGTCGAACACAAAGGGTGCTCAACAATGGCTCCTTTTCAACCTGGAAAGAAGTGACCAGTGGGGTGCCACAGGGCTCTGTCCTGGGCCCAGTGCTATTCAATATCTTTATTAATGACTTGGATGACGGTATTGGGGGCATAGTTATCAAATTTGCAGATGACACCAAATTAGGAGGAGTAGCTAATACCCCAGAGGACAGGATCAAAATTCAAAATGACTTGAGCAGACTAGAAAGTTGGGCCAAAGCTAACAAAATGAAATTCAACACAGAGAAATGTAAGGTACTGCACTTAGGGCGGAAAAACGAAAAGTACAGATATACGATGGGGGACACTTGGCTGAATGAGACTACCTGTGAAAGGGATCTAGGAATCCAGGTGGACCACAAGTTGAACATGAGTCAACAGTGCGATGCAGCAGCTAAAAAGGCCAATGCAATTTTAGGCTGCATCAGTAGAAGTATAGTGTCTAGATCAAGAGAAGTAATAGTGCCACTATATTCTGCTTTGGTCCGGCCTCACCTGGAATACTGTGTCCAGTTCTGGGCACCACAATTCAAAAAGGATGTGGAGAAATTTGAGCGTGTCCAAAGGAGGGCAACTAAAATGGTGAAGGGTCTGGAAAGCAAGCCCTATGAGGAACGACTTAGGGAGCTGGGGATGTTTAGCCTGGAGAAGAGAAGGCTGAGAGGTGATATGATAGCCGTGTTTAAATATTTGAAGGGATGTCATATCGAGGAGGGAACAAGCTTGTTTTCTGCTGCTCCAGAGACTAGGACCCGAAACAATGGATGCAAGCTGCAAGAAAAGAGATTCCACCTCAACATTAGGAGGAACTTCCTGACAGTAAGGGCGGTTCGAGAGTGGAACACACTCCCTCGGAGAGTAGTGGAGTCTCCTTCCTTGGAGGTCTTTAAGCAGAGGCTGGATGGCCATCTGTCGAGGATGCTTTGATTGGGAGTTCCTGCATGGCAGGGGGTTGGACTGGATGGCCCTTGTGGTCTCTTCCAACTCTATGATTCTATGATTCTATGATTCTATTTTCTGTCAGCCTTCTTCACTGTCCAACTCTCATATCCATAAATGGTGATGGGGAATACAACGGTTTGGACAATCAGTTCTACATCTTTGCACTTTAGGATCTTGTCAAGTTCTCCTCATTAAACTTGTATGGTGGCTTTCCTGTGATATGCATCTATCATTAATAAAACCCATTAGCTTTTTGATTAACAGAACAATGCAAATTAATAACCCCACAACTCTCTACTATTTCTACCTGTTATTGTTGTTAGTTAGTTAGTTAGATAGTTAAGTATACTTAACTAAGCAACATCTTCTGACTGGAATGCCAGCAGAATGGACTTTCCTCTACCTGTGCAGCTGATGCCCAGTATAGTGGATTTGGTCAAGAATTATGATTGTGGCAATAGTGTCACAATTGTGACTATAAATAGTGATCATAAGTACAGAAAAGTTACAGATGAGTAAATCAAGGTAACTGTTATGTATTCATGATTACTACTTAAGTCCAAAACACACTGCAGAAATCATCCAGTTTGAGACTACTCTAACTGGCCTGGCTTAGTGCTAGGGAATTCTTGGAACTGTAATTTTGTGAGACATTTAGCCTTCTCTTTCAGAGAACTCTGGTGTCACAATAACCTACAATTCTGAATCAATTCTGCACTGTGTTTTGGATGTTAGTCACAATTGTGACACCATTGCTACAACGGTAAATTCCCTCCTAACCTACTTTACTGGGCATTAGCTGCAAAGGGAGAGGTCCATCCTGCTAGTGATTGGAGTGTGGGTGAATAACATTTCCGTCAGGGTGTTTTTTAGGAGGTGTCAGGTCAGGAGAGGTTACTTGGTTAAGTACAAAGCTGATGTAGAATAGTGGCTATTATTCCCAACTGATGTAGAATACTGGCCTTATTCCTGTCAGATAGATCTTTAAAATAAATTTTCTGTTGTTGTTTTTAACTGCCCTTGAATCAATCTTGACTCATGGCAACCCTATGGATGAAACATCTCCAAGACCCTCTGTCCTCCACTGCTCTGTTTAATTTCTGAAACTCCTTAATACTTATGACCTCCTTAATAGAGTCCATCTATCTAGAATGTGGCCTTCCTCTCTTCCCACATCCCTCCACCTTTCCCAGCATTATTGTCTTTTTCAATGAGTCCTCCCTTCTCATGATGTGTCCAAAGTACGACAGCCTCAGTTTGGTTATCTTGGCTTCCAGGGAGGTCTCCAGCTTGATCAGCTCTAGGACCCATTTGTCTGTCTTTTGGGCTGTCCACGGGATCTTCAACACTCTTCTCCAGCACCACATTTCAAATGAATTGATTTTCCTCTTATCATCTTTCTTAACTGTCCAGCTCTCACATCCACACATGGTAATAGAGAATACAATGGCTTGTATGATTCTACCTTTTGTGCCAAGTTATATATTGTTGCATTTTAGAAACTTTTCTAGTTCTTTCATAGCCACCTCCATCCCATTCTTAGTCTTCTGATTTTCTGACTGCAATCCCCATTTCTATCAATGTTTGATTCCAGGTATGGACATTCTTTTACTATTTATATTTCTTCATTGTCTAGGTTGAACTTGTGAAGGTCCTCAGTGGTCATTATTTTTGTTTTCTTTATGTTCAGCATTAAGCCTACCTTAGCACTTTCTTCTTTGATCTTCCTTAGTAGGTGTTCCAGGTCTGTGAGGTTTTCTGCTTTTATTATGATGTCATCTGCATATCTTAGATTGTTGATATTCCTTCGTCCTATTTTCACTCCTCCTTCTTCTCTGTCTAAGCCTGTTTTTCTTATAATATGTTCTGCATACAAGTTGAACAGATAGGGTGAAAGGATGCAGCCTTGTCTGACCCCTTTACTAATTGGGAACCATTCTGTTCTGATAGTAGCCTCTTGTCCTGAGTACAGATTCCTCATCAGCACTATCAGATGTGTTGGCACTCCCATGTCCTTAAGGGTGTTTCATAGACTTTCATGATCTATGAAGTCAAAGGCTTTGCTGTAGTCTATAAAGCACATGTTGATTTTCTTTTGGGATTCCCTGGTGCACTCCATTAGCCATTGTATGTTTGCAATATGATCCCTGGTGCCTCTTCCTTTCCTGAACCCTGCTTGGACCTCTGGGATCTCTCTTTCCATGTATGGTTAGAGTCTATGGGTCTCTGCAGATGAGCCCTTTGTGGTATCCTCGAGGAAGGGATGGGGAGGGGCAGCCACACACCTGCCATTGCAAACCCTCCCCAAGGACAGCCTGATGTCACGTGCCATTACACATGGCATGTGGTTTCAGAACATCCTCCCGGTGCAGCATCTTGACTCGCTGCACCAGAAGGGGTGCAGAAGAGCCACACAGCAGCTCTTGGGGCATCCTTTTTGCCAGCTCTGAAACGAATGGCATTTTGCTGCTCTTTTCCAGGCTGGCAAAAGGGAGGATTGGGGCCGAAGCATGGGGCAGCCTTGGACCCAATCCTCCATTTCCCAGGGCAGCCCAGGGCTGCCCATCTGCACCCCCCCCCCCCATATTGCAGAATTTTGAGCATGATTTTGCTTGTGTGGGAGATCAGTGCTATGGTCCTATAGTTGTTGCAGTTTCTTGTGTCTCCTTTTTTGTGGATGGAGATGTATATTGATTGCTTCTAAGCTGTTGGCCTTACATCTTTAAAATTCATATCCTAGGTCCAAAACACACTATAGAAATAATCCAATTTAAGACTGCTTTAACTGCCTTGGCTCAGTACTAGGGAATCCTGGAAATTGTAGTTTATTGTGACACCGGAGCTCTCTGACAGAGAAGGCTAAATGTCCCTCAAAACTAAGGTTCCCAGAATTACCTAGGATTGAGCCAAGACAGTTCAAGTGATCTCTGGATTATTTCTGCAGTGTGTTTTGGAACTTTCTCTTTCTTTTTATCTTTCTCTCTTTCTCTCTCTCTCTAATATTAAACAAATAATGGAAATGCAAACAGTTTAAAGCAAAAGCAGTCAAAGGACACAAAAAAATAAGTACTACAGGATATTTTGACAGGCCCTTCCCCATTAAGCAATCAGCCATCAATGACCTGCCAAAAGAAAAAGCATTTTGTCTACAAAATACAGCAGGAGGGTTGCCAGTCTCATGCTTCTAGGAAGGGAATACCAGAGCCTGGAAAGAGTCACTGAGAAGGTCCTCTCTTGTGTTCACACCAGATATACCTTTAGCGATGATGAGACAGAGTAAACTAGAGACCTTGAAGTCCCTAGTCAGAGGTAGCAACAATATAACAACATAGAGAAAGGTTGATCCTAAAAAATTGTCTACCTCACACAGTTGTAGAAGTTTGATACCATTTTAACTGATGGGGTGCCCATTTTATGAAATCCTGGGATTTATAATTTTTGGATGTACTTAGAGTTCTCTTCCATGTACCTCCAGGGCTGTAGTTGAGAGGAGTGGACTTGAAGTGTCTAGCACACAATTTTGTTTCCCTCACCACACTTTAGCTCCCAAGATTCTATACATGGAGTGATGACAATTAAAAGCAGTATTAAGCTTCTTTAATTGTGTGATGTATATACATTTTTAAAGGCATAGCTTAATGAGTATGTCCCTAAACTGGAAGCCTGTTCCTCCTCCTAGTAATACTTATGGTGAGAGTATTGCCTCAGATTGAAATCTAGAGCTGTCACTGAGCAAAGTTCAATTCCCTTCCCTCCCCTCTATTTTTCTTATAAAGTGCTGTTTTGCAATATTTTTGGAGACACTCTGTCTTGCTTTCTCTTACTGTCCACATCATCTAATCAGTTTGAAATGGTTTGGGTCTGATTTGGACCCAATCTAGATAGGTCTGAATTGGCTCAGTTCATTCTGGATTCAGCCAAATCAGTTGCACAGTGCTAATACAAAGTAAACAAGGTATATTTCTGTTTTCATCTATGAAAAGGAGGAAGGGATGGCTTGGTGATTTTTTAAAAATGTGGCAAGAGGGTACAATATCATTCTCTTCTTAATGAAAATAGTAGTGCTTACTGAATTTGTCTGGGGCTGATCTATTGCAACTTTATTCCAGCTTGTTTTCGAAGGATTTACCAAAAATATAAAGATTTCTTTGTATTTTGAATGGAAAAAAGCTTTTTAAAACTATCTATCCAGATAAAAGTAAGCATGCTATGCTAATGTCTAGATCAGTTATGATTTAAACAAATTCTTTAAGAAGCTTTGTGTTAAAAAAAAAAAAAAAAAAGAACTGCAGAACCATAAGGCAAGTGTTACCATCACCAGCCTAGTGTGTAGAAGTTCATGTTGGAGGTGAGCCAAGTGGGGTGTTTATGTATCTTTTTGGTGTCCTGCATTAGAGAAACCCAAATAGCCTCCTGACATGGTAAATGTCCAGTATCTTGCTGTTCCAACAGGCTTTCTTCAAACATTTAGTAAGCCTGCTAACACATGTGTTGGTTTTGGCCTGCTGCTATTGTACATCAGGGAAATTGCAAAGCAGTAATAAATCTTAATGCGAACAGCAGGGCAGCATTAACTGTGTCGGAAACCAATCTGTGTTATTGTATTACATGTTGTCTAAAGGTTATAGAAAGCCAGCCTGGACCTTGGATGCAGCTTGATCCTTTGGGGATGCAATGACAACTGGATCCTAGAACTATCAACAAGATATGGTCAGGGGATTTGTATCTGAAGTCAAGGAACCCAGCAAATTCTGCAGTCTGAGCCCAGTTCCATGAAACTTTCTCTTACTGGAGAAGTTCAGTTTATATTCATGGATTTCACTTCATTCTTCCACATAGGTTTTATCAGAGTAATCCCAAGGTCCCAGGTTCTTTAAAATAGTATAAGGAGCCTCAGTCCATGCATAGTCTTTTGCACTGGCACAAAGGACACCAATACAAGACAAGCAAATTCTAATTTATAAACCCTAACCTTAAGGTGTGACAAAGCTAATAATAACATAAAACAACACATCCATTATCATCCTATGATCCATACCCAACATCAAATTATACATTAATCTCAGGGTGAAAAACCCAGGGTAACTCCCTGGGAAAAAATCCCTCTAGGCCCCCGAAGGTGACCAGCCTAAGCCTGAGAGTAACCAACATAGCTCTTTAAATAAGTGTGGGCGGGTTGGGTCACTCAGTTCTATCTCTAAAATGGCTTCTGCCACATGGCAGTGCAGAGCTATAAAGAACAAACTCTCATCATCAGTCTTGCATGATTACAGTCACCACGAGACTTCCCAGACACAGGCAATGTGATTGGACCAAGCACGCAGGTGCTCTAATACTACCCCTGCGCACTTGACCAATCAGGCCTCTCTTGTCTTTATATGGCCAGCGCAACAAGAAACCCCTCCTGACTCGTTGGGGGTGTCTTTCTATTAATTTATGCAAAGGAATTTCATCCACAAGTGTGGCAGTTGTAAATGGTTTGGTCATCCTAAAATGAACAGAGAAACTGTTACTAATGAACTCTGTGTCCTAGGTCTGGACATAATCTGTATCTCCCACTCTTTTCTAAAGTGCAACCCATCATCAAAGCCTAAAGAAGGATTGTTGTTCAGTGTTGGGATGCATCTGCCTGTCTGCTTCTTTATCTAGAATCTTAGTGTCCATGTGTAGGGGTAGAACTAATTAAGAGTCAGATGGTGTAGCCAGGTTGGATGACACTGGTTCTTGCTAGATCAGGAATCAGCACTGGGTGGAACTTAACATTTTAAAGAAAGAGATGCTTCCTCTCAACTGTTTATTGCCTCTTTCATAAGTATTTTTAAAATATACCATATCTTTCCTACAGTTCTGTATGCATCTTCCCCTTCACAGACAGAAGTGAAAACTTTCAAAAGTGTTATATAATAATAATAATAAAAATTATTTATACCCTGCCCCTTTGCATAGCAATCGGGGCAGCTTCCAAAATAGAAATACAACACAATAAAATCAACCCCAAGCCCCTACCCTCCTGCCCCTTAAAAAGTTATTAAACAAACATCAGATTAAAACAATTTTTAAAATAAAGTGAATGCCAACCAATCACCATAACTACAGTAACAAAAACAGATACAATGTCTTCACATCTCACTTGAAAAGACATAAAGACAGGATGATTTCACCTAATGTCATGAGGGCAGCAATCAAAAGCCATCCAGACTGAATTTGTTGTACTGAAATGCGACTATTTTGAGAAGCAGAATGTAATAAATCCTCAGCTACTTCACCTGTTAGAAAATCTGGTAGCCAGACTGTTGACTACAACCAGTTACAGGCAAAATACAAGACCCACTGTTCTATGATTCTATGATTCTATGATTCTATGTCAGTTTCAGTATCTACCAGTCACTTCCAGGCACAATTCACAGTGCTGATTATGAGCTATGTGCCTTGGGTCTAGGCTCTCTGATAGACCGCTATCTTTTAAGACCTATTAAATGAGGACCCAAGACAGGGCTTTTACAGTGTTTGCTCCTAGGCTCTTGAATTCATTTATGAGAGATGTTGGCTGTTTCTCTCCCTGTTGCTTTCCTCCAAAAGGCAACATATTATTTATTTAGACGGGTCTTGGACAATTGATATTGCTTTGTGTGAAGGGAATTTTAACTAGTTAGGGGCTGTATTTTCTTTCATTGGAGTGTTTTAAAATTGGGCTTTAAATTTTTGATGCTCTTGTTTATTACATTGTTTCAATTTCATTTGTATTTTTTTAAATGTTAGCCTTCTTCCATTTAACTTGATCCTTTTTCTTGGGAATATAGACTGAATGAATGAATGTGTGAATGAATAAAAAGAAGAACATGCATGCAAAAGGAGACTGGTGCCATTAGCGTTGATCTGTGTGATGTAAATGCAGATGTAGATGCTTTCTGCTTCCACTGTCTAGAGATTGTTCAGGCTCAGAACACAGTCTTTAAGAGCCTAACACATCTGCCAAATGGCCAGACAGCTTTTAAAACATGCAGCCCACCAGAGTGTAGATGTTTGCTTACAGTTGATCAATTCCAGAAGCCTTTACTGCCCTTCTCTGGCACAGCCAAAGTCGTGGCTGGCACCCATAACCATTTGTTGATTTGTGTGATATAGATGTAAATGTAGCAGAGATCAGAAGACTGCTTCCTTTCATCAGCCATCCTGGAAATGCTGTTTCCTGCATTCTCCCAGTAGCTTTAGTTTTCTATGAAGACACAACTGTAAATCCAAAGTAGAGCTTTATTGTTGCATAGTAAAAACAGAAAAGACCTATGTACAATCCATCTTGCAGATGATAGAACCCACAGGATCACAACTTGTTGTTGTTAAGTTGAAAGCAAGGCAAGTTCTAACAAAGAGAACAAAGGAACCCTTGGCCCAACCCAAAATGCCACCTCCTCGGTGGCAACCTACATAATTATAGGATGATCAGCTTTGTTGCAGCCTCTAGACCAGCCCCTAGCTGTGTGTCACTCCCCATGTGACCTGGTTCCCATGTAAACCAGATGAGATCATTTGTTTACCTTTCAGCACCCTGTTTTCCCAGGCTCAACGTCCTTGTTATTCTGTTCAGTGTGAAATTGTTTTAGTTTCAAACCACCTGCAGGCTGAGTCCTCTTTGTTTGCTTAGAAACTTTTCTCAAAAGAGATTTTTCACACATCTTTACATTTCCACTTTGACTACATATCACATCCATATTCCAACAATTAGGACATGACTTTGGGACAAATGTTTGGTATCCCATTCAATAAAATGAGCAGGAAGCCCCCAAACACATCAGAACTACCATACTTTGAAGCAAGTGGAGCAAGGTACCCCCTAATAGGGAGCTGGCCAACACAAAGCTCCTACTGCTTGTGGCAAATTTACTACATCCTTGGGCTTCCATCAGTTCCAGTACTTCTATTTCATTTCTAAAGGCCATGTACAAAATGTCTCACAAGCCCCTGCATAATATATCTTCATGAGGGTGTGTGTTCTTCCAGTACTTTTTCAAATTGTCACAAGACAATATTTCTTGTACTCCCCCCCCCCCCCCGCAACTAGGTTCCTAATGGCTAATTCCATTAAGTTCAGAGTCTAAAATTACCTAGCTGCACTACTAAAAAGGTGTGGGGATTTAACACTTAAAGAAGGAGGGCTGGTGACTGTGCCTATTGGAAATAGCTTCTCCCTTGGCTCCTTATACTGAGATTTAACCCTATCTCTTGGGGAATTTGCAAAGGAAGCTAAAACACTGTATCCATTAGTTCTGGCCCCACAGTAGGTTGCAGCTCTGGATGGACTGCCCTGCTCTGTGTTTAAGTGTCTTCACAAATGAACATTGTTCATTCCATCTGCATTTACTGAAAAAGTTTTATGCCATAGATCTCCCAACAAAAACACTTGGAATAATGAATATACTTCAGGGCAGAAAGAGTTTTGTTTTCATTCACAACAAAGAACTGAAATTAGTAGTCCTATTTGCCTTGTAATATAGTAATGCTACTTTTCAAACAACCAAAACACAGAAGAAATTCAGCTGTGCTGGCAATACTAAAATCCTTTTATTATTGTTGGACTAAAATTTGAAAATTAGGACAGATACGCAAATTACTAGTGCTAAGCATAGTACAATGGCTGTCTGTAAAAGACTGAACAAACCATTTATTTGCTCAATAGTTGTTGACTTTGATTCATAATAAATTGCATAAAATATTTCCAGTTTTCTATGTATTCATTGAATATGGGTTTACCATAATCAGAGAGAGATGACAATGGATACAACTTGTTTATCTTCCTGAACCAAGTGGCACAACTTACATGGTAAAATCCCACACTTCTCCAAGTTTGTCAATTTTTAAAAATATATCCTGAAGAGTTATGCCAGGCTGATACAGTTTGATGAGACTCTAACTGAAAGCTGAGTAAATATATTATTTGGGGGACTTCCAACTTTTCATCTAGACCAGGGGTAGGCAACCTTTCCCCTTTAAGGGCCGAGGGACTTCAGCTCCCAGAATCCCAAGAGCTATTGGCCAACATGGGACTATTGGCCAACATGGCTGAGGCTTCTGGGAGCTGAAGTTCCCTCGGCCCTTAAAGGGGAAAGGTTGCCTACCCCTGATCTAGACGAACCCACTCAAATATCCCTCAAAGATGATCCCTCAAATATCACTCAAAGATTACGATCAGTACATGAAGTCATCCTCAGTGGTCCTACTCTGAGAACATCTGTATATTGACATTTGGGGAGATGCTACTTCTCAGCAGGCCTCAACTCTCAGATGCCCTCTGCAAAGATATTTGCATGGCATCTCTCTTGGGCACCAGGGAAAACCCATTTTCTTTTTTTTAATAGGAAAAAGGGGAAATAGAGCCCCAAAACACACAAGTAGCCTCCAAACTATTTCTGAAGCCTCCAAATCCCTTGTGAAGACCCTAGAATCATGGAATCATAGAGTTGGAAGAGACCACAAGGGCCATCCAGTCCAACCCCCTGCCATGTACAAGCTCAAAATCAAACCATCCCCGACAGATGGCCATCCACTCTCTGTTTAAAGACCTCCAAAGAAGGAGACTCCACCACACTCCACGGAGTGTGTTCCACTGTCGAACAGCTCTCACTATCAGGAGGTTCCTCCTAATGTTGAGGTGAAATCTCTTTTCCTGTAGTTTGCATCCGTTGTTCCGAGTCCTGTTCTCTGGAGTAGCAGAAAACAAGCTAGCACACTCCTCAATATGACATCCCTTCAAATATTTAAAGAGGGCTATCATATCCCATCTTAGCCATCTCTTCTCCAGGCTAAACATACCCAGTTCCCTAAGTCATTCCTCGTAGGGCATGGTTTCCAGACCCTTCACCATTTTAGTTTCCCTCCTCTGGACACGCTCCAGTTTTTCAACATCTTTTTTGACTTGTGGTGCCCAGAACTGGAACAGTATTCCAGGTGGGGCCTGACCAAAGCAGAACACAGTGGCACTATTACTTCCCTTGATCTATATACTATACTTCAATTAATGCAGCCTAAAATTGCATTGGCCTTTTTACCTGTGGCATCACACTGTTGACTCATGTATGACTTGTGGTCTACTAGGACTCCTAGATCCCTTTCACACGTAGTCTCGTTAAGCCAGGTGTCCCTGTATTAATGTCAGACTAACTGGGCGATAATTGTTGGGATCCTCTTTTCCCCCCTTTTTGAAGATGGGGACAATGTTTGCCCTCCTCCAGTCTGCTGGGACTTCTCCTGTTCTCCAGGAGTTCTCAAAGATTATTGCCAGTGGCTCCAAGATGACATTTGCCAGTTCTTTTAATATCCTTGGATGTAGTTCATCTGGTCCTGGAGACTTAAATTCATTTAGGTTAACAAGGTATTCCTATACTTCCTCTTTACTTATTCTGTGCTGCATTTCCCCTATAGTGTCCTCTGCTCCATTTTCCTCAGGTTGAACACCCTTCTCCTTTTGTGAGAAGACTGAGGCAAAGAAAGTGTTGAGTAGTTTTGCCTTTTCTTCCCTGTTAGAATATCTCCATCTTCTCTGCACAGTGGCCTGACCATTTCCTTCTTCTTTCTTTTGCTATGGATATACCCAAAAAAGCCATTTTAATTGTCCTTAACCTCTCTAGCAAGCCTGAGCTCATTCTGTGCATTGGCTTTCCTGACTTTAGCCCTACATGTGCTAGCTATTTGTTTGAATTCCTCTTTAGTGATTTCTCCCCTTTTCCATTTCTTATACCTCTCCCATTTAAAACTTAGTTCAGTTGAAAGTTCTTTTGTCATCTAACCTGGTTTCTTGAGACATCTTCCATTTTTTCTTCTCATTGGAACAGTTTGAGATTGTGCCTTCAGTTTCTCCCTTTTGAGAAACTTCCATCCATCCTGAACTCCCCTCTCCTTTAGTATTCTTGACCATGGGATTACTCCCAGTGTCTCCCTAAGTTTGTTGAAATCAGCTCTCCTAAAGTCTAGAATGAGTGTTTGACTATGCCTAGCTTTTCCTTTCCACTGTATAAGAAACTCCAGGAGAACATGATCACTCCTACCTAAGAATCCCACCACTTGCACCCCATTTACCATATCCTGCCTGTTGGTTAGATCAGATCTAAAATAACTAATCCCCTTGTTGCCTCTTCCACCTTTTGGACAAAGAAATTGTCTTCTAGGCAAGTGCGGAATTTGCTAGAGCTTGAAGTATTGGCTGAGTTTGACTTCCAGCAAATATCAGGATATATGAAGTCACCCATCACTACTACATTTCTCCTTTCTGAGTGTGTGGTCATCTGTTCTAGAAAGGCATCATCCAATTTCTTAGTCTGACTTGGAGGTCTGTAGTAGATTCTCACAATAACAACCCTGTTGTTTCCTTTCCCTTTAATTTTTATCCAGATGCTCTCCACCTGATTTCCAGGATTTAAGTCCTAGATATCTTCACAGGTGTAAACATCCCTGACATATAATACTATTGCTCCTCCTTTCCTGTTTGGCCTATTTCTCTTAAAAAGCTTATACCCCTCTATCCCTACATTCCAATCATGAGACACATCCCACCAGGTTTCAGTGATGTCTATTATATCATATTTGCTTTGTTGTGCTAGGAGTTCAAGTTCTTCTTGTTTATTTCCCATGCTCTGTGCATTAGTGTAGAGACATTTAAGAGCATGTGTCTTCCCCACTTGCTGCCTGTGTGAGGTTTTTTTCCTCCCACTGTTGGACCCTTGCATCATTTGCCTTGTTCCCTCTATAACACAATTTTACTTTTATTTCCAGCCCAAGATGTAGTCCTGTCTTCCAAGATAACTTTCAAGATACTGTCTCCCTCCCCAACATGACTCAGTTTAAAGCCCTACTGATCAAATGTTTGAGACTATTGGCAAAAATGCTTCTTCCAACTGGTGTGAGATGCAGCCCATCTCTTGCTAGAAGTCCACCCTCATGGAACCGCAGCCCATGATCTAAGCATCCAAATCGTTCTTGGTGGCACCATCTACGGAGCCAGTTATTCACATCTGCTATCTTCTTCTCCCTTCCCAGACCATGCCCTTCAACTGGGAGAAGAGATGAGATAACAACTTGTGCATCCAGCTCTTTCAGCTTCCTGCCCAAAGCCTCATAATCCCTTCTGATATTCTGAAGACTGTGCCTTGCAATATCTTTGGTTCCCACATGGACCAAGAGGAAGGGGTAATGGTAAGGAGGCATGACAAGTCTTGTCAGCCTCGCTGTCACATCATGGATTTTTGCCTCAGGGAGACAACACACCTCCCAGGACATCTTGTCAGGCCCACAAACCACTGCTTCTGTACCCCTCAACAAGGAATCCCCAACCACCACCACACACCTCCTCCATGGCTTAGCAGTGGCTGTTCCCTGCAGTGGTACTCTTAGGGTCCTCTGCACTGTTCCTGAGGACTGTCCCTGCTGCTCTTCCTCTTCATCCTTGATAAGGGAGAGAGCTTCAAATTGATTCTGTAGCTGAAAGCTCCCAGAACAATCCCTGGTTTTCCTACTTCTGTATGTGACATTCCTCTAGGTGTCCACCTCCTGTGTGCATGAAATGACCTCTCCCTCAACAACTTCCTCTGTGTGGTCCCCATTCAAGACCATTTGTTCCATTCTGTCCAGGAAAACCTCTTGCTCCCTTATGTGTTGAAGTGTAAAGGGCCCCTATTCTCTTGGTCTTTTCACCAGGCTCTGTCAGCGAGCAAAATCAACTGGGTTTCTATCTCTACAGAGAGCTCCTGGATGCTACCTTATTCTGGAGGTAAGCTTCTGTCTTCCTCTGAGCAAAAAACTTAAAGGCCTTTAAATTATTATTATTGTTATTATGAGAAACTCTAAAAAGAAAGGTCAAAGCCCCCCTTCTACTTGTACTGTGCTTTTCCTTGTTCTATGGAAAAAAAATGTGCACTGTTAGGTGTGCGCCTCTGGAAAAAGTTGCATAGAGCTAATTGGCTAACTCCACTCATTTTTGACTCACAAATGCAACTTACCAAAGTACCACCTGCTCAGCAACAGTCACACTTTCTCCAAGTGTTTTTAAAAAGAATTTTAACACTCATCCACTCAATATGGCTGCTAAGAAACTGCTTTCCTTCTCCCTTCCTGGAAGAAACTGACCTGGGAAGCCTCCTTCTCCTTCTATTTCCTGGCAGAAACTGACCTAGAAGCCTCTGAGAGGAGTTGTATAGAGCTAATTAGCTAGCTCCACCCACTATTGACTCACAAATACAATTCACCAAAGCCCCACCTGTTCAGCAATAGTCACACTCTCCCCAAGTGTTTTTAAAAAGAATTTAAACACCCTGAACACCTTTGCATTTTTAAAAATAAAATAATAATTTGAAAATTGCCCAAACTTCCACAAAAGATATACTGTGTGTGTGTGTGAATGAAAAGGATTTTATTTTTAATTTCATTGACCTTATTTGGTTTTGTTTTTTTACTGTGGCTGTTACTCTAGAAGCCTAGTCCAAGAATAAGTCATCTCTGCCCCTCCAGGTAGTTTGACCTACAGCTCCCATCAGCCTTGCTAAACTATTGTATTGTTTCAATGTTTTATGTTACCTTTCTATTCCTGAAGATGCTACTGCTGCTGCTTCTTGGTAACATGGGTGTGGATCTGTTGACATTGACAAGCTTCGGTTGATTTGCCAATTGTGCCCCTATCTGGACCAGAAGGACCTTGAAGCAGTAGTACTTGTCCTGGTAATCTCTCATTTGGACTTCTGTAACGTGCTCTACATGGGGCTACCTTTGTACCAAGTCCGGAAACTTCAATTGGTTCAAAATGCAGCAGCCAGGTTGGTCGCCGGGACAACTAGGGCAGACCATATTACACCTGTGTTGAAAGCTCTTCACTGGCTGCCAATTAGTTTCCAGGCGCAATACAAAGTGTTGGTCGCTACCTTTAAAGCCCTTCATGGCTTGGGTCCGAGTTACTTGAAGGAACGCCTCTCCCTACATAATCCGCCTCGCACTCTTAGAACATCAAGGAAGTATTTGTTAGAATATCATAACACCAGATTAAAGGTAACTTCCCAGAGATCGTTCACAGCAGCAGCTCCTAAGCTTTGGAATAGCCTGCCGGAGGAGATCCGCCTTATTAATACACTAGAAACCTTTAAGAAGGCACTTAAGATGGAGCTCTTCCAGCGGGCTTACCCACCTGACCTTCCTAATTTGTAAAAAACTAATTGTCTTATCAATATGACCTTCCGGGTGTGTGAAGATGAAGTCAACCGGCTCTCTGGATAGAGGATAGGGTATAGGTTTTAATTTAGAGGGATTATGGGGTTTTATTGTGTGGGGGTGTGTGTGTGATATTGTTGTTGTGCTTTTTATATATTTTATGCTTTGTATTTTTATATTACTTGTTATCCCGCTTTGATCTGTAGGGAGAGGCGGGAAATATAAATAAAAATTATTATTATTATTATTATTATTATTATTTAAAAAAAATATTATGGAAGTGGAAAATGGACTCTTGAATTCACTGCTGTTTCTCCTTCAATTGCTCTGAGTTCTGCTGGAGCTTTCTCAGTGCTGGATCTAGTCCATTCAGAAGTTTAGCATTGACTGAATTCTCAGACAGCTTGGAGGAATTGCGGGAGGTTTGGTGACAAAATAAAAAATGGATTCACTGCTAAAAATTGGGTTGCTCCATCGGTCACTCCTTCTTGATACCACTCAATCTTTTGCCAAAAAGCACTTAACAATGCAATAATGAAGCCAAGAAGAGTGTTGAAAACAATGTTATGCCCGCATTTGGAATAAAGAGGCAAGACAAGTGACTTTGGGCTGGATAGGCCCACAACTTGCTAACAGGAACAAAGAGGATATGCAGTTGAAAATATGAACCTTGAAGGTGCATTAGCAGCTACCTAGTAACCTCCCACAACCACTTAGAGGAGGGTTAGCTTGAACCAGCCTTAAGTAAGAATAGAAAGAATATTGGAAAATATTCTTTTAAAATGATCAAAAATATGTTTTTGAGTGTTGAGAAACCCTGATGAGATGAATTCTGGACTAACTGTATTATTTATTTATACTGTCCCATGCATTGATTTGATGGAATTTTTTTTGAGATTCATTAGAAAGCTCAGAAAATAGGAGAGATTGATTTAATCTTACCAGCAAAGTTAACAGCAGAAAGTGCATGAGCTGGAAAGCAAACTAGTCCACTCTTATTCTCCCAGCCCTCCATGTGTCTTCCAATAAAGAACTAAGACAAAATCCTTAGAGAATGTAAAAGGTAAATTTCTTTATAAAATCATGTGCATATTCATACAAAGGTAAAGCTTTGTATTGCAAAGAAAATGAGGCAGAAAAAATAGTCTACATGCTTGCAAAGAAAGTTTGTTATCAGCATGCTAGAAAGCCATGTTGCTCCCAGCAAAGTACAAAAGAGAAGGAGAAAAAGGTAATGGTGATCCCTCCAGAGACAAAGAAAAATATGCTCTTAGAGAAGGAGGAAATGAGGGGGTCATAAAACAATAAACTATCATAGACATGCATCTATGTTCTTAGAAAGACTCAGCATGCTTGAGTTGCAGAATCCCCAACATGATTGCCATTCCTCAAGGTAAAGAGTGCAGATGAGGTTTTTTAAAAAATAAATAAATAAGTAGCAGTAGTTGTAGTTGTAATTGTTGTTATTTAGACCATGCTTGGATCTGATCCCTTTGATAATTTGTGATCTGCATGAAGGCAGTGGCTCTTGTGTCAATAAGCCAGTGAATCTATTTTGGGGTATAAGTCTGAATATCAAAATTTTCTATAGGTTCCAGCACTGTGGCTAGTTCCTTTCAAGTTTGGACTAAAACATGGAATGGAATGACTGTCCTTCTGACATGGAAGCTACCAGCCAGTATGCTCAGACCAAATACAGCAACATCTTGCTCTCCACCATCTCCAGGGATCAGCAGGAATGAGCAGGATTTGCAACAAGTGCTGAAAACAGGAAGTATATTTTGACACAGAAATGAGGCAAAACCCAGGCAATTACCTTCACCTCAGTACTAAAGAAAATATAGCATGAATTTGAAAGGGATATGTAAAAACCTTGAGCTATTAGCTCCCTTTCTTGCTGTGTGAGAGAGAACATTCTACTGGCAAGCCCTAGACTTGACCTGTCCATGCAGCTTGGCAAATAGCAAGTCAAATTTCCTCATCTCAGGTCCATTCTAGCAGGCTGCTATTAGAGCCCTTGTGTCATGGAAGCAGTCAAGAGATAATCAAAGGCTGCTTGTGCGCCAGCAGCCTGCTGCTCTATTTCCAAGAAAAGGGACACTTGAAAGAGGAAATGTCACACTGTGGTGTAAAGATAAACAGAGGTATATCTTTAGAGCAGAATGCAGGAACTGTGGAAACAGTGCCTGTAAATGACTTTGATTCCCCTGGTGTGATGAATCATGGAGTTGCAAATCCTTTTTAGCTAATTGCTATCAGCTTGTGAGATTTTCCCCCTCCCCCTTTCCATGTTCAATATCAATTTTCAGGGCGACTCACCAATATAAAAAAAGACAACCCTGAACTAGTACCACTTAGCCATTTAAAGAGAGAAGTCATCTAATATGAAGCTACTGCTGTTAGCTAAAGAGGAACAATATTAAGAAGAAATAAGGCATAACCAGCCTCTCCCATGCCAAAAAGCCATGACCTTCCTTTGAAAACTGTCCCCTCTTTGTTACTTCATTGATAGCTCAAGCTAGTAAGCAGAAAAAAGAGCTTCTCAAATTCAGAAATACCAAAAAGTTCTCTTGAAGGGCACGGCATTGGGTTTACAGCCTCCTCTTATCTGCCACTGAGGCAACATATAAATACACCCCACAGAGCATGACTACCTCTGCCCCCTACTGAAAGTGTGTTGGCTCAATTGTACAAGTTGTCTAAGCTTCTGTTATGGATGGATTTTACTAATATCCTGCCCGCTTTCCCAAGCTGAGACTCAAGATGGTTCTCAAGATTGAAATACAAATAAAATAAAGAATACAAATAAAATGTATTATGTTATTATAATGTGCATTAAAATATAATATAATATAATTACAATATAAATGAATTACAATATAAAAAACAACATGGGATTAATCTTTTCTTAAAATAAATTATTTTAAGAAACAGAATATACACCAGTTAAAAGCCACTTACTCACTGAATATGTTTCCTGGATGTGAAGATACCCAGTGTAGCAGCAACAGGAGATCCTTAAAACAAGAGGGACCCTTCTCCTTGAGAAATTCAGTGTTCTCAGCCTAAGAAAGAGGCAGCTTCACATAGGACAGAGACAGCTGGATCTCAAGGGAAGTTAATTTTTTTGTTGTTGTTGTTACTAATGCAGTTGAAATGTTATTAGATGCCTTTGTTCCTCACATGGCCAAAAAGAAGCATGACTACTGCCTGCATTGAAACTCCTCAATACCATGTTAACCCACAACACAGTAACATTTGAGACAGAGTGTAGGCCTGTGACTCTAACTTGGGCCTGAAACAGATGGGCCAAATGACACAGTTTTATGCTGCATTTGGAGTGTAGTGTTTAGATAACACATACCCCGAACATGGTGGGAAGCAGCACTGATGCTGCATCTTCAGAAAAGAACCATGCCAAAAAGTAATGGAAAAATCAATTCCTTTTCAGTGGCCCAGTGTAGTACTGTGTCAGCAACCCAAATCAGGGCCAGGCATATGTGGTTATTGTGGCCCTGGAGCAAACAGCACTGATGCAGCCCCACCACAGTTTTTTCAGCCCATCTTTTTTGGGCCATTGTCACCTTCCACCCCCACCACCCCCACCACCACCACCACCCCCATGATTTTTAATACCTTTGCCAGATGAAGAAGCCAGCAAGGGTTTGAAAGCTTGCATAATGTAAGTTATGTTCTAGAGTTGGCCCAATAAAGGTATTACTGCTTTTGTAGATTTATATTTTGTTGTATTTTCTTCAGTGCAGTTGGCTTTTTGGGGAGGAGGAAGGGTTTCAGGGGACTGGAATGAAGTGGAAGTGAATTAAGTAAGACTAAGAACAAATCTCAGAGTCAGACTTCCTAGAAAGGATAGTGAGGAGGGTGGCACCAAATGCAACAGTGGGGGGAAAAAAGAGGCTGATCCTCAAAATGGTATTGAAGAATAGCTATCCATAAAAAATCCTTATAAAATTACATGCTGTTTAATATGTTTCAGTAACAAGCTTCCTCAAAGGCTCAACTTTGTCATTCTAATAAGGCAACATCATTCAGAGAACTCATATGGCTGGAAATTCCCATCTTCCCCTGTAAGAATTTGAACTCTGCATTAAATAGAGCTACTGAATTAGACCTACACTATATGTGAGCAGCTAAATTAAATGTATCTCATCCATGTATCCTACCCTACTACATTATTTAGAGCATACATTTCCTTTTTTTTCATCCTCAAGTAGGCAGTTTAACTAGGAAAATTAGATTCTGGTGGCCCACCATATTTAGTGAACTGTGTGGGTCATGACTTGCACATGGGAAGCTGTCTTACATCAGTTTAGATCATTGGTCTATTCAGTTCAGTGTTATCTACGATGTAGATTCTACACAAACTGTCACTAGCTTTCAAGGGTTTCAAATAAGACTACCTCTCAGCCCTTTCTGAAGATGTTTGAACCTGTGAATGACTGTATGCAAAACATGTATTCTACCATTCAGCTATGAACCACCCCAAATTATTACATGAGTTTCTTGATAGTGTTTACTATAGCTAGAGAATGAGAAATCCACCATTACTGTGCCAATAATCTTGTCAAATACAGCATTCAGACTAGCTGCAACCTCTGAATAAACCCATCTTTAGTTAGCAACTACTTCTGCCTTTTTACACCATCCTTATTACTTGAGCTATATTGATAGTGTACATAAATTTAATCTTTCTATTCTTCTTCAACATCCCCAAGCACCTGGAAGTTAAGTTAGAAGGCTCTGTAAACATGTTTAGTTAAACAGTGTTACCCTTCCATGGGTAGGAATCCTGATAAGGCTGAATTCAGAAAACACAGGTCCCTTTTCATAAGTTGTTTTGAAGGCACATGCACACATACAGTGTTATATTGCAGTTTTAATTTCAATTATTTTTCTAATTATGCTCCACATGAGATCTCCTTCCTTTCTTTTTACAGCAACATCACCCTGGGCCAACATTATCTTATGGCTGTCTGTACATTATATTAACAATTATTGTCTAAGATATTTTCCCTTATCTTCACAATGTAAAACAGTAATTTTATTTATCTTATAAACACTGCAAATTGGCCAACATTATCATCAAGCAATCCACCATAACACCAATATTCCATTTTTGTTCAGTCACTGCCAGTTCAAATTCCATCCATATATTTGTGAAATTTTAAAATACGTATTTCATTTTGGAATTCTGTGAGTTTTGTTGCTACATGTTATGTTGCTTTTTGTTTTATTGCTTTATATTTTATGAAGTATTTACATTTTTATGTCAGATTCTCAATTTTCTTGCTGTGTTCACAAGGTGAAAAATGATTACTATTGTAAAAAACAAATAGTTTCTTACTAATGTTTTATTTAGAATAACTCTTTGTCTTTTAAAGGGAAATATTTGCAGATTACAGTGCAGATGTGCAAATGGTATCAGATCAATGGGAAATTCTATGCAGAACAGAGAATAAAATGGTTTTATGTTTAGTTTCTAGGCTTTTGTGTAACATCGGAGCCATATAGTTTATTTGTGTTAATGTAGCATTTCCTAATAAATCTACAAATCTGCTAGAAGTATATGTTAGAATAAAATTGTGCTTGAATCCCTGTTACCAGATGCACTGGCTGATATTTATCATTTTCTGAGTTGGAGTGAGCATTATTTGTATCAAAAGATCTCTCATGCCCCATACACTTCAGAAGAGAATACTGGGATATAACAGCCCATCTAGTGTGTCACTGTTCAGGCCATGACATCTTCAAATGAAACTGAATACAGAATAAAATGAAAACCATGTTGAGAATATCAGTGACCACTGTCAGGTCCAGCAGGATACCAAGTTTGGAACATCCAGGCTTTGGTAGTTAAAACATAGAAAATCTTTATTAAGAAACTTTAGATCCAGAAGAGTGATGTTCAATGTCAGAAAATATTAATATTGCCTAATTAAACTACAGAATTTTAAACTCCAGGCAGGCTTAATTCTTATTTGTTATAATTAATATACACATTTTCCCCATTCATACCACCCTTCCATGTTACTATAGCCAGATTCTTTCCCCTGAAATGGCCCTGGACAGGCAGGCTTGATTCATGCTTGCTTCCTTCCCATTGTTATCTCAGCACCTGCTTCTGAGATCACCATGTCTCAGCAATAGCCTTTACTGCTATGTAACTCACCATAACAACCTCTCAACTTTTGTGGCAGGCAGGGTACATATGTAACTTCTCACAACCACATTTGTACAGAAAGAAACACCCATGTGTATATTAGATGAAAAGCCATGTAAACAAAATGGGTGGTACATTTGTGATACTCCACACATCCCTAATACAGTTCAGATGCAAAACCTGAAGTTTTTAAAAAGAAAATTATGAAAAGAATTGGAAGCAAGCTTTGCAAATTTTAGAAAATTTGGAGTGACCATTCCCAGAACCCCCAGCCAACATAGCCAGTAGTTAAGCTGGCTGTGGGTTTTTTTCCAAGCTCTGATCAGCAAGACATGGCTTAGGTATTTATTCAATATTGTTTATAAAATAACCTAATTCCATTTATGCTCAGCCTTATGCCATATCTGCAAAATGAAAACAATCATATCAATCTGATTGAACAGATACAGTAAAGGAGTTTTGCTTGCTTAAAAACCACTGCGTAAAATTGCCAGTCAATGCCAGTCTGTCCATTCTCCCCCACTGTGCTGTCCACTGCCTAATTCTTCCCCTTCCCTTGGTTCATTTTGCATCACTGTGCCCCATTGCTATATCTCTCACTTTCTCCCCCCCCCCCCATTGCCTTGTTTTATGTTATCATTTCTCACTTCTTTGTGCCTGGTATCCTGCCTCCATACCACCTGCCTTCTCCTTCCCTCACTTCATACCACCATGTTCCTCCTTGAAGGTCAGACTCCCCTGCTGCCTCTGGCAATGCCACCACTGTGAGGTGCAGAACATGAGAACAAGAAAATAAGGCAAAAAAAAAAAAAAGAAAGAAAGAAAGAAAGAAAGAAAGAAAGAAAAGAAAAGAAAAGATAGCCATGCCGGGGGGGGGGGGGGGGAGCAGGATAAGGGCTATTGCCACACTGCAGAATTAATAGAGTTGGACACTGCTTTAACTGTCATGGATCAATTTGTAGTTTGTTGTGGCACCAGAAGTCTCTAACAGAGAAGACTAAATATCTCACAAAACTACAAATGAAGAGTTACGGCTATGTCCAGCATTGAGAGTATCATTTTGTACCTTTCAGCCATCTAGCTGTCAACATATGGAGCTTCTCAGGAAGATAAAAATATGTACTAACCTTAATTTAACACCACAAAGATGGCTGAATACACAGGGATTCAAAGCTAGATTTTTAAGTGCTTGATACCCAAAATATACCCTCTCCTAGATGCATGCATCTGTCAGTTTTACTTTTGTTGTTTGTTTTGGTCATTGCATGCCTTCAAGTCATTTGTGACTCAAAGAAAACCTAAGGTCAACATAGCAAGATTTGCTCGGGGGGGGGGGGGGGGTTGCAATTGCCTTCCTCTGAGGCTGAGAAAAAGTGACTTGTCCAAAACTCACTTAGTGGGTTTCCACAGCTGAGAGGGGATTCGAACCCTGGTCTCCACAGTTGTAGTCCAACACTCAAACCATTACTAACTCTCCAGGTTTACTTATTCCCACATTTTTTTAAAAAACAAACAAACCCCAAACTAACATCTCAAGCTGCTTTTATATAATGTATTGAAGAAATTTACAAAATTTGGAAAGTTCTTATCAAAAAGGGAGGAACAAACAACATTTCTCACCCTTAACTACTAGAGAATTTTTTTTTGAGTGAAAGAGTCCTAAACATGTAATACCAGCATTCAGAAAAGCAGAGAAGATCTGTTGAAAATCTTTTATTCCTCTTAGAGCAGGTTTGCCATATCTCTGATATTTATTCCCTCAATGCCAAATAAACTGAGCCATCAAGTCCATGCCTCTTAAACATATGCTGCTGTCAGAGTGAATCTGGGGTGTATAGATGTACAGGATCAGGCTATCAGGCTGTGAATTTAATGGGAAGTTGTGAATTGAGGCTTTTAAAAGAACATTAAGAGTAATAATAATAATAGATGGCATCCTTTTCTTCCACAGGGAGATCCAGAGGCAATGGTTTTTGTCTTTGAACATCCTCAAGTCAAACATCAAGAAAAGGTGATGAAGGTTAGGGAGGCTCCCCTGACATTTAGAGCTCTGGCATCAGCCTTTGCAATTATGGGCCACCTTTCTAGCAGATGGTAATTGAAAAGTGTGACCCACATGGGCTCCAGTCAATAATGGCGTCAGCATACAAATGACACTTCCCTTTCCTCACTTGCCATCCCTTGTTCTCGCTCTTCACCTTTTATCCTTCTCAGCATTGTGACTTAATCCACTCTAATGAGGTGAGCTTTATTGCCAAAAAGACAGTGGCCACCCCCAGCTCTCTCCTGGCACCACGGGGTTTGTGAGGAAGTCAAAAGAAAAGAAGTGACTTTGTAAGTCTTCCAGGAAGGAGGACAATGTTGTCTTTGAAAAGTTACTGTGCTGTCTTTTCAAATGTCGATTTTCCCCTTTTCCATACCTTCCCAGGAATACTTCAGCCTCAATAAGATGTGGCCATTATTAGGACACACCAAGCCAAGGTGGCCAACGTATTCATTTTATTGTTGTAGAGGCTTTGCTTAGCTTGAAGGCCATTACTGCCAACCACATGTCACTCTTTAAAAACAGTTGGAGATGACCGATATCATCAGAGGGTGCATGAATTTCCTTTACTCCCTTCCCTCCCCCTTTACCCATCTGTCTATGTTTCTGGAGTCATGAAAACTTGTTTAAAGGAAGCAAAGTGTTATTATTTATTCCACACACAAAAACACAACTGTGTGGAGAAGAAATCAGAATACTTCTGAGTAAGCAAGTGAGAAGATTTTGTTGGAAAACAATGCATTTCTTGAAAACAATCCCCCCCCCCCCCCCAACTAGCAATCAGTGGACTTCTCCACATGTGTGATGAATTTCTTGGCAGTTTTAACTATCATTCTCATCATCTCATGTCCAGGCAATCCTGAATTTATGGGAATTGTAGTCCATCCCATTCAGAATGTAGCATGGAGACTCAGTATACTCATACCTGTGGCAAAGCATAATGTGTTAATTAGACTGCATACCATGCTTTATAAGGCACATATTATGTAGGCTACAAATATGTAGTTTTAGTTACACACTATGCATACCACTCATTTCCCTTAAATTTCGAGGCATAAAGGGCTAAAGGCAGTGTTAGTCCTTTCTGGAATAGATCTACTGAAATCAATAGGACTTCAATTAATTGTGACTAAGGGGGAATACAGACCAACCAAAAAGGCCAGCCTGGGGGTGGAGTCTGGCTGCCCCAACTCCATCCCAATGCTGCTGTCATGCTGTGCACCCCACTGAACAATGGGCGGTTCAGACATGCTGTGCCAAAGGAGTGCGGAAAAGCCAACATGGCGGCAAGGGTGGCTTTTTGCCACTCTAAAAAAAAAACAGCATTTGTCAGCTCTTTTTAAGAGTGGCAAAATGCTGGATTGGGGCCTCAATGTGTGGTTGCCATGGCCCTGGTCCGGCAAGGAAAGGGGCAACAGGACGCCACCCCTTAGGGGCTATCTGTACAGCCCTAAAGAGTCCCATTCATTTCAGTGGGTGCACTTAAAAAAATACTAAATCATTGCACTTAGCCCAAAGACCACACATTACAGAAGCCATAAAAATTATAATGCTCACACATATATGCCAGTTCAGATGGAAGTCTTCAGCCTTCTTGGGGCCAGGACCCATTTGAATGTCAGCTTATTTCATTTAAAGTCTATTTCATTTTGAAAGATGTAAAACCACCGCACCATGTGTAGTATGCAACACTTTCAGTATTTGTACCTGTAGGTGCACTGTAGCAGTATTATTTCCTTCTTTGGAGGTCTTTAAACAGAGGCTGGATGGCCATCTGTCTGAGGTGCATTGATTGTGAGTTCCTGCATGACCCTTGTGGTCTCTTCCAACTTTATAATTCTATGATTCTATGATTCAAAGCTACAGTACCTTTTGGTGTCTATATGTGGATCACCAGCTTGGAGCGCCCAGACATTGAAATTAAAACCAGCAATTCTAATTTTAAAATGTTTATGTAAAGCACTAAACATGATGTTAATACAATCAGAATTGAGGGGAACAAAGAATTAGTTTGTTCTGTGCAAATTAACCAATGAAGAATTACCCTAACTTCAATATCTAAAGCTTCTTTAGATCTTAAACTATATTTGGTCCAGTAAAAATCAGTGTGTAGGCCACTGTACACCATTATGTCTTTTTAAAAAGAAATAGTAAACTACAGTGAAATTTTAGCAATGTAGTACAGATAATGTTTCCAGATAATGCATATGATGTAGACATGTTCAGTGATTGCTCCTTTTTGGTTGAATGTGTTCATTGGATGCATTATTACTTTTTTATTAGAAATAAAATCTTTGATATTTCTAAACATATATGTTCTTTTAAATTACATCCTTGTGATGCAGAATTAAAAAGAGGGTCAACATTATTTGGTTCATTGTTTTCTTTCTTGTTGTAAAAAACAAAACAAAACAAAAAACCCTAACACTCCAGGGCTGGAAAGATAGATATTTACCACCCATTGTTGAATGGTCAGAAGCCCTCAGTGCACAGGAAGATGAAAATTGGGGAAATAAATATGGCAATGTCAGAGTAGGAAGGAGGAGAAAAACACAGGAGAAGAGGGGCAAGATATTTTAAAGATCTCAGCTTCAATAAAATGTTTTTTGGCAATAGGGTCAGCTTATAATAATGTATATGTATCACCTTTGTTCATATTGTTTTTCTCCATAACCCTTTTTTTACCTTCCCTGCTCTATATTTTTTGTTTCTTTTTTATTATAATACTTTCCAAAGCAAATAAAAGGTATTTTATATCATTTTTAAATTATATTGCCCCTCTTCTCCTGTGTTTTTCTCCTCCTTCCTACTCTGGCATTGCCATATTTGTTTCCCCAATTTTCATCTTCCTTCCTGTGTTGTTGTTGTTTTTAACCTAAACTTACCTGCCATTACAAACCATATTGCATGGAGAAGATTAGTGAACTCTCACTGATCAATTATTTAGGCATTCATGCAGTACTTGGAAAAGTTATTTTTTGACTACTGTGCCCAGAATTCCTCAGCCAGCAGGGCCAGTAGACTACTAAGGGTTTGTAATTAAAAAAAAGCTTTCCCAACTCCTGGTATCTCAAATGGATGATCATAAAGTTGGTATATTGGAACCATAGCTTGGCAGTAGGTCACAGACTTGCATGGTAGGTTCCCAGTTAAAAAGATGAAATAGTAGATGGGAAAGATCTTTGTAGAGGAAGCTGGTAAACTGCTAGTAGTTACACTATACATGTTGAGCTTTATGGATAAAATAGTCCAACCTGATATACAGCAGTTTCTCATGTTTTCACTGCCTAATTACATACTCAGTTTGCCCATTTATTTATTTACTCATTTAGTTAGACTAACATATCACCTGCCTAACATCTCTATTTTAAATACTGTCTCTCCCGTACAATCCACAAATCCACATGTAACTGCTGGTATCTTACAGTTGTGATGTTGTACCTTCCATTCATTCACCTGCAAAGACTTAGGGATGGTCTGTTATCAGCCAATTCCATCAGGAATCCCAATGCAAAAATCATTGGAACTTGTGAACTGGAGTGCAGAATGCAACTCCCAAAGTACCAAGACACAAATCTTGCTTGCTTATCATCAACCATGTGCTCCAGACTTCATTTTAGGCCACTAATCTGATTGCAGGTGAGACCCATGTGCTTCAAATGTTACATTTTAGCTGGAATAGCTCTGTGAGTCATTTTCACAGCTGTATTCCCCATTACAATATACAAAAAGATCTAAGGTATATATGTCCTGGGTAAAAAAAAAATTATGGAAAATCATCCTGAACTGGGCAGGGGGTGGGGAGGATATCATCTTTTTTTTTTTTTTTAAATTAATATAGAGGTTCTCCTGGGTAAGCTCCATTAGGGGCAATATTAATTCTAATGGTTCTTGGACAGAAAATCTTCTCAGGTGAACATGCTTTGTATAACTACTTTTTGAAAGGAAAAAGAAGCTACTCACTTAGAGATAAACCTTTTTGATAGTGTTTGAAAACAATTTCTCATTTTCAAAATATATTGGTGCTTCTTGCAAAATTTCTGCTTAAAGTGCAATATGGGTTTACACTGGCATAAATCCCACCATGTTTAGTAGGGCTTATTTAGAGGCAAGAGTGCATAGGATTGCAGATTTATTTGTTTAAATGGGCTTCATGTGTTCAGTGGTGTGATCACACATCCAAATCATATTGGCTTTGCAACATCATGATGTTATTTTGTCCATTAAGCAGTGTCTATTTGGTGGCAACACCCATATGATTACTCCTGGAAGAAGGAAACAGTAACAGCAGCCAGAGGAAATAATTTTGTGTAACAGGATAAAAAGTGAATATCTCTCTGGTATCTTTTTCAGAATAAATTTCCATCTGTTTGTAATCGCTTGTTCTGAGCTGGAAAAAAGAAGGTAGAGAACCCTTAATGCATCTCCTCTATTTATTAATGTTAACAATTATTTGTTGATAATAAATACAGAATGAGGAGTTTCCATTTTCAAAATGAAAAGAGCCTGATAAAAGTGAAAGACAATAGGAAGGCTTTCTGTGGGATTATAGTGCATGATCTTAAGACACTATATACACAACCAAGAAAAGCAGAGAGAATCTTGCCTCTTATATGCCTTGGACCTCCCTTCCTTTTCTTCAGCCCTAATCTGATTTTTGCCAGATCCTTTTGATCTCCCAGAGGCAAGAAAGCAAGGTCCACCATTACAGATGGAGTAAATATGGAGATTAGCTTCTTCTCATACTGCATTAGCTCCTAATACCTGATTAAGTCTCCCGAATCAAGCAATTGTCTCAGCTTTGGCTATCAGAGAGGCAGAGCACAGAAGGGGGCAGGATGAAGGCTGATTTTGTAATGGATCCTTATTTTATCCCGGTGCTCTAAGAAGATTAAGCCTGGGGGTGTCACATTAGCCATGATCTCTGGGCCTCTGGTTGTCTCTTGCAGTTTTCAAATGCCTCGGCTTCAGCCTTAGAACAAACAGCCAGCTTGGACTCTGTGGCCCCATGTTGGGGCATGAATAATTGCAAACAGCAAAGTGTCTCCAGAGCTCAGCAAACACTATGCAAATTCAGGAGTTTGGTGCTCAGGGGCAGGATAGGGGCAGGAAGTGATTTGTAACAACATATAAAAAAAAATTGTGCAATTTGCCATATAAAAATGCAATTGCTCACAGTATTGGAACAGGGGGATGAATCTGAGAATATCTTTCTGACATAGTTTCATCATCAGTTTGATTACTAATGCTATGATGCAATGTGATACATTATCTGCTGTTATTATTGTTGTTTCCTATTCGTGTTCCATGTTTCATCTGCACTGATGATCCTCCACCTTCATGTAAGCTGGTTACCCTGAAAACAATTGACTTCCTTGGCACCCAATGAGTTTCACTTTGTCTGTGTTATACCTACCCTTCAACAATAAGTACTAGCTTGCATAAGAGGGTCCATTTTATCCTCTCATCAGTTCTCTCAGGTAGAGATGGTGATTAGCAATCATTACCACTTTATGACTAAGTGGGAATTTTCATATACCCTGTCCCCTACCCACTGTGACAAGGCCACAAGATGTTTTCCTACCTGAAGCAAAGACCTAGATGGTGTTCCCCATTGTTCTATGTACAGAAGCTGACTGACAGTGAAATCTTCATTCAATACTTGCAGTAATATAGGGTGTTTTGCCACATTTCAGGGCAGGACACCAGTTTAAGATCCACTCCTTCTTTGCTTGTATTTTTAAATGCACACATGTCCACTGTGGGAGTCTGTCCACAGACATCTGCCAACATTCAGGAGCTTAGACTGACTGGTCCAAAGACAATACAGGGAGCATAGACTGAGAAAAGGCAAACTTCAGACTGAACTAAGATTCCACATCCCTGACAAATAGATCATAACTTGAAGCCCTGGGAGAATGTTAGAACCATAGCTCCTGAAGGAGTAGGGAAACCAGCAGAGGCAGATGGTAAATCTTGTTTAAACCTAATTTTAGTCTAAATTTTGGCTGGTCACATGACTACTACATGTTACAGCACTCAGAATTATCTATATGACAAACCCCATGAATCAGTGGCTTCTTTGAGAAAGGATTTTTCTATATTTTGGCATATTATTTGAACACTTCCCAAATGTTCACAAATTTGTTAACACGGCTGTCTGGCATCCAAACAAACCTACCATCTAGTGTGATATGATTTCAGTATTTTTAATATATGATTACTGAGTGAAAGATTTGATTATTATGTGAAAATGTGAAGTGCTATTGTGATTTTATAAATTGACATACAACACTTTCATAACACCAGGTTTTGATTAGATTCATGTCATGCACAAAAGCAAAGGTCATACTGCATTCTGTATCCTTACAATAAAAATGCAGTAGGGTCTACTAACAATTGAATTTCACCAGATTTCTTATACTATACATGTAAATATAATCTTAGAAGATTTCTGCTTTAGACTAGGGAATTTTTGTGTGGAAGTAAATCTTTGTGATAATATCAGAAATCATTAATTAATGATTTCTAATACTTGATTGTTCCCAAAGGCCAGGTGAAATGTTTGATGTAATAATAATAATAATAATAATAATAATAATAATAATAATAATATTTTTATTTATATCCCACCCCTCTGCCAATAAATTATAAGTCTATATGTATGTCAGAGAAAGTATATATAAGAGGAAAAGGGTTTTTTTTCAATTTTCATCAGTTTCCAGTCATCTGATCCAATACATTTTGCAGCTTTTTAAAATGAAACCCCTGTCATAATGCCAATTTATACCCGAATGATCATTAGGGGTGATCTCTGTCTGTAGCTTCTTGCAAATACAGTCAGCCCTCCATATCCATGTATTTCTTATCCATGGATTCAATCATACATGGCTTGAAAATATTTTTAAAATATATAAATTCCAAAGAGATTTTGCCATTTTATATAGGGGACACCATTTTACTACACCATTGTATTTAATGAGACTTGAGTATCCATGGACTTTCATATCCACAGTGGGTCCTGGAACCAAACCCCAATGGATATTAATGTTCCACTGTACACTGCACAGTACAGTTGTGGGAATCAACATAAGAAATGGCATATGCATTGCTGTTGTAGAGGCAACTTATCCTGGCCCACTTGCTAAGAATTCTTCCATTTGCCATCAGGCATGGCTACTCAAATTTTGTATCAAATGCTGTGCATAGTTATCTATGAGGCAAAATAGTCCACAGGTGGCTCTGTAGTAGGATCAAGATAGGGAGCAGTCCCTTCCATGACTTATAATAAGACAATATTTGTGTTACAGAATTCAAGGATTGTGAGGTTGTCTTTGTTTTCTTATAAGAAACCCAATATCCAACAGCCATAGCCAAATGCAAAAGACATAGGTGTAGAATTAAAGAATTATAAGCCCAGGCATTTCTTCTGAGTATCAAAACTGAATGAAGCTGCCAATTCTTTCACACAAAATTCCACTTCTGGCTGTCCCAACTTTTCTTCAGTTCAGTAGGATATTTATGGTGATAGAAGTGATCATTTTGTGGCTGCATGTATCAAATAACTGGGGGTTGGAAAGTCATCAAAATACTGGCAAATCGAGATCTGCCTAAGTCCCACTCATTTGGTAGCCTTTGTTGCTCTTGCCCCTTCCCTCAGCTGTTTCCTCACTGTACAAAATAATATCCCAAGCTCCATTTCTTCCATATTTTGCTTATTTATTATTCCATATTTGCACAAATCACAACATACAGTGACAGTACTCTTATGTCATCACTGTGTCATTGATTAAGGCTCTTCATGAATATACAGCATTCATATTTGGACTACTTTGTAAAATGAGCAATGCATTTAAAAAATAACAGTTCAGTATTAAAGAAACAAAAATCTTTTGATATTCTTCAAAGTAATATGGTATAAGCCACTCAGGTAAACATGCACAGAAAAAGAAGAAACAGATAAAGAGAAAGAACAGATCAGATAAATATAAAGATTCTCATTTGTATTTTTTACAGGATTGATTATAATCAACAAAGCAATCTCATCAGAACAAAGACTGTTTTAATTCTTCCCGTAAACTGAAGTTCATTTAGTGGATTTTCCTTAGAATACATACAATGCCATAGTAGAAATAGAACAAAAATCCATTTTTATTCTTTTAAAGCAAAACCGCTTTTCTTTCGCTTGGATGAATTAATATATATTGATATTTCTCAGTGTAGAATAGACAGAAACTAAAACAAACAAACCATCTTCCAGCCTATACCCTTCATGAAATGGGTGTGCCTATTAGAATAATAAGATATTCTCAGTCAAAAGAAGAACAAATTCCCAAACCATTGATTAGGGAAAAGTGGAGTGTTTTTATCTAGAACTACATATGTTCCTACAGGTTTTGGAACAAATCTGCACTAAAGCATAAACAAAGTAAAAATAAAAAGGCAACCAGCAAAAACAACTGCAACCTTAGTGTGCAGTAGATAATCATGGGTACCAGTTCAGCAAGTGTATCATACACATGGAAGCAGGCCTTTACATGCCCATAACCTGCTGAACTGGGAGTGATGTGTTCCAAAGTGTGCTGTGAATTCTGATACTGGATGTCTACACTTGAACCTGAGAATTTGCATGCTATACTTAAAGAATCTGATTTCAGTCTGAACATTGATGGGCTTCTCTCAGTTTGCTTCCTGCTTGTGGGATGGAAGTGAGTAGCACTCTGGGAACCTTGGAATAACTGTGGACGAGTCCAGAAAAAAGGTACCAATTTAGAAAATATACATAGAAAAATGTGCACACAGGACTACTAAAACACGTTTCACTCTTTAGTCAAAGGCAAACTAAGATAAATCAGAGTATAGACAAGGATGGAGAGGAAAGATGCTCAAAACAATGTGCACAATTTCAATATGCTCACAAAACAAACATTTATCAAGAAAAATAAGTAATAAAGGGATATTTTTCTGCCCTGTAGAAGAAATAAAAATCACTTCTTTTAAAGTAATTAGATATATTATTCTTCCAGTACCTCAAAATGTTTTGTTACTATTATAGTTACTAATTGTAAAAGTAACTCTTTGCTTTCACATTGTCCAAAAGTAACTAAAATACATACCTTTTAGTTCCTTAAAAATACATCAGAGTTGAACAATCCACTACCCCATGGTACAAAACATGCACACAGGTAGTGTAATCACACAATCATCCCTGCTATGACTAAACTAACTAAAACAATTTGAGTTACACCACTATAAGAGCAGATTAATTTCTCATTACATTACAATAGAAGTTTGACTTAGTTATGTCTTGGTAATCAAAAAAGGGGTTAATTACAAGTAACTTTATGTATCTATTTATTTCCAAACTCTAAAATGCACACACAATTCTATGATTTTTATGTACTACCATTGCTTCCACTTGTATTTTCTCTTCATGTGGGTTAACAAAGCAGAGTGAACAGGGTTGACATTATGTTAATAGATCAATATTAGTTATACCAGGAAGAAATGGCAAACTTTGAGAGTTGTACAAATGCACAGTAAATCTTTCTTAACACCATTATTATTTGTAAATTGCTTAAATGGATATTAGAATTTAGCAGCTGCCAAGTTAAAGATTAATATTTCCAATATAATCCTGGTTCTACAAGAGATATTAGAGTTATCTTTCCAGTTTTTTTTTTTTTTTTTTCATGTGAGAAACAGACTCTACATTACTCAATGGAGCAACTAAAACTTGTTTAAAGGGGAGATGAGGTAATTTCAGGCAATAATCTTGTTCACATTTTGACAGTTGATGCAATTATTTGTCCTGCTATCATTTCACTGACATTTTTATGAACTATTTTGTCCAAATTTGTTTTAATATATCATTTAGTTCATTTGTTCAAGGCAGTTGTTTAGAAGATTTAAAAACAAAAATCCCAGGCTATGGAGGAACATAATAATGGGAACTGAAGTGCTATTAGGTAAAACTGCTCTTATAAACAGTTCTTGATTTGCATGAATATTGATTCTTTTAATTAACAGAATTTATCAGAGAAATGTAGAAACAATACCTGATGAAGGCCTTGGGCAGATATTTATGAACTGTAAGTACAGTTTTAAAAGAAATGCCAATGAGGGTGGCTTAGAGAATTTGCTAAATGAAGCAAATTTTGAATGTGAAATTTGTATTTTGTTATTCCTCTTTTCATTCAATACGAACACATAATTTCAAAATTTTCATTCATTTTTCTTTTTGCTCCGCACACTTGCTTGGGAACAAATCCTTTCCGGCAGTTAAATGATAAGAAAACGGAATACCTAATATAAAACACACATGCACCTACTAACAGGAATGGAGCCAAAACAGGATGGCCAAGAGAAAAGTAGAGATATCAGCATGCAGAGAGGATACAGGGTTTTTTTGGGGGGGAGCAACCCTTCCAAACAACCTCATTAGAACTGAGCATACTTAATGAACAGGAGCAATGGAGTGTTGATTACCAGTTTGATGGAGGGGGTGAGAAAACTCCAGACGGGCAAGAACTGTATTGGCTTCTTTGACCTTCTAGCAGAGAAGCAGACAAAGTGTAGCCTGTGGAGCACATATAGTCTGTGGAGGTTGGTCTCAAGGACCTTGATTTGAATCCCCATGGGCCAAAAGAAGTGTCCCCAAGAAGGCCATTTGTTGTTTCTAGAAATCATAACAACCACTTCAAATCTTCCAACCCCCCCAAAGCCAAACAAAACAGGAAGTGGACATTTGGCAAATTTCTTTTTCATTGTTTCAGGTAATTTCTTGCATTTTCAAAAGCTTCCAGGGCACACCCCTCCCAAAGCTTTGAAGAGGAAAATTGTCACTGGATATCCAGAACTTGCTAACCATTGCTCTAGCAGGTTACAGGATTTTGGAGGACAATATAATTAGCTGGGTTGGCAGGTGTCTACTAGAGGCACTGCTGTTAGGAGGTGAGAAAAGAATGCAATGCATTGATGGCCAACATACTGAATTACACTGCAGAGCATAAGGCTCCACCAGGTATAACTCTCCCTGCCCAAACTCTACACATACTGTTCTTCAGCCATATCACCCAACTTAAGAAAGCAGTAAAGACGGATCTCTTCCGGCGGGTCTTTCCGGAATAGCCTCCCGGACATTAGGAGTGCGGCAATCAGCCTGATTTACCAAAACTGTGCATGCTGCCCATAATTTTTTGTCTTGTTTTTATAGTGTTCTTGCATAATGTATTTTAATGTAATTGTCAGTTTAATCTAGTTTTAAGGGGTGGGAGGGTTAAGGTACAGGGATTGGTTGTTTTAACTTGTTCATGTTTTAATTATGCTATAACCCACCCCGATTGCCTAGCAGAGGGGCGGGCTATAAATTATTATTATTATTATTATTATTATTATTATTATTATTAACTGCAGGACCATTTAGTGGCCAGTGGTGGATGGGAGGACAACCAGCTGTGTTCCTGCAGTTGGATGTGTGAGAACCTTGAAGGGCCAGTGGGATGTTCAATAGGATGCCTGTTTCTTCATGTGGCTAGCTGCAGGGATACAGCCAGGCCACACATCCCATCCTCCCCTGGCCAACTAAGTGCAACTATGATTCCAAGATGATTGAATTATCAACTAAGAATACTAAAGACTTGGCTAGATGAAATTTCAGGCCCAGTTAGTTCACCATCATTCATTCCCAAATTGTCTCCACTTGTTCCAGGTTCTCTGAACCTCCCCAGGATGGAAATGAGAGTTAGTCATAGTCTGCATAATAACAATGCTGTAAGTCCATTGCTTACTGCTCCCAAAAGTTTCATGTAGATATGAATGCCAAACATCTAACACAGTTAGATACCAAACAATTGTCAGTTATCAAATTCTGAAAGCATCAGTTATCAAATATAAAATATAGAAACAAAATATAGGGATATCACACATGCTAACTTGGGGTGTCTTTAAACAGTAGAAATATTGCAGTTTGATGCCAATTTAAAATAGGAGGAAGGAATATCAACAGTCGAAGATATGAAGATGACACTATAGTACTAGCAGAAAACCTCACAGAACTGGAACACCTACTAAGGAAGATAAAAGAAGAAAGTCCTAAGGCAGGCTTAATGTTGAACATAAAGAAAACAAAAATAATGACCATGGAGGACCTTCACAAGTTCCACCTAGGCAATGAAGAAATAGAAATAGTAAAAGAATTCCCATACCTGGGATCAAACATTGATAGAAATGGGGACTGCAGTCAAGAAATCAGAAGAAGACTAAGAATGGGGAGGGTGGCTATGAAAGAACTAGAAAAGATTCTAAAATGCAAAGATATACAGCTCAGCACAAAAGTTAGAATCATACAAGCCATCGTATTCCCTATTACCATGTATGGATGTGAGAGCTGAAGAGTTAAGAAAGATGATAGGAGAAAAATCAATTCATTTGAGATGTGGTGCTGGAGAAGAGTGCTGAGGATGCATGGACAGCCAAAAGGACAAACAAATGGGTCCTAGAGCTGATCAAGCTGGAGACCTCCCTGGAAGCCAAACTGACCAAACTGAGCCTATCGTACTTTGGACACATCATGAGAAGGGAGGACTCATTGGAAAAGATAATAATGCTGGGAAAGGTGGAGGGAAGCAGGAAAAGAGGAAGGCCACATGCTACATGGATGGACTCTTAATAGGAGGTCACAGGTTTGAAGTTGCAGGAATTAAGCAAAGCAGTGGAGGACAAAGGGTCTTTGAAATGTCTCATCCATAGGGTTGCCGTGAGTTGAGATCAACTCGAGGGCAGTTAACAACAATAAAATCACTCTCTGGCAAAGAAGGCTAAAGACCTTGTAAAATTACAGATCACATGATTCCATAGGATGGAGCTACAGTAATCAAAGTGGTCTCAAGCCACATTATTTCTACAGTTCAGATGCACCCAGAAATATGAAATGTCATTGCATGCCAGTGACACAGTTCTTGCCACACAACAAATGCCATTCCTTGTTGGCTATTAAATCCTAAATACCAAATGCATGTCATTGGTCAATTATGGTCAGATATGTCCTGCCTTTGTCATATATTTACATGAAATAGACTAAGATGTCTGACATAGATATCAAATGTTCAGGAAATCCTGAAATAAATATCTTAGGAATAGTCAACATCACAACTTATAGAGAGAATTTTGGAGATACGTTTTAGAAGTGTATGAATTTCAGCTTTATTTGGGGCTTGTGGGTGGTGTTGGAGTAGCAGGGGAAAGGCCTGAGATTGTAGAATTAAATGCTTAGTGAATGTTATGGCTCCAGATTTAACAATAATGTATGATGATGACTTTTAGTGGAAAGGATCATATTTAAAGCTGACAGATTAATGCTAAAAAGTAATTTACTCTCTTGAATCTGTTTAGCTTTTGCTAAAAAAATTGGTAAAACTTACAAGATGTTCTCTATCCTTCTTGTACAATTTAGAGCCACAGCCTGAGGCACATTTGACATGTCCAGATTAAACCAGTGATGCAGTGGAGTCATTGCCCTTTTTACTAAAGGCACTCACCTACACAGGTCAAAGCATGTACCATTGTAGTTGGCAAATATACAGTGACATCACTAGGGTTCGTATTACCACAGTGCAGTAACTCATGCTGTCATCCCGAGGCTCAAGCTGTCAGGCCAATGGTCGCTCGGAGTACATTGGGACTCTATTGAAGAGAAAGACTCCAGTCTACTTCTTGCTGGTGGCTGGTGGACCAGGGCACCCAAAAGGACTCTCCATGCCTCAGGTTGTTCTAGTCTACCCACCTTGCTCTCAAATCCAGAAGGGCCCATGAACCATTTGGCAATGGGAATGGTTTCCAGGAGTTCTTTGTGGTGTGGTGACAGCATCCTGGGTGGTCTCCTTGACATCTTCAGAATGGTTGACCAGGTCCTTTCCAGGACCTTCATTTTCCAGGAGTCCATGAGAGATGAAGCAATACCCTCCATATTGGAAGGCAGACACCCTCCTCTGAGGTGTCTACTAGTGCAATCTATACCCCCACACCCTGCTAGAAATACTCCTGGAAATATACACATGGTCAATATGGGCTAGTCAAAGTACATGTAGACTAGGAATTGAGAAGAAATTCATTGGGTTCACATTTATGTACAAATTTCCCATTTTTTTAACCACCCAAGACTCACAGAGCATATCTTGTTCTGAAAATCAGTACATTTCTGAAGTTTGTGATGAGCTTCAGAGGACAAAATACACCTCAAACCAAGTGATCTTGTGAAAAAATGTGCATGAGTGAAAAGCACAAACATAGGTACCTAGATGAAAGAATTAAAACAAAAACGTATACATCAGGAAAATTGTATTCAGATATGGGCAAAATGTACAGGAAAATAGGTATTGATTTCCCCAAGGGAAGAATAAAAAGGTTTGCAGATGAGTATAGAGCTGGGACAGGACAAAAATCCTATGGAAGTCTGAGAAATGAGACTGACAAATTTTCACATTTCTAATATTGACAAGTTCTGCTGTCAAATTGAGAATGCCTATGAAAAAGAATGATGTCCCTGGATGCTTCTTAAAAGTACAATTCTGTGAAGAATTTATGGTTGTGCTTATGATGGAATTGCATTAAATCAGATCAGGGCTACAAACTGAAGAGAGGTTCTCTTTCATGTCCGGGAGCTTTGGGAGCATTTAACCTGTGTGAAATTTAGAAACCTCTGGGTTTTATGTGCCTGCTGATGTTAATTGCACATGTGCACTGCATGGTTTAAATTATATACACACTTCCAGAGACACCTAAATTTCTGGAATTTGGTAGATTCTAGTGCTCTCTGGTAATGAGTGGCTAAATGCTCATTAAAAGTCCAGAAATGGGGGAGGGGGCTGGAATGTGAGGGAAAACTGAAATGAAAAGTCCAGTTCTGGCAAATATATCCTACCCTGTGGTTCTACTCATTTTGTTGTGCAATCTCTCTTAAGTAGTTTTAAAGTTACAGCCTACATGGAAAGAAGTGCACATAATATTTCAGCACAGTGGCATCACTAGGGCTGGCATCACTCAGTGTGATAACTCATGGTGTCACCCTCCCTTGACCTCCTTCCATATAGAATCCTTAAAAAAATTGTGCTAATGTTATTCATAAATCATAGTTTCCATATATCATTGAATGTAATGGCAATAGCTGTGACATAAACAACTAGCAAAATTAAAATTATACCTTTAAATTACAATATCATACACACAGCCTAAATGTATTTACATATACATAGTTTCATGTGGTTGAAGTGAAAATTTGGTGAGATATGATTTTTTAAAGAAATTTTAAAAGAATTTTAAAAATTAATTTAAAAATTAAACAAAATATTTTTAAAAAAATAAAAAAAATAAAAATCAAACCTGGGTTCTCCCCTTTCTCTTCCCACTAAGCCTCACTCTACTCTCACCATTTCTTCAGTGTTTTCAAGGGACACAGGCAAATGCCATAGCTCATTTCTACCAAATGGCAGATGTTTGGGGAGCAGTGGTGTCATATCCTCAGAGTGTCACCTGGTACAGCTCACATTCCCTACATCCCCTGAATAACACCCTGTTTCTGCAGGTAGGGTTATGAAGGACACTGAGTTTCTACAAGTAACTGACTAGTGTCATTGTCTTTTTCATTACTTACATCTTGGAAGACAGCAAATGGCTGTTCCTCTCTCACAGAAGGGAACTAGATCCCAGTCTCATGGTAACCTTCATTTAGAATAGAAGAAAAAGGCTGGAAAGGGGAATAGGTTCAGCTTTCATCCCTAGTGTTTCCCTTTTGTTGTAGGCAATAAACTTCCTGACACAGAAATGTTCATAAATGAATGTAGTTGTTCTTTTGACTACCACTACCTCCTTCCCTTCTTCCTCTATTTATTTGTATCCCATTTTCCATCAAAACTGGGACTCAAAGCAACTCACAATTCAGAAATATATTTGTTGAACATGACAAATAAGATCCCAGGAAAAATGGAAAGGAAATATGGGAGGATAGTATTGTATATGATAACTTCAGCTCGGATTACACTAGCAAAAAAATGGAAACTAGCAGAAGTGCCCTCAACCAGTGAGTGGTTTACAAGGCTTATCGAAATGATGAGTATGGATATACTCACAGCTAGACTGAACAAACAAAATGTAGAGAGTACTGAACAAGACTGGACTCCGATACTGCAATACTGTAAAAGAGAAAATTTAATTGAATAGAGATATAGACTGATGGGATACCCTAAACTGACTTAATAATAGGTGAAAAGTGACTATTAAAGATCAAGATAATTAAAGCTATTGTTATAACACACAGTGGATTCAGTATCTAAAATTGCATATATATGAAGACAATGAGTGAACATTGAACTAAGGTTGAGTACAAACTGGAGATACCTTGGAAGTCAATTGTAAATATTTGTATATAATTATTGAAAAAGAAATTAATATGTCAACTTTATAGATATGTTTGAATAGTATATGTTAATAAAATATGAATTAAAAAAAAGCAATTCACAATTGAAAATACATCTTGTTGAGAAACAGCTATAAACGTAATTTGGTTCTGACTTGCCCACACTCACTTCATGACTAATGGATTTGAACCCAAGTCTCTTTGGTTCAAGAATACAAAACACTGTTCAGCTCAATCCTATGCATTTTTACCAAAAAAGTAAGACCCATTATATTCAACGTGGCTTTCTTCCAAATAAGCAGATATAGGACTGTAACTTTAGTTGAATACTTTTGAACAAAACAATAGCGTGTTGCAATGGACTTCAGTTGTGACTCAAGTAAAGTCAGCTGTCATTTGACTGTGGAATAAAATAGAATATATATTTCATCTATTGTTTCCACAAGGCTATTCAAGCTTTGTCCTCCAGGCTTGGGAGATCAGTTTCAAAGATCAAGCCCTAATCTTCAGTACAGCACTGCATTGCTTTGCCTGATTACACCAAGAAATCACTCTTGTACTTAACTTATCTCAGCTTTGGTAAGCCCTATTGTTTGGGAAATCCAGTACTTTTGAAGCTGGTTTCCAGATGACTGTGAGCCTCGACTTAGGTGGCAAGCGATGAGCTAATATTTGTTAGTGTTCAGCACTGAAGATGCAGCTCAGTGGAGAGCTAGTGTTGTTCCATTAGCATATTGATTAACAAGCCTGAAATGAAAAACATGAAAAGAATGTGAAGGAAACCAATTGGATAGGTGAGAGCAAACACAGGATACTGCTGTCCCATGGAGAAGTAAGCACCACATACACAGTGTTATTTCAAATTAATTAAAAAAACAAAAACCTTTTACCCTCACAAACCTCCATTCATAATTAAACCTTTACAAAGGTATGCATTTAATACGTTCCTCTTCAGCACATAGAAGAGTTTTTAAAATAAACAAAAACATGTTCTCAACATTAACATCATTTGAAAACATGTAAAAACAGTTGAAATATAGAGATAGTCATTGACATCATCACAGATATAGATAACAGTCAAAATATGAAAATCAAGCCATTATAGTGAGAAACAAAAGTAGGAGTGTCAAACATGTAGACCAGAATGGCAGAATCACCTTTCTTTGTTGTTGTTACTCACTGTCAAGTCAGCTTCAGATTATGAAGACAGATCTCCAGGATACCCAGACATCAACTGCTCTTCTTAGGTCTTGCAAACTCAGGGACCTGTTTATGTCAAACCATCCATCTATAGTGCAGTCTCTCTCTTTTCCTACAGCCATCCATCTTTAAAAACATGTTGTCTTTTCTAGCAAGTCACATCATTTGAGTCATCTCTGCTCTTAGTGAAACCTCAGGCTTGATTTACTCTTTGACTCATTCATTTTGATTTTTTTAACATTCCATGATATCTGTACAACTTTCCTCCTCCTCCTCTCTACCCAACACTATTATCTAAGACCCTGTGTGTATAGGCTTCTTCTTTCATGTTGTTATTTGTTCTTAACTGCTTTTGAGTTTACTTCGATTCATGGCAACTCCATGAGTAAGACACCTCCAAGATCTCCCGTCCTCAACTGCTCTGCTCAAGTCCTGCAGTCCCAGGCCCATTGCCTCCTTGATTGATGGGGGATGCAGACCAGCACTTTAGGCCAGCCTGGGAGTGGAGTGGGACAGAGTGACCACCCTGACTCTGCTATAACTCTGCTCTGTCGCCGTGCACCCAATCGCATGGTGCACGGCATCAGGATGCCTCATTGGTGCAGCATGCACACATCAATGCCAAAGGGGTGCAAAAGAGCCACAGCGGCAGCTCTAAGGGCAGCTTTTTGCTGCCCTAAAAAGGAACAACATTTGGCCACTCTTTTGGGGGCGGCAAAAAGGAAGATAGGGGCCACAGCGTGTAGTTGCCGCAGCTTCAATCCGCCACTCCCAGGGGCAGCACAGAGCCTTATGGGCCATCTGCATTGGCCTTGAGTCTATCCATCTAGTCTGTGGTCTTTCTCTCTTTCTATTGTTCTCCACCTTTCCTAGCATTATTGATTTTTCTAATGAGTCATTCCATCTCATGATGTGTCCAAAGTATGTTCATCTCAATTTGTTCATATTGGCTTCCATGGATAGTTCAGAGTTTCTTCAGTAGGAAGCTTCTTTTATACCATGTCTATTTGTTCTTCAAGGCCATCATTATCTACTATAATGCGATCAATAGTGGCTTTCTAGTGTCGCAGATGGAATCTTTCATAGGCCTCTTACCTTAGAGTGGAGAAACCAGGAGCTGAATCTGGCCCTACTGTGTGCAAACACTATGCTTTACATTTACAAATATGAAAAAATGGGGATGTTGGTATTCCCCATTCCCCACTCCCATCAACTGAAATGACATTGTCTCCCATTTTCAAGAACAAAATATATTACAAGAAGCAGCCCCTGGTGATTTCCTTAAGCACAATCACACAGACTATGCTATTCATTTTTTTAAAAAACAAACAAACAAACAAACCAAGAACAAACTAAAATCCATCAGTGATATTTTTATTGGCCAGCCAAAATGCACAATATACTTGTTGCAAGCTTTCGAAGCTCCATGGGCTTCTTCATCAGGCAATATGTTACAAAACAAACAGGAGAAAAACAATTAGAGATGTTAGTCAGATGCCTACATGTTGTTTCAGTCTTTAGTTAAGATGGTATATGGTGAAGAGGATATCAAGATATTATCCTGTTTGGTTTGTAACATCTTGCCTGATGAAGAAGCCAATGGAGCTTTGAAAGCTTGAAACAAGTATATTGTGCATTTTGCTTGGCCAATAAAGGTATCACTGATGGATTTTTGTTAGAATTTGCTAAATGGCCACCACAGCTACCCCTGAACAAATCACGAAGTCTAAAAATGAGGTAAATATATTATGAAGACTTTTCAAGTCAGTGTCACTTTGCCCTGAGGTTCCTCTTTGTTGTACTATGGATTGTACAAGGTCTAGGCCCTGAGGGACTAGTGATCCCTGTGATCAGGGAACCCTGATCACAAGTAGGCAGCCAAAAAAAAAGCCTACACACATACCTGTTGTGTTTATATGAGGCCATCATTACTTTGAATTAATTTGGTATGTAACAATAACTGATGGAGGGCTGCAATAAGACAACAACCCTAAGCGGAGATTCAAGAGTTTATCAGTTTGATTTCTGAGAATCCTGTATGATTTGTTCTATCCAAATTCTGCAGGTTCATCTATACTGGCCAAAATACTTTGGGCTGCTCCTTGAGATGCCCTATGTTCCCCCATCACTTCTGCACACCATTGTGATGCCAGATGTCTGACTACACATGTGTCCCCACAGTGTCATCTGGCACTGCTTCTGCTGGAGCAAGTCACTCCCTCTGAGGTCAGAAATGAGGCACTCAGCATCAATCACATGAATGGGCACCTCATTGTTACCTCAGAGGCACCTACTTGTGCCAACAGCAGTGGCAGTGGGCAACACAGTAGGATGCACATGTAGACAGCTGCCTGAAGTTGTTATAGATTGTTCAGGGTTTTCCTGCAAAATCTGTAAAATCTATCTTACCAAAAGATGTTTTAAAAAACTGGGAGGGATAGGGAAGATTTAGTGCGGAATTGGCCTTATGTCTTGAAGATAGTTTGCATTTGAATCAGGGATTTGGCTCTGCATTATGAAGACAGGTTGTTATGAGGACATGAGGGAAACTGTTTATTTTGGCCTGTGTAAGCAAACCCAAAATCAGATTATGAAACTTTCCCACCCCTGACAGAAATGTGTGTATATTTTTTGTGCATTTTTTAAAAAAATTCAATGTTTTTCTTTGTATTTTAATGAATTTTCCTGTTGATTAAATGTTGATCAGGGGAAAGCCAACTACCAGTGCAGTCTAGGGATAAGTCTACCTAGATGCAGCCAAAACAATATTGTAGCAGAATTAAACACCCAAATTCTTGTATGACACTTATGTAATCATGGGGAGACTTCAAATAAATAAAGAGAAAACTTCAATTTTGACTAAAAATATGAGCTTGATAGAAGATGAATTAAGAGAGTTAACAGGACTTAAAGTTGAAAAAAAGGAAAATATCTGGGGTTATATTTAACTAAAAGGAATATAGACTTGTTTAAAAACAATTATCAAAAAATCTGGGAAGAAATAAAATGAGATTTGGAGAAATGGACAAAGCAACAATTTTCATTTCTAGGGAGAGTAGAAATAATTAAAATGAATATACTACCAAAGTTAATATATCTATTTCAGAACTTACCCATAGTTAATGAAGGAAAATATTTTGAGAAATGTCAACGGGAACTGTCTAAATTTATATGAGGAGGTAAGCGAGCAAGAATTAGTTGGAAAGTATTGACTGATGAGAAGTTAAAAGGTGGTTGTGGGTTGCCTAACTTTAAGTTTTATTACTATGCACCATGTCTCATCTGAATTGAGGAATGGGTTAAGCTAAGTAATGAAAGATTACTAGATCTAGAAAGTACCAAATTGAAATTTGTATTTCATGCCTTTCTCTGGTATGATAAGCTTAATGACAATAAAGATTTCTCCCACCACTTCATAAGAATGTTTCATTCATTAAAACATGGATGAAAATTAGGAAACAATTTTATTGTAGAATACTGAGTTGGGTATCAACTCAAAAGACCTTTTTTTGAAAGAACTAAAAATGAAGGAACATCTTGGTTAACATATAAAGATTTAATAAATTGGAATGGAAACAATGAAGAATCTATGAAAACAATGGAACAAATGGAAAAGGAAATAAAAAAGAAATGGTTCCTATATAACCAATTAAAAGAAAGATATAAGATAGACAAGAGAAACTTAGGTTTCATGAAAGAGAAAACAGAGATGAATGTTATTCTCTTGGATAAAGATAAAGGACACATTGCCAAGTATTATAAGATGTTGAAGGAAAGAGATCTTGAGAGTGAGAAGGTAAAACACTCTATGATTAGATGGACTCAGGACATTGGAAAACCTATTGAGTTGGAGAAATGGGAGAAGACATGGCACGATACTAACCATTTCACACTCTGTCAAAACTACAAAGAAAATCATATCAAAATGATGTGCGGATGGTACTTATCACCTATAAAAATCAACAAAATCTATAAAACGGGAAAATGAGTGTTGGAAGTGTCAAAAATCAGAAGGAACATTCTGTCACCTCTGGTGGGAATGCAGAAAAGCAGGAAAATATTGGAGAAAAATACAAAAATTAATATTCCAGATTATATATGGAAAAGGCGGATATGAATCAGGAAGTTAATTTAATATTTAGTTTGGAAAAATAATATAAAATAGGCTAGATGTATGTCTGTAAGTATGTTTGTTTGCTTGTTTTATGTTTGTGTTATTAATGTACTTTTAATATTGTAATAATTTTTTTAAAAAACACCAACTATTGGTATTGGCAATACACTGACCACTTTTCACACTCAAAAGAAACACTTACAGATGTGGTGGTTCCTCCAAAGTTCTGGAGGCTTTACCTTCAGTTGCAATACATACAATATATATACACACTCCTCTCCATCAGCTTCTAACCAACTGCTCTGATGTTTGCTCCAAACAACTGTCCAAACAAACCCAACTAACTACACTGACCAGTCTCTTGGTTCACTTATATAGGAAGGTGGTTCTGAGTCATCACTTTGTGCCACATAGCATGATGCAACCTTCCAGCAATGTTGCTTCATGCCATGTGCTCCTGACTCTGCAGTCTCTGGTTGTCCCACAGAATATTTGTCACCTGTCAATCAAAATATATTTTTTTCTGTTGTTAAAGGCATGCTTACTCCAACACTAAATTATGTCTGTGTCATATTTTTCAAACATACACTTTGGAACTCATGCAAGTTTTTCCTATGCACATATATTTAGCTATGTGTATTTTTTTATTGTTTATACATCATGCTGCATTGCATGAGTTTATGTATCATATAATTTACATATTAATAAATAAATAAGAAGCTTGAAATTAAGCTTGGGTTTCTTTGCATTTCTTTCTTCCTTTGTTGCATCAAAACAGACTGCATTACTTCTGTAGAAAGGATTTCCTTTCCACCATCTACTGGGAAGTGTCTTCTTATACTTTTCTCTGCTTTTCTGATATAGTAATCTAACACTTTCTTAGGTTACGTCTTTTATCTTCATGCCCTGTTGTATGATATTTCTATTTTAACCTTCTTAAATCCAGCCACATGTATTTTTCAACATGGTTTCATGCTGATTTTTTTTTCTTTCCTGAAACATACTGAAAGCCCAGACATGAACAAATTTTACAAGGCAAGACAGACTTCATCCCTGTGCCAATCTTAGGTGGTTGGAAATTAATATTTTAGTAGAGAAATACAAACTGACATTCTTTTCCACCTCTAATCCTATTTGGAAGTCTCACTGACAATGATGGGACTTACCTCTGAGAACTCTGCTTAGGTGTAGGCTGTATGGATTCTAGATGCAGGCAGGTACACTATAAAAGCAATAATTATGAAAATGTGGGATGGAGGAGATTCTCCACTGTAATGAGCACTCATTACTATATGTCTGAAACTCATCACAGAAGCAGAGTATAAGAAAAGAGAGCTATGCTTTGAATCCAGGTGTACCCTTCAGGGCAGGATTGAGACAGGGTGGCAAAGGCATTGTGGGGTAGATGTGGGTGGAGGACATGAACTCTTCCTGATGCTTCTTTGAGCCCGACTTTGGAATGTCATTCTACTACTCTTTAAGCATGTTGGATATGTTTAAAATATTAGTAGCAAGAGGTGGGAAATCATTATAATACTTTGACAGTATCCTTTTAATTGTCTCAACAAATTAATGGCTCACTCCAAGAACTGCAGAGCTGTCAAAGCATGGCTGACATTGCCAAGAAAGTTTTATGCACTGTCCATTTGCTGCTGTTAATACCAATTTCAGATGGATTAATGTATGCAATTATATATGGTTTTAACAAGTTCCAGATGGGGAATGCAAATTGCAGGAATGTGTGCAAGTGAGCCTGAGCACCAAGTGGATGAAAGAATATGATAAAGAACAAAAACCTGCTTCACAAAATGTATCCTCAGATTTCTTTCCCAAAGTATTCTGCAACATGTAGTGATTAAAGCTGGTCACATGGCATTGTTGCATTGTTGTACCACACATCCTTTTCTTTCTGTAAGGGTGTTGTTGTTGTTGTTGTTGTTGTTGTGAGCCTATAAGTCATTTCTAACTTTTGGCAAACCTTAGGTGGACCTGTCATGGGGGTTTCTTGGCAAGGTTTGTTCAGAGGAGGTTTGTCATTGCCTTCCCCTGAGGGTGACAGCATGTGACATGCCCAAGGTCACTCAGTAGGTTTCATGACTGAGCAGGGACCTGAACACTGGTCCCCAGACTCATAGTCCAACACTCAAACCACTATGTCATACTTGCTTTCAGTTTCCTATCCTACTGCAGGCATGAATTAACAATGTAAGAATGATGGTGTTGTCACCAGTTACTGGTGTTGTGAATATTTTCCAGAGTGATAGTCATATTAGTCTGTTGCAGCAAAACAGCAAAAGACTTTGTAGCACCTTAAAGACTTATAAAGTATACTATAGACTTTGGTAGACTGTAGTCTACATCATAAGAATATGTGGACGGTCTCTATTCTTCATGCATTGAAGCTTAATTTAATTTTCACTGTGGTCATGGGCACTTCATTGCCATTTGACTTCAGTGTTTATACATTTCGCCCTATACATGTGTATGCCTATTTGTGTCCTTGCCAAGGGAATATTACACTTCAATCATCTGTTAAACTGTAGTGAACTGTAGTTCATGCAAGCTTATATATAATCTGCTCAAGTCCTGGCACATATTATGGGTGAATATTTTATTTGCAGGAATATTTGCTGTATACGTTCTTCCACATAAAATGTTTGCAGTATGTGTTAATGTTAACTATTTTATCCTACAGCTGTAATCAAAAATGGCTAAAGGAGAAATATCTCATAAAAGGATTCTATTGGTCTTTTAATCTGGAATGAAGACATAGAGATGGCAGTATTTTTATTGTGTCTCAGAACTTAAGTAAACAATACTAACTGGCACTTGTTGGTTCTGTAAGTGTCCAAACCCCACCACCAACACCAACATCAAGTCAATACAATAGAAACACCTTTGGCATAAATTAAAACTGTTGGTCTTTAGGGTTATGTATATATCAAATTTACACATCTGGGTTCTCCATTTTTGAACATTCCTCTTGGTAAAATTGCTTCAACTTTGTCAGGTTGGATGGCGACTGTTGGTGAATTGCTACTTTCAAAGCTTGGCACAGTTTCTTAACTGGACTGAGGACTAGGTTTGGACTAAACCATTCTAAGACATCCAGGTTCTTGTTTTTTAAACCACTCCAGTATTACTTTGGCTGTGTGTCCTGGGAACTGAACCTCCACCCCAGTCTTTCCACTGAAGACTGAAAGAGGTTTTCATTCTAAAATTGCCCTGTATTTTTATTCCATCCAACAGTCCAGGTCAGTTTCCCAGCTACTGATCAGGCAAAGCATCCCCACATTATCTTGCCACCACCATGCTTCACTGTAAGGATGGTGTTCTCAGGGTTGTGGGCACTGTTAGCTTTGCAGATTAAAAATTTTTGAAAACCAATTTTAATAACCAAAGACCAAACAATACTGTTTTAATGGTTCATTGGAAGTTCAACCAAGATAGAACCAAACTGATCTCTTTTGGAAGGGAGCTGCACAATTGAGGAATTCTGCAGCAGACAGCCCCCTGTCTTGTGTTCTCAGCAATCTATCATCTCAGGGTAGAGGGGCATGTAGTAGGTCCTGTGCTGAAGATCTCAGACTGTAGGCAGGCTTGTAACATTTTTAGATAACCTGGCCCCTAGTGCTTTACAGTTTTGTAGGTCAAAACCAATGCCTTGAATGGTTTTGTCATTCTAACTAGGGTTGTTGTGGATCATGATGTATGAAAACACAAGTGATGTGGGATATGTTCCCTCCCTTGCACTTCTTTGCAGGTTGAATGATGTCAGAGCATGTAGTCACACACTCCAACATCTTTGCCTCCAGTGCATCCTCTGTGATTGGGGAATTAATACATTAATTCACACACACATGCACACACATTCAGTAAGCACCTGCTCTGGAATAATTATCTCTTTGACATAGGCATTAGATGAATCATCAGAAAACTAATAAAGAGGAAAGAGCAGTAGCTTCTGGGAACCCTGTGGCCCTTCACTAGAGGATGGCTAAAGGACGGGCTACAACCAAGTATGACTAATGGGAAGAAATACAGGGAGCTATCTTAGGGCCTCAATTTTCACTATTTCTGGCAGTCTGTAAAGGTCCTTAGATTAGTTTAGACCAGCAGTTCCAATCTGTGCTCCATTGAGCCATTAGGGTTTCATCAATCAAAAAGGCTGGAAACTCCTGCACTTCCCAAACTGTGCTCTGTGGAGTCCTTAGGGCTCTGTGAGTCAAAAAGGTTGAGAACCCCTGGTTTAGACTATGTCCATCTGGTCCAGAGTCTCTAGCAAAAGAGAATTATCCTCAGCATCTATTAGAAACTTTAAAATGAACATGTCAATGATTGATCTTGGAACCTTCTGAATACAAACTATGTGCTCTGCCACTGAGCCATGGTCCCTTCACAAGGCATGAGGCGTACAAGGGGGGTATTGTAAAGTAATAATGATCACACAGAAGTTATTATGGTATATTGATGAAATTTTGTCACTGTCATCATTTGTCCCTAAGTGCATGATGTTGAGAAAATCAGCTCATTGTGTCCTTTATTTTTGTTACAGGTTGTGCCAGAAGTGACTAAAGTGTAAGATGGAGAAGTACAAGGGGGTATCGTAAAGTAATAATGATCACCCAGAAGTTATTATGGTATATTGATGAAATTTTGTCAGTGTTATCATCATCAAGTGACTTTTTCCTTTCCCAAAAATGAAACATCTGTTGCAGGTTCACTGGTTTTACAACACATATGATGTCATTTATGAAGTGGAAGAGTGGTTTAAGGCACAATCTGTAGACTTCTACAATAACGGTATTCAGAGGGTCAAGAAACGCTAAGAAAAATGTTTAAATCTGGATGGTGACTACATTGAAATGAGTTAACAACTGCAAATCAAAACAAACTTTCTGTCAAAAAAAAATTAAAAGTGATAATTAAAACTTTATGATACGCCCTCACAAATATACATAAAAGGCAAGGGACCAAAGCAAGGAGACAGAGGAATGTAACTAAGATATGGGTCAAATATGACTTAGAAGGAAGGCTGGATCTGGCCAATAGAATCCATATCCCTCTACATTCCATCTTTATGGGTTAATGTAAATTTAAATTTTAGCTATTTGATACACATCTAATTTGGGGAGGTCACATATCAGGCATTTTACCTGTCCCGTTTTTGTTTTGATTTTTGTTTTAAATATTGTTGGGTTGTGTTTTTTTTTTTAGATAAATAGCAATAGCAATAGCAAGTACATTTCTATACCACTTATCAGTGAACGAGCACTCCCCAAGAAGTTAACAATCTATAAACCAATGGCCCCCAACAAGCTGTGTACTCATTTTACCAGTCTATGAAAGGATAGAAGGCTGAGTGGACCCTGGAGCCCTCCTCTTGCATCAAACTTACAATGATGTAGCTGCAGCACTAGCTTTTAACCCCTGCACTGCCAGGGTTCCTTAATTTACTCCATAAATTAAGTAGTTTGAACTAGAGTATTAATGTGTGTGCGTATATGCCTGCCATATTAGTCCTTGATAGGATGTCCTTGATAGGATATCACTTGAGGGCATTAACATTTGGTGTTTCTTGAAACTTTGCTCCAAGAACTGGAGCACTGCTGCCTATCATCACTAGATAATAATAATAATAATAATAATAATAATAATAATAATAATAAATTTTATTTATAACCCACCCCTCTGCTCAGCGACCGGGGCGGCGTATAACAAAATTAAAACAAATAACAATTAAAACACTCCTTTAACCTGATCCCTAACCCTTCCCCCCTTAAAACTAAATTAAACTAATGCAGGATTAACAAAGCGATTAAATGACAGAAAACACAAACAACTTTAAAACAAGAGAAAGAACAGGCGGTGGCCGCAGAGGGGCGGGCAAGCGAACCACCTCCATTGAGCCGGGAGGTTATTCCTGGAAGGCCTGCCAGAAGAGATCCATCTTTAATGCTTTTTTTAAAGCTATCAAGAATAGTGATAAGATGGATCTTGTCCGGCAGGTCATTCCATAGTCTGGGACCGGTTGCAGAAAAAGCCCTCTGGGAGGTTTGCGACAGCCTAGTTTTCATGGGCTGTAACAGGTTCCTCCCAGAGGCCTGTGACTGTCAGTACCTCTGTTTTGTTTGGATTTAGTCTCAATCTGTTTTTCCTCATCCAATCCATTACCACTCCAAGACAGTCATTGAGAGGAGAGACACCATCTGACATCTGAGCCAACAATCTGGTCATGGAGAAATATATCTGAGTGTCATCAGCATACTGATGATACCGTGCTCCATGCCTCCGAATGATCTTACCCAGCAGCTTCATATAGATATTAAATAGCATCAGGGACAGGATGGTGCCCTGAGGGATGCCACAGTTAAGCTCGATTTTGGAAGAGCAACTGTCCCCGAGCCTCACCCTCTGGGATCTGCCTGAGAGAAAGGAACGGAACCACTGAAGAGCAGTGCCTCCAATTCCTAACTCTCTCAGGCAATCCAAGAGGATGGTGTGATCTATTGTGTCAAAAGCTTCTGAGAGATCCAAGAGCACCAGCAGGGTCACACTACCCCTGTCGATGCCCAGGCGGAGGTCGTCAGTCAGAGCAGCCATGGCAGTTTCTACTCCATATCCTGTTCTGAAGCCGGTTTGAAATGGATCAAGATAATCGGTTTCATCCAAGACAGCTTGGAGTTGGGAAGCAACTGCTCTCTCCATCACCTTGCTAAGAAACGGTAGCAGGGAGACTGGTCTGTAGTTGTTTTTTTATCCAGGGGGTCCAGGGAGGGTTTTTTCAGGAGTGGCTTGACCGCCACCTCTTTCAAGCAATACCCTCCCTGAGGGACACGTTGACTGTATCCCATAGGAATACCCCTAATGCGTTCCCCCCCCAGATGACCAGCCAAGATGGACATGGATCGAGAGGGCAGGTCGTCTTCCTTACTCTTCCAAGGAGCTTGTCCACGTCATCGGTACTCACAGATTGAAACTGATCCAGTAAAATACCATCAACAGAGTTTCTGGACACCTCATCTATGGATTCTGTCAAAGCACTAGCGTCCAAGTCAGCTCTCATCCAAGAGATTTTATCTGAAAAGTGGATGTTAAATGTGTCACAACAGGCTGTTGTTGGGTTAAGTAGAGGGGTTGGTGCAGGAGAAACCTTCATCAACTCCCCCATCACCCTAAACAGCTCTGTTGAGCAGGACTCCCCAGGCGCAATACATGCAGAACAGAAAGATCTCAGTGTTGCACGTATTGCCTCCCAATAGGAATCAAGATGCTTCCTATGGCGAGTTCTGTCGGATAAGAGTCGAGTCTTCCGCCATTTGCACTCTAGTCATTGTCCAGCTCGCTTCATCCTTCTTAGCTCCTCAGTATACCAGGGCTTACAGTTTGAAGTGGGCTGGAAAGGACGCTTGGGAGCGATTGTGTCGATAGCCTTGGTGAGGTCGGTATTCCAGGTGTTAACCAAAGCTTCAACAGAATCACCGGCGTTACCAACCATTTTACCCTCTAAGGCTTTCTGGAAACCAATTGGTTCCATTAGCCTTCGAGGGCAGACCATTCTAATGGGTCCGCCACCCCCGGGGGGACAAACGGTGGCTCTTAGTTCCATCTTGACCAGGAAGTCATCCGTCCATGACAATGAGGAGGTTTTTCTAACCTCCGCGCATGGATATTTCTGTTCCGTACTAAAGACTGCACCGAGGGTATGACTAGCACAATGTGTGGGCCCAATGACCAATTGGGATAGGCCCATATTTATCATGGTCTCCATGAACTCCTGAGCAAGCTGGTCTAGTGGGATGTTGAAGTCACCCCAACCAAAAGTCTGGGCAACTCCAGCAGCAACTCAGAGACCAGCTGAGTCAGCTCGGTTAGGGAGTCTATTAAGCAACAAGGTGGCCGGTATACCAACAGAATCCCCAAACTATCCCTAGTTAGATAATAAATACTATGAGGGAATGTCCACTTCAGAGAAGAGGAAGCCAGGACTGTAGTGTGTCTGTGTCTCTTTGTGTAACATTGCTTTTATCCACCAGACACAAGGAGACCACAGTCCTGTTCAGCTGGAGGAGACCCATGGAATCAGTCACTGAACTGATTCAATGTCAGCACATAGGTAAACCCAGTTGATTCAATTGGTCAGGTTTAGTCTGAAGTAACACTAGGATTTAGTCCAATGTCCACTTGGAGCATAAAAATCCTTCCAGATCTGCTTCCAAGTTGTCCCAACCCACCAAACCCCCCTGAACTCCAAAATCTTGCATGTTTTCCTCTCAGTCTTACTACCTTTTTCAGGCCACACACCCCACCAGTTCAAATTCTGACCCTTGCTCTGGCCATAACCAGGGGTTTTAAAAATCACACACAATCTTAATTTATCATCAACATGACCACAGGTATGGGCAACTGCTGCTGCATAAACCTGTGGGGAATAGGGAATAGAAGAAGAGGCCTGGGGTAAGGAGCAGCTGAGGCACTAGAGAGAAAGCAGGGGCCCCCAGGTTAAAAGGAGGGATGAAGAAGAAGCAGGTGACAACCAAGAGAACTAAAGGTGGGGCAAGACCATGCACATTTCCATCATTTCATGGGCATCCCTCTAGTGATATATAATTGTCTAGAATGTAGCATGATATTATGCAGCCCAAAGTCAGGCAGGATTTTCTCTGTAAAATGTGTGCCATTGGGTAATTGTTCTATGTAACGGGGTTCTATAAAGTCCAAGCTCTTTAAAGAAATAAGCACTTGCCCAATTATTTCCCCCCTCCTGTTTGATTTTGACTCCTTTTCCCCTTTATTTTTATCACATTGTGGAATGTAGACATTTCTTCCTGCATTACTTAGTAATATTCTTTCAGGTTTTCTTATGCATTTCTCAGGTGAAAGAGTCCAAAAAATATGAACACACACACTTCTGCCCTTTTGGCCATTTTTTCTGCATATGGCACTATGGATGTCTTAAGTTCATGAGCAAATTATCTAACCCTGACATATTAATACTATCAAACACCATAAAGCTTAATGAGTAGTTCATTGTTTAGCTAATTTGGTCATTTGTGGGCCATACAATGCATTAAAGGGAGGGAGAAAAAATGTCCTTATACAAACTTCCATATGTTGAAAGCTGGTCAAGATCCATCCCAGATTCTTAAATATTACTTGGCAATCATGCATTTTATAAAAAGAATCATACAGGCAGAATCATACATACTGCTACAACATGTCCAGATAAGTGCAAATTGGATCTTAGTCAAAATTATTGGTGGGTGAATATGTTTTTGCTTAAGGATGTGAAAATCTCCATCTCAGTTTTGCTGAATCCCACTTTCTTTTTCTTCCCAACCTTGCTTCACATTGGGTAATGAGACTATGTTGTTTTCACACAAAACTTAGTGCATATTTTGTCATTCATTTGTTTAATTTAAATCCATTTTGCACATTTTTTCTTAAGGTATACATTTTCCCACACTTTTTTGGTAGATGCATGCTCTTTGAGTTGTATGCATTTACTTGCATATCATTAAAAAAAAAAGTTGGATGGAGGAGAACTGTCACTTGCAGTTTCTTCTCAATAATGAGAAACTGAAGGATGTGCACAAGCTTTGGCTACTTGTTTCACTGGCCATAAATTGGATAAATACATTAAAAAATAATTGATTCAGGCAAAGTTCTTTTGCACCCCTACTTTTGATTAGGATCAACAGAGACATTAATATATGGAAACAGTATAAGGCATAGATACAGACAATCCAAAAGAGAGAACTGATAAGCAGGTATTCCAACAAAAACAAAATAGGAGACAAGCGCCACGTGCTGAAAGATGGTCATTTCCTTTTTTTATATTACTTTAAAAAGCCCAACATGTTTCAGCCTCTATCAAAATTGACCTTCTTCAGGGTTTACACTTCAAACAGAAATCTGAAGTTGTATAAGACACTCTTCAAAGAACTGTACCAGCTCTCTTTACTTAATAGTCCAATTCTTTGGAGAGTGTCTTTTACAACTCCAGAAATTTCTGTTTGAAGTGTAGCCCCCTAAAGAAGGAGAATTTTGATACAGGCTGAAACATGTTGGGTTTCTTAAAGTAATAAGAAAATAAAGATGTGACCATCTATCACCACATGGAGCCTACTTCCTACTTTGCTTTTATAGATAGAGATGGGACCTCGGCAGACAGCTTAAAAAGCCGTCCTGGAGGCAGGGAAGAGGAGGAGCAGCCACACGATCGGCACCCCTTCCTCCTCCCGAGGTTGCCCTCGGAGCCGCCGGACCTCCGCACGGCCGGCGCTCCGAGGGCAACCTCCCGCCGCAGCGTCCGGACACGCTGCGGTGGAAAAGTCAGTGAAAGTGCACCTGGTTGCTGAGCAGAGGGGTGGGTTATAAATAAAATTTATTATTATTATTATTATTATTATTATTATTATTATTATTATTATTATTATTATCTAGTGATGATAGGCAGCAGTGCTCCAGTTCTTGGAGCAAAGTTACAAGAAACACCAAATGTTAATGACTTTCACTGACTTGTGAAAGGAGCACTATTTTAGCGCTCCTTTCAGGGACGGGGAAGGTGCGCCGCAGGATCGAGGCGTGGGGATGCCTCGGTCCCACGGCGCACCTTCCCAGGGCGGCCCCGTGCCACCAGTCTGCTTCCCCCTGTGGTCATTTTGCCATACTTCAGTAGCTAAGTACTCCATACATCTTGGCAGATGAATATAGATGGCTGAGCAGTCTTAGTCAGGAATGTGGTTGTGTCACACACCATACTAACAGGGTCCTGTGCTCCCACCACAATGTCTCAGACCAACAATTTATGTTGGTGCTTGCCCCACTACTGGGTCACTCTTATTAATGAATTTCCTCCATCACTATAACAGTATCCCCTAGCCCTGACTCAGGGAAGTCTATCTAGCATGAAACAAAACAAAAGAGTTCTTTAAAGTATAAAAAATATTTAATTTTAAAGACTTAATTTATTAACATTAGCTTGTCTATTGATAACTGTACTCATACAGAAATGCAAATAATTACTATTACTCCTATTTAACTACCACTTAGAATAGTACATAGGCTAAAGTTTTAACCCCTACTACATTAATAACTAATCCTCTTGCCAGATGGCACCCACCTTATTGGATGATCTTTGCCTAAAAATTGACAGGGGGAGTGCATCCCTGTTGGTGTTTTTGGACCTCTCAGTGGTGCTCAGTAACATGGACCATGATATCCTTCTGGAATGCCTGGGAGATTTGGGAATCAGAGGCACTGTGCTTCAGTGTGTTACGAAGGATCTAATTAGGGGAATTTGTTATTAGCTCAAAATATGCAAGAGTGGGACCCTAACAACACCCCACAAGACCGGAGTACCATTGTGTATACCAGAGGACTAAGAGATCCCACAATGGATGATGCTGAGATGAGCTTGATCAATTAAGGTCTAAATATTTATTAAAAGGGGAAAACTGCACACATATAAATATAACACACACACTCACACTGCACACTTAGAAGTAAAAGAGTGAAAGCGGGAATAGATTGAGATAGGTCAAACTACGGGAGATACTCACTTCCGAAGGCTTCTCTGGGATCCTCTGTGGATGTGGATGGTGGTGATGGTGATGCATGGCTGCCAAAATGGGGGAAGGGATGGCCGAGGGAGCTATGATCAGAGTGCAGACTGACATGGAGTCAAGATGCACTCTAAGGATAGCACGTGGAGTCTAGAAATCTAGGGGTTTGTATAGGATTATCTAGCTTCTGGCTATAGATTTGATGGCTTGGCTGAAGCCTGGACAAAGGCACTGATTGCTTGGGCTTTGTTAAGCCGAGGTGTGAGGATGACCTAAACAACGTACTTGGATCTTGACACAATCAAGGAGGGAGGCTAGAGAGAAAAGGGTGCAGTTAAATCTAATCACTGCCTCATCAGGAGTAAGATTCAGGACAAACAAGCACTATTATGTTGACCTTTAGGGATAATGGACTTTCCCCTTTAGCAACTCCCAAACCTGTCTGGTAGGGAATTTTCCAGTTGTTTGGGCAGGCCCTCCCTGTGCCTACCTGGCTTACCATCTAGAGGCTTACGGCTGACGTCCCTCAAAGGTCAGTTCGGGGTCATAGAGGGAATTCCATGTGTCCCAAATTTTTATTAAAACCATATTTGTTAACAAGTGGTTCTGTTCCTATCTCTCAGGCAGGTTCCAGATGGAGGTGCTTAGGGATAGCTGCTCCTCAAAAAAAAAAAAAAAAAAAAAAAAAAAAAAAAAAGAAAAGAAAAGAAAAAGAAAAGAAAAAGAAAAAGAAAAAGAAAAAAAGAAAGAAAGAAAGAGGGAAAGGGAAAGGGAAAGGGAAAAGAAAAGAGTTGGTATATGGCATACCACAAGATGCCATCCTATCCCCAATGCTATTCAACATCTACATGAAACTGCTGAAGAGATCATCTAGAGGCATGAGTGCTATCAGCATGCTGATGACACCCAAATTTATTTCTCCATGCCTTCAAATACAGCCTAAGGTTAGTGTGTCTCCTCTGAATGAATGCCTGGAGGAGGTACTGGGCTGGATGAGGAAAAACAAATTGAAGCTGAATCCAGATAAGACAGAAGTGCTTACTGTCAAAGGTCCTAACCTGGGTTTGGAGATGTGTCAACGAGTCCTCAGTAGGGTTACACTCCCCCTGAAAGACTCTGTTTATAGTTTAGGGATGCTTCTGGATCCATCCCTCCAAATGACAGGTCAGATAGATGTGACAGCCAGGAGTGCTTACTATCAGCTTCAGTTGATACTAAGTTGGAGGGCCTAAAGATGCTAGTGCATGCACTGATAATCTCAAGGTTGGATATCTGCAATGTGCTGTACATTGGGCTACCTCTGTACCAAGTTTGGAAACTTCATTTAGTTCAAAACACAGCAGCCAGATTGATTATTGGGATATCCAATATTAAAATCACTCCACTAGATGCCAGTTAGTTTCTGGACAAGGGAATAGTAAGTAATAATAATAAGTTTTATTTATAGCCTGCCCCGCTGCACAGCAATCGGGGCGGGTTACAGCATTTAAAAACAAACAGAATTAAAACATTCCCTCATCCCACAATCCACCCTCCCAACCCCTTAAAACAGAATTAAACCAAGAAAGGATTAAAATATAACAGTGCATTAAAACAATAAAACAACAACAGGAATCAGTTGTACCAACAGGATATAAACTCATCTCCCTACAGACAGCTGTTATTCCGGGAAGGCCTGCCAGAAGAGATCCATCTTTACTGCCTTTTTAAAAGCAGCAAGAGTAGTAATAAGACGGATCTCATCTGGCAGGCCATTCCAGAGTCTGGGAGCGGTTGCAGAGAAGGTCCTCTGGGAGGTCTGAGACAGCCTAGTTTTTATTGGCTGTAGCAGATTCCTCCCAGAGGACCGAAGGGTGCGGGGGGGGGGATCGTACAGGGAGAGGCGGTCCCTAAGATAAGATGGACCCAAGCCATGTAGGGCTTTAAAGGTCAAAAACAACACCTTGTACTGCGCCCGGAAACCAATCGGCAGCCAGTGGAGGGATTTAAGCACTGGTGTTATGTGCTCCCTCCTAGATGTTCCGGTAATTAACCTGGCTGCCATATTTTGCACCATTTGTAGTTTCCGGGTTAAGCACAAGGGTAGCCCCAGGTAGAGTGTGTTGCAGTAATCCAGATGTGATATTATCAGAGCATGTACCACAGCTTCTAGATCCCTCATATCCAGATAAGGGTGCAGTTGGCATATTAGACGAAGCTGATAACAGGCACTCCTGACCGCCGCACTCACCTGACTAGTCATGTGAAGCGACGAGTCAAGGAGTACGCCCAAACTGGGAACACAGTCCTTAGAGGAGAGTGTGACTCCATCCAGGACTGGAGACTGTATTCCCAAATCTGGTTTCGGGCCTGTAACTGTGAGTACAAAGTTTTGGTTATTATTTTTAAAGCCCTACATGGATTAGGTCCAGGATACCTACAGGATCATCTCTTCCCATATAATCTGCCCCATACACTCAGGTCCTCTGGTCCTCTGGTGGACATTTACTCCAATCAGCCAAGACTAGATTGGCAACTATCAGCCAGAAGACTTTTTCTTCAGCCACCATAGACTTACAATGACCTGCTGAGAGAGATTAAACAGCTGAATATGCTGTTGAGTTTAAAAGATCATTAAAGACCAATCTCTTCCAGCAGCTTATCCAGATGATTTTTAAATTGCGAATTTTAAATGATGAGTTTTAAATGTGGATTGTTTTAATATGTGTATATCTAATTTGTCTTTTTACATTGATTTGTGTTTTAAACTGATGTGTTTTAACTGATATTATTTGTTAATTGCCATTGTCCCCTGCCTTGATCCATGGGGAGAGGTGGGCAAGAAAGAATGGGGAGAGGCGGGAAAGATGACAATGATGATGATGATGATGATGATTCTTTCACAAACACAAACTTCCATTCAAAGTAATTTTATTTTTACTGTGCCTGTTTATTTGTGCCTATTTTAAAACTAATATATATATACACATACTAATCAATTTTGCCACAAATCATGAATGTGTTTGCATAGGAAGCATTCACCATATTTGCTACATGGAGAGCTTATTCTGAGGTACAAATGAGCTTACTGTGAATACTACTAATAAAATATTACACAAATTAATTTTCAGAATTCCAAGTCACATTTTTGAATTATAGGAGCAAAAAATAACAGTATAGGTGCAACAGAGCAGTACATAAACCCATAAAATCACATAAGACTGGGCTTTGCCAGTCTGGGGGGTTGCAGACTGCCAGAAATTGAGTCCACTTTTAGGGTTAGGATTAGGGTTAGGGAATCATGGGAACTATATTTTATTGTGGCACCAGAGCTCTCTGACAGAGAAGGCTCAATGTCTCAGGGGAAAAAAAAATCCCATGATTCCCTAGCACTAACTCTAACCCTAAAAGTGGACTCAATTTGCACTATTTCTGGCAGTCTGCAACCCCCCTCTGTTTCAAAAGCCAAACAAGAACAAGAACACAACTCATACTGCAGACATCTACATAAAATATACCCACCAGCCACCACTGTTGTGCCTAAAGAAGAAACAAGAAGGGAAAAGAAGGGAAACCAACATAAAAGATGATAATTTCAGCTTCCAGCGCACAGGAGAATTGCCTTGGCTGTGATAACTAAAGACGAGTGGAGAAACTGAATCTCAAAGCAATGTACTATAGCCAGAGGTGTCAGCAGTAATATCATTTGACTCAAGCTTGACAATTTTAGTGAAGTGGCCAGTTTTCTCTCTAAACTTCCCTCTTCCTACATTTTTTTGATGCAATGCTTATTCTGTTTTATTACATCGACTGCCAGTGTGTCTGTATGTGTCTCCTTCTCTTTAGTTACTTTTATGGTTATGATCAGAATGTAATGCATTTTTTCCTCAATGTTCTCCACGTAATGATCCCTGTCTCCCACTGAGTCTCACAGTGTAAATGAGATGTGACAATGCTGCAGTGCAGTAGTGTTTAAATTGAAACGTTGTAAGGAAAAGCCACACGCTCCAGGCCATTGATGTTACAATACAGTGGCTCAGAGAGTTATGTGAACGACTTACATTGTTTACTACTTGGAGATAAAGCTAATCTTCTAGTGAGTGAAAAAGCAAGAATGAATGAATGACTGTACAAAAAAGAAAAGAAAATTAACCACAATTGCAAGGAAACTTGAAATTTCAAATTCTACAAGACAATCTCTCTCTCTCTTTGCTTAGATATTGTAGATAGATATAGATATATGTAATAGCCATATAAGAATTTCCATCTGTTCTAAACTTTAGAAAAAACAGAACTATCAGCAGAACTGTTTCTTCTAGCAGGACAAATAATCTATTTATCTACCTATAATGCATCACTCCTTCTAACAGTCAATTCAAATAATGAGTGCCACCAATATGCTTGGGAGAATGCCACAGTCTGCACAAGTACATGTTAAAAATTCATAAGGCCTACAAGGGGATATCATAAAGTTTTAATTATTACCTTTAAAAATTTTTGACAGAAAGTTTTGATTTGTAGCTATTAACTTATCTCTAGGTAGTCACGATCCAGATTTACATATTTTTCCCAGCATTTCTTCATCCTCCAAATATCTTTATTGTAGAAGTCAGCAGATTGCACTTTAAACTACTCTTCCACTTCATGAATGACATAATCTGTGTTGTCAAATCAGTGACTCTGCAACAGATTTTTCATTTTTGGAAAAAGAAAAAGTCACTTGGTGATGATGACACTGACAAAATTTCATCAATATACCATAATAACTTCTGAGTGATAATTATTACTTTACAATACCACCTCATATGACTAAACATGCTTATGACCATTGTAAAAAGAAAAACAGCAGTGGGGGGGGGAGGTAAGGGATCACCTTATTGGCTGTCTAGAACCCTGAAAAAGAGGACAAGTATGCTGAAACATCTCATTGCAATAGATCTAACTTATTAACATATATTAGTAAAATGTTTGTCATTAGGAGTGACTGAGCCACAAAGAAGGGCCATTCTTACATGGGATCAGATGATAGTGTTTATGGGAAGGCAGATTTAGATTAATCCAAAATAGCAAATCATAATCTTCATTGGAAATCAAACTGATTTCTATTTGCATAGCTATATTGCCTGTATGACTATGTTTATTTTAACCTGTTTTCCATTATGTTTTAGTGTTGTATTTTGACATGTTTTACTCTTATAATTGTTTACCTAAGATTGTACACCTCAGGCAGATCTCTATTTTTAAATTAATTGATCATGTACAGTGCTGTGTAAATTTAGGGTGCTTTATAAATAATAATAATAATAATAATAACAACAACAACAACAACAACAACAACAACTTAACCTGTGGTGACATTTCCTCTTTAGAGATCCATGTCCTCTACAGCCTAACTGGTCAAGATGACAAGAATCTATGACTGGATCTCCCCTCATTTTAAATTTTAATTTAAATTTTAACAAATGAAGCCCTGATTCAGATCATCTCTGTAGGGGCTTGTCCACACAAGGGAGAGGGAAAAACACCTCCTCCCCCTAGAATTGGGTATGATAAGGCCACACAATGTGCAGCCTTATCCCTGAATCTGGTGTGATAAGACCATATGACATATGGCCCTATCCATACCAAACATGGGGTGTGCCACCTTAACCCCAGTTTAAAGATTAACAGCCTGTACAGACTGGCCAAGAGGGCCAGCCTGGGGGTGGAATCAGGGCATGGTGACCGCACACTGGCTGCCCCGACTCTGCCCCCACATTGTCTTCATGCCACCCACCCAAACAGATGGTGGGCGGCATCATGGCACTCCTTTGGCAGAGTGTTTAGACATGCTGTGCCAAAGGAGCACAGATAAGCCACCATCGCCACAGCAGGGGTGGCTTTTTGCCACTCCAAAAGAGCGGCATTTGCCAGCTCTTTTTGGAGCAGCAAAGTACCAGATTGGGGCCACGACATGCGGTTGCTCCCAGGGGTGACATGGAGTTGCCCCTTAGGGGCCTTCTGTAGAGCCCTTAAGTTTTTTCCAGAGTTTGCAGGAAACTCTGGTGTTTCTGACAGTGTGAAAAATGAATCCAGCCTGGATTGGGAGAGGAGGCAGAACAGTTTACTGCCTGCCAGGTGCCACCATTTACCTTAATGAATATTCAATGAATTTGCCATCCTTTTTTACCTCAATGATTTTTTTTCCTGGCCTCTAAAAATTACAGAATGTTTTTCCCCCTCCACAGTGCTGCTACTGCTGACATGCAGTTGTTTGTCAGAAATGAGGCACCCAGATCACAGCAGTGCTGAGGAGCACTAAAAAAACAAACAAACAAAAAAAAAAACCCACCTTTCTGTAACTGTTCCAGTCTGGGAAATGACTTGGACATTGAGGTAAATGGCAGAACCTGCCAGGCAGTGATGTGCTCTGACAGAGGAAAGGCAGCAGTGGTGGACCAAAGCAAGAGCACATGTAGACATCTACTTGATGTCCCTGCAAAGAAAGAGGTAGTAGGGTGGGTTCGGGATGCTTCCACTGCAGAACAGGTCAGGGAGTCCATTTGGACTTTTGCCCCTAGTGTAGATTAGCCTTAAGAGTGAGGATAGGTTTTTTTTTTTTTTTTTTTTTGTCCCAGTGCTTTTTTCCTACTGGGATTTCCCTTGGTGAAGGTGAGGAACCTACTATCAGCCCCATGACATGAAACATTTCTACACAACCTGCGTAAACAAAGATTTCCCTGAGAAGGCTCACAGTAGCTAAGGGAGAACAATTTTCACCAGACAATTGATACTGTGGAATTAAATGACTCCCTCTCTCAATGCCACAATCCCAGTCTGAATTGTGTCTCCCCTACTTCCATGATTTGACAACATTTAAAGAGACGGGAGATTCAGATACAAAGTTTTACTACATTAGTAGGCCAGAAGACACTTTAAAACCATGCTTCCAGGGACTGGTTCTGAACAGCAGGCATCTAGTTATGTCAGACTTTACCTCACAACTATATGCTCAGAGTTATTTGTCACAGATTGATTGGCGAACTTGCTTCCATTTCCAGGTCCCATTCAATGAAGAAGTGGATATATTTCTCTCTTGACCAACATGAATAAATTTGTGAATTTTGAAAAGTGTTTATGGAAAACAAACTTCTTATTTAGTTTCAGTGGCCAGATGAAAAGATGATGTTGTACCTGTCTGTCATGTGTCTGTTGCATATGTACTTGCTGAAAGTATTTATTATAGCAAACAGATGACAATCCTGATTCAGCACTAGTGCTCTAGAACAGACATGAATTCAAATGCTGAGTAGGATGTAAAGAATATCTACAAATTTACTTATCCTTGAGAAGAAATGGTAACCTGGACAATCAAGTCATCCTATCAAGACGATAGTAAATTGTCTTCCCCACCCTGCAGAATTTTCCTGGAAGAACTTTCAGAACTTTCTTCAAAGAGAAATTGTTTGCACAAAAACCATGTGTAGATCCCTTGTCTCCATTCCACCAGGAAAAATGTGACCAGATAACTGTGAGACTAATATCAAGGGCTGTAGCTAGAAGAGGTGGAACTGAAAACTTGGAAGATATCTCTGTCTCCCTTATAACAGCTACTTTGGTCACAAGTCTATGATTCATGTAACTTTTTATTGATCTTTTAGAGTACTGTGTGGCTGGGGCCTCATTCACACTACAGGTGTGATTCCATGGTTCCTTCCTATGGTGACCTGGGATTTGCACTTTAAGGGAAGGACATTTAGAATTCTTAGTCAGAGAACTTCTCTGATAAATCAACAAACTACAAATCCCAGGATTCCATGGAACCATGCCATAATAATAGTGGTATTACTATGTAGAGTGAATGGGTTCTGGGTGTTCATCCTCCCCAATTGCAAATGTTTTTGTCTCTTTATTTCTTTCATCTGCCCCCCCAAAAGGCATAAATGCTGCATAAATAAATAAATAAATAAATAGTTATGATTGTGAAAGTTTTCTATAAAAAGTTAACATGCTTAAAAATAATGAATCTCAGTGGCACTGGGCTATAACTCATTTTGCTCCTTTTATTCTGCAAATCTTCTGGGATTGACTCTGGTGGTAGTTCATAATAATGCACTTCATGGGGAAACAGTTGCCGGGGCTCACCTGTTTTCTTACCCAACCAGAGGCCAGGAGAAATTCCTCAGTTTAGCAAACAAACTTAAGCCATTATTAGAAATGACAGGTGAACCTGATGAAATTGTACTTTCAATTGGAAAACAAAATTGCAATCAAGCTGACATGATTTCCTCGTGGTCGGACCAGACTAATGCCGAGTGGTGAAACATGGGCAAATGTATTTAAAAGTCATAATGGTGCATTACCCGAGCAGCCTTCTCCTTTTACTGGCCCTTATTAATATAAAAACTTCAATTTGCATGTAAATGTGGTCAACTTTCATATCATCAAAATACATGAGGCCCGGGAAAGTAATGAATTGAAGTTTGATGCAGCAATTACTGACGTTTATAAAGAATTTTAAAGAGGTCATTCTAGCCTGGGTTGAGAAAATGAGGAAATCAACAGGGAATATTGTCAATATAGCAACAGTGGGGGTGGAAGTCAGTCCCAGGTGTTGGAAGGCCGGATGATGATTAATAGAGAGGGAGTAAGACGACGCTCACCCAGAAGGACTGGGCTGGACCTCAGGCTCAATAACAGAGCTTTCATGAAAAGGTTCTTGCTGGGTTCCCACTCGAACTGCCTCGGAAATGTGATCCAGGGGGAATAAAAGTAGCAAGTGTTTATGAGCGAGAGCTGCGCTGAAGGTTTAATTGGGCTCCACATCCTTTCAGCTCCCTTCAGTACTTGATATGCAGTTTAACCTTTCTCACCCCCCCCCCATCCTCCCTCTCCTCCAACAGATCCCCCTTCCCAATCCCCAACCTCTCAAAGTCAGTGCTCAAGTGTGGCTGGGATTTTAATAAGGCACGCTGGCTTGATGGTGGCTTGACAAAAAAAAAAAAAAAAAGGAGGGGGGAAGAAGCATCAGCTTAGTTGCTAAATTGAGTTAAACTGCTGCACCACAGTCCTGTAATGATCATTTGTAAATGCTTTCTTACCTCCCCCCTCCCCCAAAAAACATACACCCAGAGACAATTGAAATGTTTATATGATACCTGAAAACTAATAAAAATGGTACTTGAAGACTTAACTCATCTGCAAAATCTGACCGTGACTCATAGGGGTTGCAGACTGTCAGAAATAGTGCAAATTGAGTCCACTTTAACTGCCCTGGCTCAGTGATAGGGAATCATGGGAACTGTAGTTTATTGTGGCACCAGAGCTCTCTGACAGAGAAGGCTCAATGTCTCAGAAAAAAAAACCAATCCCCATGATTCTCTAGCACTAACCCTAACCCTAAAAGTGGACTCAATTTGCACTATTTCTGGCAGTCTGCAACCCCCCTCAGTAATGGGCACTATTCTGATGCTAGATATTTGTAATGTACATATCATACACAATTATTATTAATATAAATCCTTTTAAAAACATATCATACATACTGTGTGGATGGTTGTTGTTTTGTTTTGTTTTTTAAAAAAGAAAATATTCATATTAATAGCAATAGTTAAGATTCAGAATGGTCAAAGTACTTCACAGTCATTTTCTTAAAAGTCCTTAAACAATCCTATAATAATAGGTCACTGTTATTAAAGCACTGAATAGTAGAGACGCTAGCTTCCTCGGACAAATGGCATATCATGGCACAATCAAGGTTAAGAGCAGAGATCCAGGCCTAGCATCAGTACACAACAACCTCAGTTTCATTCAGTTACAGGTTGAAACCACCATCTTAATTTCCTACCACATTCCCAACAAATGTTTCTTAAAAATGCAATGAGAAATTGGAATGGTGCCTCCAAACCACTTCTAATTGTGTTGATATTCCTATCAAGGCCCATAAATTCAAGAGTGGTCTTATCTAGGCACCCTCAAACCTAGACCCATCCTAGTTAAGCTTCATGAACATAGGGCCTTTGCAGACTGCCAGAAATAGTGCAAATCGAGTCCACATTAACTGCCCTGAGGGAATCTTGATTCCCTAGCACTGAACCAGGCAGTTAAAGTGGACTCAATTTGCAATATTTCTAGCAGTCTGCAAAGCCCATAGTAAGTCTGTATCTATTGGTAAAGCTGCATCTGGGGTTTCAGGTTGTGCTGGTAGAGCTCACTTCACTGTACATTTGTTTGCTTTAAAAAATTCTCTATAGATGTCAGGAAAAAGCTTTGTAACATAAAACATCTCCCTGACACTTTAAATTTCTACATGCAGAGATTTTAAAAATATTTTTGTATGAAGGAACATTCAAACATTTAAATTCCCAGGTGCTTTTTGAATTTACTGCTGACATACAGATTGAATATTTCAGCAAAAACCATCTTACAGCTGATTCCTGCACAATTAAAAATAGAGACTTAGGGGCTGTACAGATGGGCAAAAAGAGGAGCTTTCAGGCTGACTTGGAGGCATGGCATTTAGACAATGTACACCTAAAAGCCAGCAGGAAAGCTCCCTCTAGGCGCCACATGCTGGGAAAAGCAGCTCCGAAAAGGAGCAGCTTTTACTACTTCTTCCAAAAAGATGCTTTCCATGTGCATATGTATGTAGCGACACTGGTGAGTCAGAAAAAGCATGCTGGAGATTTAAAATGGCAGTATAAATGCACCACTGCATGTATGGTGGAAATTGAGTCAGCGATCCAGAGCATGCACCCTATGATGCAGGCTTTAATTTAAAGCACCCTATGCTTCCAGGTGTGGATGCATTGCTGCAGGTGCGCTTTAATATTAGAACCCTAACCCTAATTGTAACCCTACGCATGCACCCTAGCAACTGTTCTCTATTATATCAATAAATGCATTCCATTGCATGTACACTTACTGTCAATATGTACAGTACTTTGCATGAAAGAGGCTTTTGTGACCTCTTCTGCGCAGGTGTGCATAAGACCTGCACACCACTTCCTGGCATGATTGGGGAGGGGGCTCCTGGAGTAATGTTTGTCTGTGTTTCCTGTTGACCATGTCCCTTGCATGACCACAAGCTACATGTATCAAGTCTGTCCACACAAATCTCTCTTGCATGTACCACCCCCCTCCCCCCTGATCTGTAGGGGAAATGTTTTGTGGAGGACAATGGAATAGGCTGACAAACCCATTCTTCCACCCCAAGGGTGGCACAATCAGACAGTGGCACCTTTCTATGGCACCCCCTACTTGTGAATCCTTGCATTATATGTGGGTGTATGACAGGTCCTGTACAGGTGCGCAGGGATGCTGAACATCATTCACCTTTGTACAGACAAAATGACAGACTGTATGCCACCCTATGACATGTTCTGTGCAGGTGCACAGGGATTCCAAACTCCAGTCACTTTTGTACACAGAGAGCAACAGACTGTATACCAGCCATTCTGTGTAGGTGCACAGGTTTGTTGAGATGTGTCCCTGCTCACATGCACATGCATCTGAGAAAATGAAAAAATATTCAAGCAGCCACTGCTGGCCCATGCGGTTGCTCCATCTCCCTTTGTGGCATCCTCGGGGCCAGTGGTGCAGTTGGCGGGGCTTCAATATGGCCTCAGAAAAGCTGCATTGACTGCCCCCCAGAGCAGTTGCTCCATCCCCATTTAGGGCATCCTTAGGGTAAGCAGTGTGGTTGCTGCAACTTAGGGAAAAGGCAGCTTCATGTCACCTTTTTCTGCCTGTCTGTACAGCCCCTTAATGAACATAATTGCCATATTTTTGTCTCTGTACTCCTGTGAAAGTGCTTAAAGCCCTTAGATCACTGTATAATAATATTTTCTGTTTAAATATAATTTGTGCATATCTGATGTGCATGTCTTGGTCTGGTTGCAAAATCTAGGATAGTGATGGTAGCATGGAAAAACAGAAGGAAGCAGAAAAACAGATCTGATAAAAGTTTTCTTCAAATCTTCAGTATGCAGGTAAGAAACTGTTTTTAAATTTTCCTCCTCATCTTAAAACAAACTCCTATACATCTGAAATGAATTTTATTTTAAAAAAGAAAAGAAAAGAAAAGAAACACTCTGTAGTAAACATCCTGGGGCCCCCCAAGCTCCAATGTTGTCTTGCTAACCAGATGTCTACTTTGGCTCATGATACCACAATTCAGAGAGCCAGCCTAGCGTAGTGGTTTGAGTGCTGGACTATGACTCTGGAGTCCAGGGTTTAAATCCCTGCTCAGCCATAGAAACTCACTGGGTGATTTTGAGCAAGTCACATTCTCTCAGCCTGGGAGGAAGGCAAAGGCAAACCACCTCTAAACAAATCTTATCAAGAAAACCCCACAATGGAATACCCTTAGGGTTAAGTCAGAAATGACTTGAAGGTACACAACAACAAACCACAATTCAGTTTGCTCTTTCTCTGCCCCAAGTAGCTTTGAATTTCTCTTGCAATGGCTCCTTTCTATATATGTATTTTAATTTTGTTAGTAAAGGACCAGGAGAGAAAACTGCTTTTATGCCCAACCAGGAACCAGATGTCAAGGACAAGAGGTCAGAGACTGATTTTATATGGATGAGGAAGCTACAACTTTTAACTTGTGTCAGGAGGAGCCCATAGTGGAATTTACATAGTCAAGCCCATAGTGGAATTTAAATTCTTTTCTTCTGACTTAGCAAAGGTAACATTCAGAACTTCAAAAGGAGTGGTGAGTATTTAAGGAAGGAAGAGAATTTAGACTGAATGGAGAACCAATGAAATAGATAAAAGCAAGAGAGGAGCCCACAGGCTTCTTGGATCCCACACATGTCCCTGAGGCTGTGTCCACATGGGCCAAATAAAACATCCTCCTCCACTCCCATCCTCATGGCGATGAACCCAGTTGATGCAGGGCCCAATCCCGAATTCTGTTTCAGGCTGTTCGGATAACATACAGGCAGTTCAACACCAAACCAACAGTATGCCACCTTTAAAATGAATTGTAAAAACTCACCTTTTGCTCCTGATCTTCCCAGAAAATCCAGAACCCTCCAGAGTGACACCTGGTGCCTGTTTACAATGCACCCCACTTGCTGCCCACTGCCACCACCACTGGCACAAGTAGTTCCCTCTGAGGTCATAATAAGGTGACCAGTCAATTGATTGATGCTGGGAATTTCATTTTTGGCCTCAGAGGGAGTGACCTGTGCCATCATTCATGGCAGCAGTCAGCAAAATGGGGCACATGTGCAAATAGCTGCTGGCATTTTCCAGAGTGCCCCAGTGACAGGAGATGTTGAAGCAGCTTCAGGGAGAGAATACTCTGGGCTGCTCCTGGAGTATTCTGGCCCTTGCAGACATGGCCCGAATAACATTACAGCAGCATCCTTTCCATTTCGTGTCTCTAAACTTTGAAAGGACTGATAAACCTTATTTTCCTTTCCAAACCTAGGGAATGGCTTAATTACACTAAAAATCCTGTTTGCATGTTAAATAATAAGAAAATATTTGTTTAGATTTTTCCTCTTTGATCATTAGGACACTGGGAGTGATCCCATGGTTAGGAATACTAAAGGAGAAGGGAGATCAGGATGGATGGGAGTTTCTCAAAAGGGAGATACTGAAGGCAGAATTTCAAACTGTTCTAATGAGGAAAAAAAAGGGAGCTGTCTTAAGAAATCGGGTTGGATGACAAAAGAACTTTCAACTGAACTATGGGCCTCGGCAGACGACTAAAAGAGTCGTCTTCCGGGCAGGGAAGAGGAGGGGCAGCCGCACGAGCGGTGCCCCTTCCTCTCCCCGAGGTCGCCCCCAGAAGCGCCGGCTGTCCGCATGGCCGGCGCACCGGGGATGACCTCACGGCGCAGCACCCACATGCGCTGCACCGTTTGAGCCAGGGAAAGTGCGCCCACCGCTTTTGGGGCGCACTTTCCCTTAAATCTAAAAGGAGCGCCAATTTGGTGCTCCTTTTAGATGCGCCGCAGGAGCGCCGCGGTCCGGAGGCTGAACTCCGGTGGCGCTCCGGACCAGGGCGTCTCCGATGCCCTGGTCTGCATCCCCCCTAAGTTTTAAATGGGAGATGTATAAGAAATGGAAAAGGGGTGAAATCACTAAAAAGGAATTCAAACAAATAGCTAGAAGATGTAGGGGTAAAGTCAGGAAAGCCAAAGCACAGAATGACCTCAAGCTTGCTAGAGGGGTTAAGGACAATAAAAGGGCTTTTTGGGTATATCCATAGCAAAAGAAAGAAGAATGAAATGGTAGGGCCACTGTGCAGAGAAGATGGAGAAATTTTAACAGGGGACAGAGAAAAGGCAGAACTACTCAACACCTTCTTTGCCTCAGTCTTCTCACAAAAGGAGAAGGGTGTTCAACCTGAGGAAAATGAAGCAAAGGACACAATAGGAGAAATGAAGCACAGAATAAGTAAAGAAGAAGTACAAGAACACCTGGTTAGCCTAAATGGATTTAAGTCTCCAGAACCAGATGAACTATATCCAAGGATATTAAAAGAACTGGCAAATGTAATCTCAGAGCCACTGGCAATAATCTTTGAAAACTCCTGAGAACAGGAGAAGTCCCAGCAGACTGAAGGAGGGCAAACATTGTCCCCATCTTCAAAAAAGGGAAAAAAGAGGATCCCAATAACGATCGCCCGGTTAGTCTGACATTAATACCAGGAAAGATTCTAGAAAAGTTCATTAAACAGAGAGTCTGTGAACATTGAGAAGGGAAGGCCATAATCACTAAAAGTCAAGGGGGTTCTCAAAAATAAGTCATGCCAGACTAATCTGATCTCTCTCTCTCTCTCTCTCTCTCTCTCTCTCTCTCTCTCTTTTTTTTTTTTGATAAAATTACCAGCTTGCTAGATGAAGAGAATGTGGTAGACATAGCATATCTTGATTTCAGAAGGCTTTTGACAAGTTCCCCCACAATATTTTTGCAAACAAGATAGTAAAATGTTGGCTAGAAAATACAACTGTTAAGTGGATTAGTAACTAGTTGACTGGCCAACCCCAAAGGGTGCTCAGCAATGGCTCCTCTTTATCCTGGAGAGAAGTGACCAGTGGGGTGCCAAAGGGTTCTGTCTTGGGCCCAGTGCTATTCAACATCTTTATCAATGACTTGGATGAAAGAATAGGGACATGCTTCTCAAATTTGCAAATGACATCAAATTAGGAGGAATAGGTAATACCCCAGAAGACAGGAGGAAAATTCAAAATGACCTTAATAGATTAGAAAGCTGGGCCAAAGCTAACAAAATTAATTTCAGCATAGAGAAATGTAAGGTACTGCACTTAGGGCAAAAAAAAATGAAATGCGTAGCTGTAAAATGGGGGACACCTGGCTTAACAAGACTATGGGGGGATGCAGACAAGCAGCCCTGGACCACCCCTGGAAATGGAGGATCGAAGCTGAGGCTGCCGGACACCTCGGCACTGATCTTCTCTTTCGTCACCTGCGAAAGGAGCACTAAAATAGCACTCCTTCCGCAAGCCGTGAAAGGGGCACCGCAAGAGGCATGGTGCGCCTCTTTGGCATCTCTTCCAGCTCAGCATGTCTGGACGCCGAGCCGGAAGGACGTCATCAGAGCGCCTGTCTTGCAGACAGGCCGTCACTCCGATGATGTCCTTAGGAAGGGGATGGGGCACCCAGCATCTGGCTGCCTCTCTCCTTTGTGGGATTGAGGATGGTGTTTTTCGCCATCTGCATCCCCCCTATGTGTGAAAGGGATCTAGGAGTCCTAATAGACCACAAGTTGAACATGAGTCAACAGTGTGATGCTGCAGCTAAAAAGGCCAATGCAATTTTAGGCTGCATTAATAAAAGTATATTATCTAGATCAGGGGTAGGCAACCTTTCCCCTTTAAGGGCTGAGGAACTTCAGCTCCCAGAATTCCAGGAGCTATTGGCCAACATGGCTGAGGCTTCTGGGAGCTGAAGTCCCTCGGCCCTTAAAGGGGAAAGGTTGCCTACCCCTGATCTAGATCAAGGGAAGTAATAGTGCCACTGTCTTCTGCTTTGGTCAGATCCCACCTGGAATACTGTTCCAGTTCTGGGCATCACAATTCAAAAAGGATGTTGAAAAACAGGAGCGTGTCCAAAGGAGGGTGAGGAAGGGCCTCGGCAGACGACTAATAGAGTCGTCTCTGAGGCAGGGAAGAGGAGGGGCAGCCGCACGATCGGCACCCCTTCCTCCTCCCGAGGTTGCCCTCGGAGCTGCCGGCCCTCCGCACGGCCGGCACTCCCAGGGCAACCTCCCGCCGCAGCATCTGCACACGCTGCGGTGGAAAAGTCAGTAAAAGTGCGCCCTACGCTTTTGGGGTGCACTTTCACTGACATCTGAAAGGAGTGGTGATATAGCACTCCTTTCAGAGGCGCTGATGGTGTGCTGCAGTGTGGATGCCGTGGTCCCGCGACGCACCATCCCCCGGCGTCCTGGAAGCACTCGTGTGCTTCCCCCTGAAAATGGTGAAGGGTCTGGAAACCATGCCCTATGAGGAACGACTTAGGGAATTGGGTATGTTTATTCTGGAGAAGAGACGGTTAAGAAGGGATATGATAGCCCTCTTTAAATATTTGAATGGATGTCGTATTGAGGAGGGTGCTAGCTTGTTTTCTGCTGCTTCAGAGAATAGGACTCGGAACAATGGATGCAAGCTACAGGAAAAGAGATTCCAACATTAGGAGGCACTTCCTGACAGTGAGAGCTGTTCGACAATGGAACACACTCCTTTGGAGTGTGGTGGAGTCTCCTTAAACAGAGACTGGATGCCCATCTGTTGATGATGCTTTGATTTTGAGTTACTGCATGGCAGGGGGTTGGACTGGATGGCACTTGTAGTCTCTTCCAACTCTATGATTCTATGATTCTATGAACACCTTATAGGCCAAAACTTCTTAAAACTATTCACTCAAATGATCAGTGAGGTTAATCAATGTGTAAGATCAAAACTGGCATTAAATAATGGAAAAGAATCACTTCATCTGAAGAGCCAGATGAATTTTGAAGAGGACTGTATCCCCTTAATTCTTTCTACTCTTTTTTTTTTTTTTTTTTGGCTATGTGGCCCTTGTCATTTTGTGCTGTTTTTTAAAGCTAATTTTCTGTTACACCATTTCATAGAAGTCTCCAGATTAGTCAAATATTTCCAATTGCATTAATTAAAGCAAACAGATAAGCAATTGCACTCAAGATTCAGTAAATTAAGTCAGAATCACATCTTGCTGTAGAGTAATTTGGTTTTGTGATAACAAACTGAGAGCTGGCTAGCATTTTAAAATGTCGCTAGGATAAATTTGTATTATTGCCAGTTTCTTTTGTCTTGGGTATGTTTTTCAGATTCAGAAAAGCCCAAGCATGTTCAGTTTCATGGACAAGTTTGAAACTGAACATCTCTCCATCTTTTGTATCTTTGGCTTTTTTGCTAGGCTTATAGACAAGTTTCTTCTCAAGGGATATCACAGCTAAATCAATGCTTATATTTCTACAGCCCCTGAGACTCAGTGTAAGCATTTGTAACTTTCACTAATCAGAATAGTAAGCAATAAAAGGGCAGCTTTTCTTATAAAGGGGGGAGGGGGGAGAAAAAGTCTGTGCAGGGTAAGTGAAGGTTCATTACAGTAGGCTATTCCAATATTCAGTACAGAAGGAATTTTTCATATGCTCAAACCACAAATCAAAACTTTCACAAAACCATAAACAAATTCATCAGATGCAAGTGAAAATACTGCAGATTCAAATTAGTTTTTTTTTCTAGTATGTGTTTGAGATCTATCAAGGATTATATTTCTGAACCAATGTAAAATATAAAAGTGAAATACATGTTTTCAGGTTGGTGACAGATGCCACATTGTTATGCCCACATTGAAAGAACTGGAATACAAAATACAATGCTTACAACTGGAATTTCTAGTCCACAGCCAAGGACCCCCCCTGACGAGTTGGGAGGGGGCCTTCTGTTGCGTCTGCCCTAAAAGGGCAACGACGCATGATTGGCCAGGTGGACAGGAAGGCCTGCCTCGTCCTGTCCGCCTGGCCAATGGGCTTGATCTCGCGGCTGTGGTCTCGCGAGATTTGGAAATCTCGCGGGATTACGCCGCGAGATTTGCGAGGCTTTAAAGCCTCACGCTGCCTCGTGGCAGCAGCCATTTTAACTCCGGACAAGCAAGGAGCACCTTGCTTGTCCGTGTTGGTTTTGGGCCTGCAGGCCTTTTGTCTTGGCCATAGGCCCGTTTTCTCTCTTCTCCACTGCGGAAGCAGTGGGAAGAAAGCCGGGGAGCCAGGGCAGCGCCTGAGGCCGAGGGTGGCATTGCGCCTTACGTGAGAGGCCTCGGCTGAAGGGCACGCTCCCAAGGGGAGTCCCCCCCCCTCTTCTCTGCAGCCCTCCGTGGCTGCAAGGGAGCGCCTGTGGAAAGGGGGTTCCCCATCAGGCCACGTTGTGTAAGGCACGTCCCTGCCAGTGGCTAGGCCCTGGCTGACGGGCTGCCTTCAGCACACCACGTGGCTTTGAGGCCGAGCTGGCCTAATACAATAGGCTCCCGCCAGCTTGGGCAGCCTGAAGGACGCGGCTGTGCCCGTGGCTGCTCTATTTGACCCCCCCCATCACGCATCGAGCCGGGCAGTTCGGGGGCTTTTTCGCCATACTCCTGACATCGAGGACGCAAGTATTGGGGGCTGTGAGGCCTATGCAGCCTAGTGTGGCGTAGATCGCACGGATTGGGTAGCCAAGTGGGCGTGGCTTCAGCCACGATACACCCCACCGGCCTCTTTGGATTCCTTTAGGCCTTTATTGTGAGGCCTGGGTTGTCCTCCAAAACTCGGAGGACTCTCTCTACGGAGTTCAAATAATAATAATAATAATAATAATAATAATAATAATAATAATAGCCGCAAATTTGGTATTTGGTGTTCTGGGGCCCTGGGCTTTGCTTGCAGGGGCACACCGATCGGCCAATTGGCCCATTTTTGTGTTGTGCCAAGCGGCACTTTAAAGTGGAAAGGGTGGGGACAGGCCCCTGGATTGGGCAGACATCTAAATAAATTAGACAGCCCCTTCCCATTGCTCCGCCACCCCTGTTTTACCTCACAGTGGCTATTAATGGGAAGGGAGTGGGAAGTGTTCCCATAACACTCCTTCCTGCAGTCTCTGTGAAATTTTAACGTTCAGGCCTGGCAAGGGATAATTGGCAAGCTAGGCCTGGCCATATTATCTACCTAATAATAATAATAATAATAATAATAATAATACTCAAAGGGGTGAGTCTGGTAGAGGGCTTCCCCCTTTCAGGTGGGCTGACCTTCGGTTGGCAGTATTGATTGGGACTACATGCAGTTTGTGTTTTGATCGTTGGCACAGGGGTATTAAGTTAATATACATCCTGCAACAATCAATTGGTTGTCAATTTTGCTTTAAAAAAAAAAAAAAAAAGAAATTAATCATCATGCCGCGAAGTAAGACTCAATCGAAGCGGCGTACCACTTCAACTGGTCAAAGAAGTGGACAGCCAGTTCCTAAGCGACCGGCTGAGGTTGCTAACAAGGATGATGACATTACCACGCATTTGGCCCAGATAGGCCGCACTATGCAGGCTTGTGCGGCTGTATGTGAGCAGTTGGCTCAACATCACTTGCAAAAAGGGGCGCAAGCTGCTACTTCTTCGGTTGCGCACACAAATGCTAATGCTGGACAAGCCACTGCACATCTCGCTGCTGATAATTTGGGTCATTCATCTAACACTGCATGTAGTTCCCAGGGTTCTTCAGCTATGGAGGTTGGGCAACCAACCGTAGCTGATGTAATGGAACTTCTAAAGAAGGTTCCTGGTGTGGGGCACTGCGGTGCCACGGCGATTACATCTAGTCAACCTACTTTGTCTGACTTGTTTCAATTTCTCCAAAGTGTGGTTGTTACAGGCCAGAGTAATTTGTCAACACCTGAGGCATCTGCGGCTCCCAGCGGTGATGTACCAGGCACTCATGGCGAACAGCACAACACTAGAGCTGACGCACTGACACCTGTAGGAGGAGTCCAGCAAAAATCTGCAAATGCTGCTCCTCGGACGGCGAGTCCAGGTTTGTTTAATGATATGAGTTCGCAGGCAGCATGGCCTTCGGCTGTTTGGGCTGCAGGTGGGCTGACAGGGCTGACATCGCCGAGCGATCGCCCCAGCCTGGAACCTGTAACAGCACCTTTGGAGCTCTCTCCCTCAAACCAGGGTTCGGTATTGGGGTTGCAGGCCAACGCCTCGGCGAGTCAAACAAAGGAAACAGCTGTGGTCAGTGCATTAGGCATTACAAGGACCGATCGGTCTTATGAATGTAACCCCTACACGGGTATGTCTATGCCTTTGGGGTCTCACCTTCCTATGACTACAAAAGAAAGGATTTGGAAGGGAGAATACATCGATTTGTTCTCCCTGACATTCAGGGATCCCGAGCCTAGGATAATGGTGAAAGACGGGGTGGTCTTTACCCTCCCAAAGGAATTTCAATCGTATAAACGCCCCAAGTTAGAAAGAAATTTCGTAAACTGGATGATGGGTTTCACCATCTATAGGGGTGTTATTGAAGAGAAAGACCCTGCCAGATCTCCTGACTTTTCCAAGTACCAGGAGATTATGATAAAAGCCTATACTAATTGCCATGTCAACGCCAGAGGTTCGGCGTGGCTTCAGTACGATGAGCAATTCAGAATGAGGGCCGCCTTAGACCACTCCTTGTCTTGGCGTCATGTACAGTCGGAATTATGGGCAGATATTATGGTAGGAGCCTCCCCATCGAGCAGATGTGACAATGGGTTTGTGCCTATGGTCACTCTGCCGAGAGGGCAAAATGCGAGGCCTGGCACGGGTGAAAAGAGACAACTTGGGTTTTGCTGGGACTTCAATGCAGGTAAGTGTAAAAGGCAACCCTGCAGGTTCGAGCATAAATGTAACAACTGTAAAGGAAACCACCCAGGATCAGCATGCTTTAAAAGTAAAAAATCAGGAAGCGGGGGGCCCTCTGGTCAACAACCAGCTAGTACAGGAAAGGGCGCCAACGCCAGTTAATTTGGAGGCCATGGCCAGTTGGTTGCGGATCTACCCAAAAAGGGAGGCCGCTCGGTATTTGTGGGATGGTTTTTCGATTGGTTTTCATATTCCTTATGAGGGTTTAAGGGTACACCGTTATGCACCCAATGCACGTTCTGTTAGGGAATTGCCAGAGGTTGTGAGGGGCAAGCTGGCAAAAGAAATAGCAGCAGGGAGGATTTCAGGCCCTTATGACTATTTGCCTATGGCAAACTTGAGATTATCGCCCTTGGGTGTGGTTCCTAAGAAGGCCCCAGGGGAGTTTAGACTCATACACAATCTGTCTTATCCCAGGGGTGATTCGGTAAATGACGCCATTGATCCTCAGTTGACGTCAGTGAAATATTCTTCCTTTGATTCGGCGGTCAAAATGGTTAAGGCTCTGGGCAAAGGAGCATTATTGGCAAAATGCGATATTAAATCCGCCTTTAGACTGCTTCCTGTTCATCCAGAGGATTTTGATCTTCTGGGGTTTCAATTTGAAGGGAAGTATTATTTTGACAAGGCCATGCCAATGGGATGTTCCATTTCTTGCTCAGCATTCGAAACATTTAGCACTTTCTTGCATTGGTGTGCTTCCAAAAGGTTAGGTAGTCAAGCAATTACTCATTATTTGGATGATTTTCTTTTTGCGGGTGCCCCTGGGACAAGTGATTGTGCAGATATGCTGTTAGCTTTTCAACAATTAATGAATGAATTGGGAGTACCTATGGCTGAGGAAAAAACTGAGGGCCCTGATACACGCCTAACCTTTTTGGGAATCGAATTGGATACTCAGGAGGGTATTTCTCGTCTTCCACCTGACAAGCTAACAGCTATGAGGCTGCAGGTAGGGATGATGAAAAATAAATCAAAGGCCACGCTTAGGGAATTTCAATCTTTAGCAGGTATTTTAAATTTTGCTTGTAAGGTTATAGCTCCTGGCAGGGCATTTTGTGCCCGTTTATATAGAGCCACTAAAGGGGTGAAGGCACCACATCATCATATTAGAATAAATTCTGGGCTACGAAAGGATTTGGAGATTTGGGAGTCATTCTTGGAACAATTTAATGGTGTATCCTTTTGGCGATCTGAAATGCTCCTTAGGACAGATTTTCAGGTTCACTCAGATGCTTCTGGGGCCTGTGGTTTTGGAGTTTATTTTAATGGCCAATGGGCGGCTGAGAAATGGCCAATAGACTGGGTTGAGAAGGGCTGGACTAGGGACCTCTCCTTTTTGGAATTATTCCCGATAGTGGTGGCGGTTCATTTATGGCCACATCAATTTGCGGACAAAACAGTTCGTTTTTGGTGTGACAATCAGGCTGTAGTATTTATAGTTAATTCCTTGTCCTCCAAGTCTGACAGAGTGATGTCATTGGTAAGAAAAATGGTGGTCCAATGTTTACATTATAATATTCTGTTCCAAGCACAGCATGTTTGTGGTTTACTAAATTCCGTCGCGGATGCATTGTCGCGCTTTCAGTTTTCCAGATTTCGACAGTTGGCGCCGGAGGCAGCGACTCACCCTTTGGAGGTACCACATCATCTTTGGAGCCTTGGAGAGTAGAAATTGAGAAGGCGATCTCTCTCTCCGTCGCCGCGTCGACACGCAAGTCCTATCAACTCGCACTGCGAGCGTTCAGATCCTTCTTATTGTCTATTGGGGAGGCTGAGGTTTGGCCTTTAGATGTGGACATTATTCTTCGTTTTGCAGTCCATCTTAGACAAGTGGGCTTGTCTACAGTCACTATTAGGGGGAAGTTAGCGGCTCTTTCCTTTTATTCTAGAGCGGGAGGTTTCAAAGACCCCACGATTGATTTCAGAGTACGTAGGGCTTTGGAAGGATGGGCCAGGGAGTCATCTATTTCTCAGGATAGTCGCTTGCCCATAACGGGTTCAATAATGTTACGACTTTGGCAATTCCTACCAGTTGTATGTTTTTCTTCTGAAGAGGTGATTTTGTTTAAGGCGGCCTTTTCAGTGGCGTTTTTTGGAGCTTTAAGAATAAGTGAACTTGTTCCTAGTTCACGTTCCGACAGTTCTGGTAGGGCTCTTTTGCTGTCGGACATTAAGGTTTCTGACCAGGGCATGCAGTTGACAATTCGACGTTCGAAAACTGATCAGTTAGGAAAGGGACAGGCCATAAGTTTAGCTAAGGCTCCTCAAGGTCATATTTGTCCGGTGCAGGCCTTGACTAATTACTTGCAAATACGGCCGAGCGCAACTGGATACTTGTTTTTACATATATCTGGTTTACCATTGACACAATACCAGTTTAGAATAGTATTGAAAGGGGTTTTAAGTCATGCTGGTTTACCAGCGGATCAATTTTCATCTCATTCATTCAGGATTGGGGCAGCCACAGCGGCAGCAACGCAGGGCCTGAGTGACTCGGCGATTCGTAGGATTGGTCGCTGGCGTTCTAGGGCATTTAAATCTTACGTTCGCACTTAAAGTTAATGTAGTTCTAATGTTCTTGTTTTGGTTTCACTTGGCAGAATTGATTCTTCGAGACGTATGGATTCTTGGTCACAGCATAGTGTTCTGGGCTGAGAGACACTGCATCGAACAGCGTTACGATTTGGTCGCTGAACTGGGACTAGCGGGGTCCATCAGGTGGTTTGGGCGCAGAGGCATGCTTTGGGGAGCCATTCTCCCTAGAATAATTGAACTGATGTCATCTTTCGCCCAGCCAGGGATGTTGTTGATTCATTTGGGGGAAAACGACCTTCCAAAAATGACTTCGTTGCAGTTGGCTAGGCGCATAATCAAGGACATGAAGGAGATTCGGCGACTGTTGCCTAATACACTCCTCATGTGGACTAAGTTCCTTCCCAGGCGTGTTTGGCGCGGTGCCAGAAGTGACGTTGCCATTGATGGAGCCCGGCGCTGGCTTAACAGATTTGTGGCAAAGACACTGAAGAAGATGGGGGTGGCCATCGTTGATCACCAGGGAGTTCATTTTGGGTTACCACATTTGTACAGGGGTGACGGAGTGCATCTCTCAACTCAGGGGAATGAGATGTACTTATCTACATTGGAGTCTTACTTAAAGGCTTCTATAAGGGGGGGGGGAGAGGGGATGCCAAGCTAGGCTGACCCCCTCTTGTGGCGGGAAGGGACCCTCCCCCCTTTTGGGAATTTCTAGGTTAAGTGAAAGTATTAATTGGAACTGAACAAAAGTAATTGGATTTATGTCATGGTGATTAAACAAATGCATTATGACGTCATTTTAAACTAATGATGTCATAAAGTGATTGCGTCATAAAAAATTATTTGACGTCATATCCGGTTGGGAGGGGGTTATAAATTGTTATGTGATTTACTCAATTGAAGTTTTGACGCATGCCTAGAAAAGGTTAATTTTCAGCACTTGCGCCCAGAACATTTGGGCATGCGTCAAAATAAATTATTGTTAAAATTATTTGAAATTGTGGTTAACAAATTATTTGTTAGAAATAATAATTAACATGTCAGACCCTGTACAAATAAAGTTGTGGCCTGTTTTCATCCATAATTGGAGTCGGTGTCCTTTGTGCAGACGCAAGGACCCCCCCCGACGAGTTGGGAGGGGGCCTTCTGTTGCGTCTGCCCTAAAAGGGCAACGACGCATGATTGGCCAGGTGGACAGGAAGGCCTGCCTCGTCCTGTCCGCCTGGCCAATGGGCTTGATCTCGCGGCTGTGGTCTCGCGAGATTTGGAAATCTCGCGGGATTACGCCGCGAGATTTGCGAGGCTTTAAAGCCTCACGCTGCCTCGTGGCAGCAGCCATTTTAACTCCGGACAAGCAACCCACCCTTCCCACCCTTTAATTGTTGGTTAACATGTTGTGGACACCCAGGCTGCGGCTGGTCGCCCTATGGGGGCCGGGAGGGAATTTTCCCAGCAATTGAACTGGGTTTTTCGCCCTCCTTGGGGTAAACGACATTACCAACTCTTATTATGATATTGTTATTGGCTATTTGACTTTGTGGGAGAATGTTATAGGGTTGGGTATTATTATGGTATGTTAAATGTATTTGGATTTGGGAGGATTGAGGTTATGATTGTCGCAACTAGGGTGTGGGGTCTGTCAACGTTATGGTTATGAAGTTTGAGTGTGGGCGGGAAGGGACCCTCCCCCCTTTTGGGAATTTCTAGGTTAAGTGAAAGTATTAATTGGAACTGAACAAAAGTAATTGGATTTATGTCATGGTGATTAAACAAATGCATTATGACGTCATTTTAAACTAATGATGTCATAAAGTGATTGCGTCATAAAAAATTATTTGACGTCATATCCGGTTGGGAGGGGGTTATAAATTGTTATGTGATTTACTCAATTGAAGTTTTGACGCATGCCTAGAAAAGGTTAATTTTCAGCACTTGCGCCCAGAACATTTGGGCATGCGTCAAAATAAATTATTGTTAAAATTATTTGAAATTGTGGTTAACAAATTATTTGTTAGAAATAATAATTAACATGTCAGACCCTGTACAAATAAAGTTGTGGCCTGTTTTCATCCATAATTGGAGTCGGTGTCCTTTGTGCAGACGCAATTATACTAGGCTCTGTACTGAAGAATGTAGTAGGTCCAGTGCACATGCACCAATGTTTTACTATTTAATATTATCCAATGTTTTACTACCATATAGAGCAATCCTGACACCCACCAGATAACAACCCTAACACTCATCAGAGTGTTCCCTTCCACCAGCAAATACGCATTCCACTGTGGGGAGCATATCCTGCTACAAACAGCTGTTGGTAGAATGGGCTGTGACACATCCTGTATCCAAGTTGGCCCCTCAGTTCCTCCTCACAGTCTCCTGTCACTCACCTGGCCCTTTTACCCTTAAACTCTCTCCCTGGACTTATAATGGACAGGGGATCCTTCTTATCAGTTCTTAAATGAAAATAGTTAGACAGAAATGTACAAAATAAAGAATAAAGATTTATTGCACAGTGGGACCTCAGTATCCCCAGACTTGCCATCCATGGATTTGAGCATCCACAGATGGCAAGCCTGCGCTGTCCCCAATGGCAGTGCATGCACACAGCTGCACCACCATTGGGGAGAATGGAACAGAAATCCTCCCTCCTTCCCTCTCCATTCCCCTCCAAGGCTTCTGCACCAGGCTTGGCTTCAGTGGTAGAGGCTGGAGCCCTGTTGGCTGGAGGGAGCCAGGGCGAAGGCTTGGGTCACAGAGCTCCCGCCCCCAGGCCCAACACCTGAGAGGGAACCTCCAAGCTCTGAGATCCAAGCTCCAGCACTGGCTCTGGCTCCCTCTGGCTGATAGGGCTCCAGCCTCTGCCCCAAAGCCAAGCTTAGGGCAGAAGCCTCAGAGGGGGAGGGAGGGAGGGAGAGAGGGAGAACTTCAGTCCCATTGTTCCCAATGGCAGTGTGGCTGTGTGACAACAGCACCATCAAGATCAATGGGATTGAGCATCCCTGGATTTTGGTATCTGCAGGTGTGTGTGAATACTTGCGGTCCTCTGGGAGGAATCTGTTACAGCCAATAAAGACCAGGCTGTCTCAGACCTTCCAGAGGGCCTTTTCCGCCACTGCCCCAAAACTATGGAATGGCCTGCCGGATGAGATCCGTCTGACTACCACACTTGCTGCTTTCAAGAAAGCGGTAAAGACGGATCTCTTCCGACAGGCCTTCCCAGAATAACATCTGCAGCAACGAGATTAGTTAATTCTTTTTCTCCGAGCTGGCACAATTGATCCCTTGGTTTTATTATATTATAGTATTTTAATTTAATGCATTGCCTTGTTTTAACCTTTTTCGATTTAATTCTGTTTTAAGGGGTGGGAGGGAGATTGTGGGTGCTGGGTATGTGTTAACTTGTTATATTTTAAATGCTGTAACCCGCCTCGATTGCAATGCAGAGAGGTGGGCTATAAATAAAACTTATTATTATTATTATTATTATTATTATTATTATTATTATTATACTGAAGGCCAACTGTATAACATATAAATTAAATATCAAGGATGGTCTTGGCTCCATACACAATTCGATGTAACACTGCATTTAAAATTCCCCTTAAATTATTTTCATCCTCTCAGCTCCCATCACTAGGGTTCTCTCACTTATTCTTCCTGTCTATTCCTACTCCTAGCCATTATCATTTCTCTATTCCTGACTGGCTTTATCTCTGATCTGATCTCAAATTTAATCCATTTCTATCTGCCCTATCCCTATTTCTGTTTCTACCTGGCTCTAATTAACTGTTTAACAGACAATCCTCTGGTTTCATATTATTGTCCCCATGGTTTCCTTGAAGGCATTTTTTTAAAAGGGGAGTTATTTGCCAGTTTTATTGAGGTTTGCCAAGCTCCTCTATTCACATAGGCCCTCAAAAAGCATCCCAGGAATGGGTCAGGGTAGCCTTGGACCTGCTCTTGCAAAAGCCACATTGCTCCCCTAGCATAGTTCTAATTGGACAAACTATGCCCATCTCAAAATGGCTGAAATGTGTTGTTGTTTTTTAAGTGGCTGTGGGAGCTTTAACAGAGAATTTTGACATATGACTAGTAAGGCTTTGCAAGTGGTGGATTATTTCTCAGCTAATACTACTCCACCACCTACTCACCCACCATATGCTTGGGTTTGCGCTCCCAGTCAATATTCCACAATAACAGGAAAAACAGATAAAAGTTCTCTCTGTCTACTTTATTTATTTATTTAAGTCTTATGAAAATGTATGCTTGATGAACTGGCAGTGGCAAGGAGTTCAAAATATAAGGCAACACAGTTAAGAATCAAATTGTGTGTGAGAATTGGTTTGCAATATCCATTGCAGCTGCAGTGAGTGAAAACAGTTGGATGTGTATTGCATGGTGTTTTATTGTTGTGCATGCAAATTATATGCAGGCACACTAGCACCTCACATACACACCTCTCTGGGATTTAACTTGTAGAGACCCTGAGGAAGAAGCTGAATTCTGAAGAATGAATGACATCATTAGCAACTCATACTAACAGCATTTTAACAAGGCATTCTCAAAAGGCAAATACAGGACAAGGATCTTACTAGGAACAGTTATCAGAAAGTAGGGGTTGTCAGCTAGGGCTGCATCTACACTGCAAAATTAATGCAGGTTGTCACCGCTTTAATTGCCATGGCTCAATGCTATGGACTTCTGGAATTTGTAGTTCTGTGAAATATTTAGCCTTCTTCGTCAGAGACCTCTGATGCCACAACAAACTACAAATCCCAGGATTCCATAGGATGGAGCCATGAGAGTTAAAGCAGTTAAAATCTATAGTGTGGCAGCAACCTAGGCCTGCTGCATATGTCAAGACCTAAGGCATCCCAATACACACTTTGGACCTTGCCAGTTAGTTCCATTGCACCTTCTGTCACTAGAGAGATTTGGTTACTTGCCATTCACAATGTCCATTTTAGGGTTCTCTAGGTTCCCAGCCACTTATATCAAGTGTTAGTATAGTAAGCCTATACTATGAGTTTGAATTTTTAACTGTGTAATTCCCAACCTGACTGTTCATAAAGCCATATAAACCTAATATGTTTAACTTGACAGAAGCAAAGTGGTTTATTCTGGCTTGCCCTATGAGAATAACACCTGGCTAAAAGTTTATAGCTGGCACTGGACTTGGCTCAAGCAGTCAATAGACTCTGTGCAGTCATCTGTGGGATGTGTTGGGCAGGCTTACAAACCAGCAAGGATTTCCTCCTTCTGGCACTGAAATATCTAAGGCTGGCCTTGCGCTAAAGTAAACTGGATCCAATCTGTTTACATCTTTATGTGTGAAAGAGATGCCTCTCCTGAACTGTACTCAGGAAGTTCTAAGAAATTAAAAAGGAATGCAGCAGATGAGAAATAAAATTGCTTTCAGAGTGTAAGATCAGAAACCAGTGGAGTTGAAACACGTAGACGAAGGTTGACAGGTAGCTAAGGACTAATCTTCCTCCCCCACCCCACCCCTTTCTTTAGGATTACACATTTGGCTTTTACCACAGAAATGAAGATTTCTGGATGAACTGTAATTATGAATAAGACTAATTCTTGGGGGAATTTTTAAAATAACTGAACAGAAAACTGCACAAAGAACAGATTACCTTTCTAATTTCCATGTTTGCTTTTTAAAAAATAACCCCCACATGTTTTAACATATCTGTTCTCAGTCATCAAACATACACAAAAAGCTTCTGCATCCAAAATTTTCCATCCACAACATGTAATTAAAGGGCTTCCTATTAATTATTTGCTTTGTTTTTCAAACTAGATTCATGCACATACATAAATATTCCAAAGCCTGTGAAAATAGTAAGGGCCTATTCCTTGAGATACATCCCTTCACTCTACAATTGTGTTTCTAAAGTTATCTAAAGTTATCTGTTATATCCAGCTGTGTAGCTTCCCATCAAAATTTCCTGGTGATTATACTCATACAGTCCAATACTAAGCACCTTTACTCAGATGTAAATTCCACCATATTCAAAGTGGCTTGTCTCCAAATAAGAACAGTGGGCCCTGGGGATTTGGTTCCAGGACTGAAGTCTCATTAAATACAAAATAAATAAATGGGATAGTAAAATGGTATCTATCCAGTTTATTTATTTTGTATTTAATGATTCATTAAATGATGTTGGGTTGATTTAGTGGGTCAAGTGGTTAAGATGCTGACTCTGTTGATTGCAAGATCGGCAGGTTGGCAGTTCAAGGTCCGGGTGCTGCATGATGGGATGAGCTCCTGTCACTAGTCCCAGATTCTGCCAACCTAGCAGTTCGAAAGCATGCAAATGCAAGTAGATAAATAGGTACCACTTTGGTGGGAGGGTAAACAGCATTCTGTGCAATCATGCTGACCACATGATCACAGAATAGTCTCTGACAATGCTGGTTCTTCAGCTTAGTAATGGAAATGAGCACCGTCCCGTACATTTGGACACGACTTGACAACCTTGTCAATAGGGAATACCTTTACCTTTTAAAATGGTGTCCCTTATATAAAATGGTAAAATCAAGATGCACTTTTAAGAATATATATACTAAATTCTTAGTAAGAATTTCCATTACTAAGCTTATATATATCCAAGCTGTGGATGCCTGAATTCCAGGACTTCTATCTGCCTTTCTCCCTCAATGGGAGATACAGAAATCTGAGAATATGGGGAGAAGGGCAACTGCAGCTTTCCAGAATCATTCTAGACATATCTATTCAGATTCTGTTGAGTGCCATAGGGCAAAGAAGTTAGCACAGGACTACCTGACTTGGCTGTGGACTCCATTGAGGACATGTGGCTGGCCACTGTTGATCAGCAAACAAAGAGGAGGCAAGCTCAGTGTGCTCAAAGATGGTCAACTGTTTTTTAGTGTTTAAAAAGTGTTTGGGCCACACTAGGCCTTTCTTGGAGTTGAAAACAAATATAAATACACTTAAGATATAATAGATAAAAAGAGAGGACAACACTAATCAAACTGTGATACAAAAATACTCTTATAATTCTAAACAAAGGGGCTAAGCAGATGGGTGGCCATGGGCTGCCCTGGGAAGCTGCGCCGTGGGGCTGAGGTATCCCCACACCTCGGCCCCACAGCGCAGCTTCACTGCCCCTGGAAGGAGCGCTAAAATAGCGCTCCTTCCACAAGTTGCCGAAGGTGCACCACAAAAGGCTGCCGGCGCACCTTCGGCAACTCTTCCGCTGCAGCGTGTGCAAACGCTGCAGCAGGAGGTCCTCCTCAGAGTGCCGGCCATGCGGAGGGCCAGCTGCTCTGAAGACGACCTGGGGAAGGGGTTGGGGCACCCACCGTGTGGCTGCCCCTCCCCTTCCCTGCCCCCAAAATGGCTCTTTAAGCCATCTGCTTCCCCTCAAAGTTATACATACCTTTCAAAAAATTCACTGGCGTTGTGAACACTCTTCAAAATACAGGACCATTGAGATAAAGGGAACGACCTTGGGAAGGTATAACCAATGATATGACTTGATGGGACATAGGGAAATATGATGCAATCTCTCCAGACAATTGCTCATTCTATTCATGTCATCATATTACAATCATATCCATGCATATGTTCTAATATGTTTCTCTATTACATTCAAATTAAAGATTGTGGGTCCAAATCTTCATTTAAACCTGCAAGCACCAAGGATCTCAATCTTAGAATCCATTCTATTTCTTTCTTCTTTAAAATGTATTCTTTATTATTATAAATTCTTTCTATTACCCAAAACCAGAAATCAGTTGTAAAATGTTGAATTTCTACAAAACGACCAATAAGAGGGCTCCCACTCTTCTGTTTTTTTAGATTAGAGAGGTGTTCCCCTATTCTACATTTTATGTGTCCATTGGTCCTGCCCACTTAAAGTTTCTTGCATGTACATTCAATAGCATAGCTCACAAAACTAGTATTGCATGTGCTAAAGTGAGATAGTTTATATTCTCTCACTGCTATCTCTGGTTTGAAGCCCACAAAAATCCTTGAAATGTATGGACAAAGATAATACTGGGTTGACAATGCAGCTCATAGGCAATAATTAATATCACCTTTATTTATTTATATTTCATTTATATGCCACTTTTACTCCAGAGTAGGGCTCAAGGCAGCTCACAAAAAGAATCATCTAAAACCTGAACAATAAAATTTTGAACACAATTAAAATAAAATTAAAACAATATTTATTTATTTATTTCATTTATACACTACCTTTCTCCCAGAGTTGGACCCAAAGCAGTTTCTAGAAATAGTAAATTAATAACATTTAAAATAAAATTTAAAAACAATTAAAATAATCTCATAAAACACATTGAGAATATTTTAAAAATAAGCAAAAGTTTAAAAGATAAATAAAACATCCCCAATAAAAAGCTGCCGTAGTTATACATTAAAAGCCTGCTTAAACAGAAATGGCTTTGCCTACCAATAAAAGGAAATAAGGGAGTGGGCCAGCTTAACCTCCAACAGAAGGGAGTTCCAGATGGTGGAGCAGCCACTTGTGTCCTCACAGAGTATGCCTGTGATGGTGTCAGGATGAGGAGAAGGTCTTTCCTTGAAGATTTTAGAGCTCTGGCACATTTATATTGGGAGATGGGTCTTTCAGATCATCTGGATCTAACTTATATTGGACTTTATAGATCATGACCAGTTCTTGGGATTGTGCTCAGAAACAAACCGGTAGCCAGTGCAACCATTTTAACAAGGGAATTATATGCTCCCTATAACTGGCCCTGGCCAGAATTCTAATTGCAGTATTTGAACTTGCCTAAGATTTTTAAGGGTTTCCAAAGACAGAGCTGAGTTCAGAACACCAAAGCTGTGAGTCTGAGATCTCAAGGGGAGTGCAACCCCATCCAGAACAGGCACTATTCCCTGATCTGCATTTTGATTGACCAGGAGAGCCTCTATCTTGTCTGTATTAAATTTAAATTTGCTTACCCTCATCCAGTCTATCATTGACAACAGACATTGGTACCAAGATAGTTTTCTTGAAATCAGATGGAAAGGAAAGATAGAATTAGGTGTTATCAGAACACTGGTGACATCACACCCCAGAACTCTGGATGACCTCTCCCAGCAGTTCCATGCATGGTGTAATGGTCTATGACTCTGGAGACCAGAGTTCAAATCCTCACTGAGGGTCTTTGCAGACTGCTAGAAACAGTGCAAATTGAGTCCACTTTAAGGGTTAGGGCTAGGGTTAGGGAATCATGGGAACTGTATTTTATTGTGGCACCAGAGCTCTCTGACAGAGAAGGCTCAATGTCTCAGGGGGAAAAAAAACAATTCCCATGATTCCTTGGCACGAACCCTAACCCTTAAATTGGACTCAAATCGCACTATTTCTGGCAGTCTGCAAAGGCCCTTAGCCATAGAAACCCAGTGAGTGTTCTTGGGCAAGCCACACTCAGCCACAGGGGAAGGCCAGGGCAAACCATTTCTGAACAAATCTCACCAAGAAAATTCTGTGATAGGTTCACTTTGAGGTTGTCATAAGTTGGAAACAATTTGAATGTACACAACAGCAACATTTGGAAAGCTACCCATGAAATAAGCCAGGCACCTTTGCAAAGCAGGACAGAGGTACAGTATTAAATACTCTTATAGTTGCTCCAAACTCATTGCTTCCACATCAGACCTTCAGGGAGGCAGCCAGCATTGACAAATTTATTTGACATATCTATCACAGGGCTTTGTCTCTTCTCAGTCTGCTTTATTTCTAAGAAACAGTTTCTTCAGACACCAACTGTGATGATATCATCTGCAGCCTAAGGATAGGAAATAAAACATGCACCTTTGTCCAAAATAGTTCTTTCTTTCCAGAACCATTTCCAGCTATTTCTTTAACCACAGTTAAGACCACCTATTGAAAAACACCCGCTAATCTCCCTAACAATAGTCATGGGCAATTTTGCCAGGACCATTCACAAGACTCTGACCATTTATGCCCTAGACAACAAGCATTGATAGAAAACCCATTCAAAGAAACCTTACAACCAAGTATCACTCTTGGGATTGGAATCCCAAGAGGTTAACCAACTCAACCCCACAATAACGTTCTGGGTGGAAGTGATGGAGGGAAACCCATCAAGAGGGGAGATAAGAAGGAGCAGCTAAAGAGTTACAAACAGTTCCCAAGGTGTTCTAAACTTCTTAGGTTCTATGGCATGTGTAACTGGATAAGCAAAGATCTGTCTAGACAGGAGATTAGAGTTTAATTTGTTTTTCTTTTCAGTCCTACAGTGGTGGCAGAAGACTGTTTTTAGAAGCTTTTGCTACCTTCTATGTGGTCTCATTGTGCCTTGTTCATGTACAGCATAGTTTTCTTTTGTTAGTTCAAAAATATAGGACTTAACTGATTCCCATATTTTAGAGAAGTATTCACTTTTGACTGTGGTTTTTACTTGTTTGTACTCCTTTCTCTTATATGTTTCCTTAGTTCTTAACTGCTTCTCTCCACATAAAGTGGGAGAGGAGACAACAGAACTGATAAGACTACCATCTCCTAGCTGAGCTTCCTTCCTTTCCTGCCTGGAGCTGGTGACATTCTACATATTATACATCACTGTAAGACACCATTGCTTTACCAGGAAGCCAGGGACAAAGAACTAAGGGAGCTTGACTCAGATTGTATGAAGTTGGGTACAGGCATTTCACAGTTAGTAGTCTCTCTTAAACAAAGTCATTCTCAAAAGTCCTCAGGGCTGCTGTTGCCTCTACTATGACAGATTGTTGTTGTTAACTGCCTACGAGTTAACTTTAACTCATGGTGACCCCATGGATGAGACATTTCCAAGAACTCCTGTCTTCAACTGCTCTGCAATTCCTTTAGACCAGTGGTCCCCAACCCCCGGTCCGCGGACCAGTACCGGTCCGCAGAACAAATGGTACCAGGCCGCCCTGCTACTGCTTGTTTTGATTTAATAATCAACACGACGGCGCAACCCCCCCCCCAGTGAACTGCGGAAAAATTATCAAACGTTGACCAGTCCATGGCAATAAAAAGGTTGGGGACCACTGCTTTAGACCAGGGGTCGGCAAGTTCCCCTTACCTGGGGCCGGGCTGGGGATCCCTGGGACTTCCACGGGCCGATGGTGGTGGTGGGAAATGGCGGCGTGCGTGCTCATGCATGCGCAGCCCCCGCCAACCCCGCCGCTGCCACCGCTGCCGCCCTGATGCCGACGTCGATGCTGCACAATGCCGACGCCCCGCCATGCACGCTGCCGCCGCACCGCTGCTGCCCACATCACAGCTGCCATTTTGTTTTTCAAAATGGCAGCCGCGACTTGTTTGCACATGCACAATACTCCTGCTCATGCGCAAACGAGCTGCGGCCGCCATTTTGGAAATGGACATTTGGAAATGGAGATGGACAAACTTATAGATATGGTAAGAGATAAAAATTTAGAGAATTTTAAAAGATTTTAAAATAATTTTAAAAGAACTTGGAACTCAATGTTTAATTATTGGAGATTTGAATGGGGAGAGCAGTATTTGATCAGTTTGGAATAAATAAAGGGACTCCAAGATTTATGATAGGATAAAGGTTAGATATAATGAAATAGAAAGGTAAAGGTAGATAAAGAACTGTGCATAGAAATGACATGACAAAAAAATTGGGATTTAAACATATGAGAAGTAAGATTAAATCGGGCAGATTAGTGAGACTTGCTAGACAAGGAAGTTATATGTATATATAGGTGATCACTTATACGATAAGGGCATGATTGTGATATATTTGTCTTTTTTAATCAATAATTTTTTTTAAAAGGAAAACAAAACGGCGACCACGACTTGTTTGCGCATGTTGTGGCCTTCATTTTGTTTTCCAAAATGGCAGCCACGGCTCGTTCGCACATGCGCAGGAGTACTGCGCATGTGCAAACGAGTTGCAGCTGCCATTTCAGAAAACAAAATGGCAGCCGCGACACATGCAGCGGCGGGACGGTGGCAGAGCACGGCGGCAGCGGGGGGCGGCGGAGGTCTCATTCTCATACCCAAGGTACCTGTGCCTTCCATTTTCCAAATCCTCTCCCTCTATTGCTAATATTCTTTCATTTTAAAGTTTGATCCATTCTTTTAGCCATGTAAAAACAGAGGTGTTATAATAGAGTTGAAGGTTCAGTAGACCCATCTCTCCTTTCCTTTTACAATCCTGCATTACGGCTATTTTTATTCTGGGATTTTCCCACCTCCAGACAAAGTCTCTAATGTCACTTTCCCATGTTTTGAAAACAGCATTTGATGTAATAACAGGTATAGTTTGGAAAAGATATAACATTTTTGGTGACACATACATTTGAATCAGAGCAATTCTCCCAAGTATTGATAGTTGTAGTGACTTCCACTTTTCCAGGTCCTCTTTGATTTTATTCCAAGTTTTATTATAGTTATTTAACATAATATCTGAGTTTCGATTTGTCATAGTAAAGCCCAAATGTTTTGGTTTTTTTGTATTATCCTTAAGTCTGATTCCAATGCCAAATCCATCTCTCCTCTTTTGGAAAAATTCATTATCAAAATTCCACTGTTTTGTTTATTGATTTTAAAGCCTGCCATATTGCAAACTTCTTCTAGAGTTGACCATAATTTTATAATGCTATTTTTAGGATTGTCTAATATGATTGCAATGTCATCAGCAAATGCTTTGATTTTAAATTGTTGGTTCCTTAAACATAGCCCTTTAATTTGATTGTCTTTCCTTATTTTTCTCATTAAAATTTCCATCATCATTATAAATAATAATGGTGAAAGTGGGCACCCTTGCCGAGTGCCTTTATTAATACTACATTTAGCTGATTTTTCCCCATTTATGTCTATCTGAGCATATTGCTGAGAATAAATTGCATTGATCCATTTTTGAACATTATCACCTGTTTCACTTTGTTTTACTACTTCTTTCATAAAAAAACAGCTAGTGTTGTCAAATTCCTTTCCTAAATCCAATAAAATAATACCCATTTTTTTCTCTTCATGTATTTCATAATATTCTATTATATCTACCAATGTTCTAATATTATTTTTAATTTGGCGCCAAGGTAAGGAAACCCGCTAGGTCTTCATTTACCCATTGTGTTAGTACTTTTTTCAACCTCTCTGCTATAATTGAAGCATATATCTTATAATCAAGGTTCAACAAAGATATGGGTCTGTAGTTTTCAATTCTTCTAGGACAGGGGTCAGCAAGGTTTATTTACCTGGAGCCGGTCGCTGGTCCCCAGGTCTTCCACCGGGCTGGGGGGGGGAATGGCAGCGCATGCGCTTAGCCCTTACCGACCCCTGCCGCCACCGCACACGCTGCTTCCATACCACTGCCATGCGCATTGCGGCCTCCATTTTGTTTTCCAAATTGGCAGCTGCGTCTTGTTCGCGCATGTGCAGGAGTACTGCGTATGGCAAACAAAATGGCGGCGGTGGCACACATGGCAGCGGGGGTTGGCGTTGGTCGGTCGGCGGTGGTCGGCGGGCTGGGTGCAGCCCGCGGGCCATAGGTTGATGACCCCTGCACTAGGATCTCTGTCTTCTTTGGGTATTAGTATTATTGTCGCTAGACACCAAGTTGGGGAATAGTAACCTTCTTCAATCTCTTTTATAGTGTTGTATAGTGGGTATATTAGTTATTCTGTGAAAAGCTTATAATATTTAGCAGTTAGTCCATCCAGTCCTAGTGCCTTATTGTCTTTTAATTTTTGTATTGTGAAATATATTTCTTCTCTTGTTATTGGTATATTTAGATCTTTTTTCTGTTTTTCTGTAAATTGGGGAATTTGTTCTTTTTTGATAAATTCTTCAATCTTTGTTTTCTTAATCTCTGATACACTCTCTGCTTAGTAAAGATTTTCGCTATTTGTTTTATTTTATTCTATTGAGTATATTATTTCTCTTTGTCTTTTAATTTTACTATAATTCTCCTTTCATTTTATTTTTTGATTTTATATGCCAACCATCTGCCATTTTTATTAGCATTTTTAAAATAATGTTGTTTTAAAAACTTTATTTTGTTTTCTATTTGTATTGTAATTTTTTGGTTTAATTGGTTCTTTAATTTTTGTAATTCTTGATATATTTTTTTATCTTTTGGGTTCTTTTTTAGCTCTTGTTCTTTTTCTTGTAATTTCTCCATTAATATTTTTTCTTTTTGCTGCTCTAGTCTTTTTTTCCTTACCTCTTGCTGCATGAAATAACTTCTTACAACTGCTTTGCTGGCATCCCAAATAACATGGGCTGGCATTTCTGTGCTTGTATTCTCTTTAAAGTAAAGTTTTAATTCTTGTTTTATTCTTTGCACCAATCCTTCATCTCTTAATAGGTATTCCTTCAATTTCCAATTAAATTCTTTTTTTTTGGGGGGGGGGTTGATTTCCATTTAAATTGCATTGTGATCAGAAAAGATTTTAAGGAGTATCTCTGTTTTTGAGATGTCTTTACTAAGCTGTTTTGAAACATAGATTAAGTCGATATGAGACCATGTTTTAAATCTATCTGAATAATATTTGTAATCTCTACAATTATTATGACTTATTCTCCATATATCTAATAAATTTAAATTTTATATCATAGTAACAGCTGATTGTGGTAATTTTCCTTGTTTACGCTTTTTGGAACCCGAATTAGATCTATCTATATCCGGGTCCCATACCCCATTCTAATCATCAGTAATAATGATTCTCTCATATTCCAATTTTTCAATTATTTGATACAATTTCTTATAAAATTCCCCTTTGTTTTCTTGTGGAGCATATATATTCACTAACAATATTCTCCCACCTTGATATAGCATTTCAATCGTGAAATAATGTCTAACTGGATCTTTAAATATTTCCTTTGCTTGTCCTTTGGTTCTCACATAAATTGCTACCCTTTTCTTTTTTCCCCCTTCATTACATGCTGCAAACAATTCACCTAAACCTTTATTTTCCAAAACAATTTTGTCCTTTTCTTTAATATGTGTTTCTTGAAGGCAAGTAAGATCTATTTTTTGTATGCCTAAGAAATGAAAGATTTTCCTTCTTTTAAACTTTGAGTTTAATCAATTTATGTTCCACAATATTAGATGTATTGACATAAATTATATAGTTATGTCTTCTAGATTTGTAATTATCTAGCTCTTCTTTGTTTTTTTGGACTTTTTCTTTCCTTTTTTGCTTTCTGTCTGTACTTGTTTTCTAAAGTCTTCTACACTGAATTTATGTAAGACCTCAATGGTCATTATTTTTGTTTTCTTGATGTTCAACATTAAGCTTGCCTTCACACTTTCTTCTTTGACTTTGACTTCTTTGACAACAGAAAGAAAATTAGTTTAGGTATCGGAGGTATCGGAGGCACTGCTTTGCAGTGGTTCCGGTCCTTCCTCTCGGGTAGGTCCCAGAGGGTGCTGCTCGGAGACTGTAGCTCCAGTAAAAGGGACCTCACTTGTGGGGTCCCTCAGGGAGCTATTTTGTCCCCGACATTATTTAACATCTATATGAAGCCGCTGGGTGAGATTATATGGAGTTATGGTGCTGGGTGTTATCTCCGTGTCTTGTTCGTCGGCCTCGAATTCCAATGGCATCTTTTCACTCAATGAATGTCTTCAGGCGGTAATGGGCTGGATGAGGAAAAACAAATTGAAGCTGAATCCAGACAAGATGGAGGTGCTCACGGTAGTGGCCCCGAAACCAAGAATTGGGTTGCAACCGCCAGTCCTGGATGGGGTCACACTCTCCTCCAGTGACTGTGTTCGCAGTCTGGGGATGCTCCTTGATTCGTCGCTCCTGATGACAAATCAGGTTAATGCGACGATCAGGAGTGCCTGTTATCAGCTTCGGCTGATACGCCAGCTGCGCCCTTTTCTGGAAGTAAGGGATCTCGAGACTATTGTGCATGCACTGGTAACCTCCCGCCTTGACTTCTGTAATGCGCTCTACATGGGGCTACCCTCGTGCCAGGTTCGGAAGCTACAATTAGTTCAAAACATGGCAGCCAGGCTTGTTTCTGGAACATCTAGGAGGGACCACATCTCTCCAGTTTTGAGGTCCCTCCACTGGCTGCCTATCCACTTCCGGGCCCAGTACAAGGTGTTGGTTATTACCTTCAAAGCCCTAAATGGCTTGGGTCCAAGTTATATCAGAGACTGCCTCCTCCAGTATAATCCCCCCCACGCACTCCATTCCTCTGGGAGGAAATTCTTGGAGCCGAGGAAAGCTAAGCTATCTGCAACCTCCCAGAGGGCTTTTTCTGTATTTGCCCCCAGGCTCTGGAACGGCCTGCTGGACGAGATCCGTCAGTTAACATCTTTGGACGGTTTTAAAAAAGCTGTAAAGATGGATCTCTTCCGGCAGGCCTTTCCAGAGTAGATAGCTCGCCTCGGGTTGTCTCCATGTCTAGGACATCACGTGGCACCTGGTTCCCCCACTTCGTAAAATTGGAAACATCTTACATTGTTATTGGAATTGTTATTATTTGACTTTTATTGTAGTTGTGATTTGATTTTAATTTGTAATTGTTTAATACTGTTTTAAGGGTGGGAGGGATATATTTTGTATTGTATTTTATCCTATTAACCGCCCGGATTGGGAAACCATTGGGCGGTATACAAATAAATTTTATTATTATATTATTATTATTATTTCAAGGTTTTGTTGTTTTCTGCTAGTAGTATGGTGTTATCTACATATCTTAGATTGCTGGCATTTCTTCCTCCACTCCTCCGTCTGAATCAAAGCCTACTCTTGTTGGTGTGTGCCTTCAAGTCATTTCCAACCCTAAGGCAAACCTACCATAGGACTTTCTTAGCAAGTTTCTTCAGAGGTGGTTTGCCATCACCATCCTTTGTGGCTTAGAGAATGTGACTTGCCCAAAGTCACCATGTGGGTTTACATGGCCCAGCCAGGATTCAAACCCTGGTCTATACAGTCTTAGTCCAACACTTAAACTACTACACTACTCTGGCTGAATCCTGCTTTTCCTATGCTATTTTCTGCATATAAATTGAACCAATAGGGTGATAAAATGCAATCTTGCCTGACCCCTTTCCTGATTGGGAACCATTCTGTTCTACACTCATAAAACCAGTGAAAGCACAGGAACTATCTTTGGGAAGTTTGTTTGACACTCCTTTTCAAAGAGTTTTCATTAAAAGTACAAAAACCAAAAAAGATAAAACATGGTAAAGTTATTTTTAAAGCTGCCAGCAACAGGCCAATACCATCCAGCTCTCCTTCCCTACTTACTATACCTGTCATTTTCCTTTAATAGAGAAATATTTCCATTTTTGTAGACTGTAAGTATGTCTCCACTAAATAGTAATAGCAGTTTGATATCACTTTAACTGTTATGGCATCTTCCTGCAAAAAGCTGGGACTTGTGGTTGACTGAGATCCTTATAATGTTCTAAGCTTGAGTCTACTTCCTTAAGCTACCTATTTGTAGAAAGCCCAGGATCCCATAGGATGGAGCTTTGACAGTTCAAGTGATATCAAAATTGCTATAATTGTGTAGATGAATGCAGTCTAGTCTAAGGGCCTTTATAGACTGCCAGAAATAATGCAGCCTGAGGCCACTTTAACTATCCTGGCTCAGTGCTAGGGAATCATGGGAATTGTATTTTTTTTCTGGGACATTGAGCCTTCTCTGTCAGAGAGCTCTGGTGCCACAATAAACTACAGTTTCCGTGATTCCTTACCGCTGAGCCAGGACAGTTAAAGTGCCCTCAAGCTGCATTATTTCTGGCAGTCTGTAAAGGCCCTAAATCTCATTGGTTGTCCCAGTTGAGGAGGCCCAAATATTCCACTACTGAATAGAAAGTCAACACTTGTGTAAATTCCTTTGGTTTGATTGACCTACTGTAGTGGGGACTAATAATTGAATTTAGGCTTCTAGGGCCTTTTCAGAACAAATGGGCAAAAAGCATTGCCTTTGGGCCAATCCAGTGGTGTGGTGTGCAGATGAAGCACAGCCCCAAATCAGTCGGAAGCTGCTCCAAGGCCAGCTAACATGGCCCAAAGCCAGCCACAAAAGGAGTGGGGAAAAAACACTCCTTGCTGGCAGTCTGATCTGGACTGCGGCAACATCTGGCCTTGGGACCATGGAGTCTGGCCGCTCCTAGCTGTTGGTCTTTTTGACCCCTGAGTCTCCATTTACTGCTAATCCCTAGGAAATCTCTGGAGGATTCAGATTAAATTTGATCCTTCTTTAGAAGCCCAACTTTAATGTACCTCATTCCAACTCACAAGTTTCTCCAGTATCTCTGAAGCTCTCGGTTTGGTTGTGGATTGATCAGCCACAGATCTCTAGTATGAACTTTCTTTTGTACTGATTATGACCTGAAAATATAGGAAATAAAAAGATTCAGAACTGTAGGGGTTCATCCATTGTTGTGACAATTATCATTTTGATTACCCCAGGCAGCAATGCACTGCAGTGTCATTCTGTCTATACAGAATTAAGTCTGAGTTCATGAAAACAGGCTTGTTTTGTTCTAAATCAGTTTTGTTTTGTCTCCTATATGGATATTCACTTTTTTGTGGTATTGATGACATCAAGTGGAATTAAAGTAGAGTTCAAATGTGTTTCACCTCTCCTGACAGTAGCAGTAGTGGTAGTTGCTTAATTTTTAATCTGATGAATTATGTGCTACTAATGTAATTGCTTGAGTGGTTGTACATTATAGCAACAATTTCTGCAAAATCTGAAAATGGGAAAGAGAAAAATATGTCAAAGGAAAAAGAAGAACCACAGTTGTGTTTCTACAACCATAACCAAATCTGACCAGCTGGAACCAAGCCAGGAAGTCATCAAAATGATAATCTCTTCTGACAATGAAAACTAAATTGTAATGCTATTAATCCTAGGTGAATATGAAAAAGCATGTACAAGTTGGAATTAAAAGCTAAGTACAATAATTGCATTGGAATTCTAACTCACGAGTCTGGAGTTTCATTTTAATCTGGATGGAGTAGCTTCATCTTAAAGATCACAACATGCTTCTTCCCACAAGTATAATGGATACTGTGGGTTCAAATAGCTTATAGCCTATCTTTGGTTGGATTCTGAAAAAAAAAACACAATCTGAGCTGCACAAGTTGCAATATAAAAATTTGCCCATTTATATTCTCCTTTCAATAGTAAATGTTATCATGGTGTTTATTTATACTAGTTACCATACCAGACATCAGTTCGCCTATGTCTTCAGATTTATGAGTTAGAAAGAAACGTTTGGCAAATTCTTGGCAAATATGCCATAAGACCTGTTATCCAAAGGGCCATGTTCTCTCACTTGACCCTGCTTCTCCTCTGCACTTGTCACTGGAAACCCTCCCCCATGTCTTGTCACCTTTAGAATTCCACTTGGTTGGGAGATGGGACAAGACCTTCTCAGTGGTGATGCCTAAGATTCTAGAATTCCCTGCCTCAAGGATCTAGTTAGTTTCTTCTCTCTTGGGCTTTGGGCAAACTGTAAAAAATTGCTGTCCCCTCCAGATGTGTGGTTCTTAGCGGAAGTCTGAAAACACCAGGGAATCTCTATTGTGCCTCAGGCTGAGTTAGATCCAGATGACCCCTGCTTTTTGTACTTTCAAAAGGGGGCTAATCATTGCATATATTTCCCCACAAAAAGCCAACCCAGTGTGCAGACTGAGAGCTGTATGATATGTATTGAAACCTAATCTAATAATCTGCTCCTATTTACTACATTAAATTTTACAACTGATTAAACAGAAACTCTATGGCTGCTACCTGTTTCTGCTCCTCAACTTCCCACTTGCTTTCTTCAACATCCAACACTATTAAAAGTTCTGTATGGCTGAAAAGCTTGTTCACTATCTGGAGAGTATTTGGTGTAAATGCATTGCCATAGTAAAAGTCTCCAACCAAAACCTTTTTAAAAGACATTGCACTGCTTTAGTGTTTTATAGGCATACCTACCCAGAAGACATCAGATCCCATCTGATTTATACTAGGGCTCTGTGGTTTATATTCAAAGGAAGACAGTAGCAAACATTGAGTATGCTTGCCTAAGAAAACCTTATGTAATTCATAGGGTCACCATACACCCTATGTAATTACATACACCCTGTGTAATTCATAGGATCACCATAGGTGACTTGAAGGCACATACTTTATTGGGTTACCTTTATTTATTTATTTATTTATTTATCCAACTGATGAGACTATCTGGTTTGGCCCACCTGTCATTGGTTATCTGATCCAGAATAATCTTTTAACAATGCCCTGCCTCTAGTCTCTTGCAGTCTATGCCAGAGCCAGAACCCATTATGGCTTATCTCCAGACTTGGCCAAGAGCATGCACTCATTCCAGATAAATACAGCTGCTATTGGTTCTGTCATGGACTGCCTTGGGTCTGACTTTGCTTTAGACGCAGAGGCAGACTCTGAGCCTGAGAAGGAAACTGATTTGGGGTTACTGGAGGCTCTGTAGTCTCAAAAGAGACACAGGAGACTGTTGTGAATCTGGCCACTTTGCCCAGAACTGCCCAGCCAAAGGGTGTGGTCTTTCTCAGTCTCCAGGAAACCTGGTCCCCCAGATCTAAGAGGGCTCACTTGTGTGGGGAGGTGTGGTGCAGATCCTTTGGATCCATCCATGGAGCTCAAAAAGGACCCCTTGCTGGTAGCTGCAACCCTTTGGCTCACTCAAGATAAGGCAGACTATGTAGGGGCTATGATTGTCTCTGGGGCTTCCAGCAACTTTATGGACTTGGAGTTTGCAGCCGAATACCATATTCCATGTTATCTGCTGCCTGAGCCTTGCCCGGTGGAGACCATTGATGGTCAGCTTCTGAGTTCAGGACCGGTGATGCACCAGACGGCAGTACTGACCCTTGAGATTCAGGGCCATGTGGAACAGGTACAGGTCCTCTTGGCGAAGGTTATTCATTTCCCACTGGTGTTAGGCATGCCCTGGCTCACCTGACATGACCCTCAAATTTTGTAGTCTCACCGGCAGGTACTCTTTGCCTTTGAGTATTCCCAGGAGCATTGCTGGCCTGAGTGACTGTAGGTGACTATGGACTTCAGCCAAGAACCACCCCCATGGAGCTGCCTCAGAAGTATCAGGATTTTGCAGATGTGTTTGATAAAAAGGAGGCAGACCATTTATCACCCCATTGGATCTATGACTGTGCCATTGACTTAGTTCCAGGGGCCCTTATTCAACATTGGCATGTGTAACGCATCTACGTCAACAATGTCTTCTGTGACTACTTGGAGCACATCATCGTGATCCACTTGGATGACTTTTTGATCTACTTGCCCAACCAGGTAGCTCACAATGCTCATGTCCAGGCAGTGTTGTGACGTCTCCATGAACATTGGCTTTATGCCAAGTTGGAGAAGTGTGCTTTTGACCTCACTAATGTGGACTTTCTGGGCTATCTGATCTCGTTCCAGGGAATTGAGATGGACCACACTAAAGTTGAAGCTGTGACCTCCTGGCATCCTCCCAGAAACTGGAAGGAGGTCCAGTGGTTTCTAGAATTTGCCAACTTCTATTAGAAGTTCATTCCAAACTACATGGACCAGATGGCTCCTATTGCCCAGCTACTCCATGAAAAAATCCCTTTCAGGTGGACCCTGGTGGTGCAGCAGTCGTTCCAGCAGCTGAAGCAGCAGTTTACATCTGCACTGCTCCTTCAGCATCCAGACTCCAAGACACCCTTTTTCATGCAGATGGATGCCTCCAATGTTGCCATAGTAGCTGTCCTTCTACAGCTGGGTCCAGGACTGCAGCACTGTGCATTCTACTCACAGCAGTTGAAGCCTCCAGAGCACAACCACACAGTCTGGGAGAAGGAGTTACTGGCCATAAAAGCAGCCTTTGAAGTTTGGTGGCACCTGCTCCTCCAGTGGAGGTCCAGACAGACCACCAGAACCTGGAGTACCTCCAAACCATGAGGAAACTGACTCAGAGGCAGAAGCGGTGGTCCCTCTTCTTTGACTGTTTCAACTTCTGGCTGGCCTACATCCTTTGGGCCCAGAACCAACAGGCCAATGCTCTCTCCCCAAAAACTGAATACGTGGCATCTCCCGAATCAGACCTGCCCTCTACATGTTTACAGCCAGAGAATTTTGCCACTTTGAGAGACCAGACCCTATGGGACTGGATTCAAGAAGGACAAAGTAAGGACTCCTTGGTGAGGGCCCACCAGAAGGATGAACCATCCTCCTATGCCATGAGGGAGGGACTTCTTTACCACCAGAACCAGCTCTATGTCCCAGGAGCCTGCTGGGAGGAGGTATTATGCCTATGTCATGACAGCCAGCCTGCAGATCACTTTGGTGTTCAAAAGACTCTACACATCCTGACCCGAGAATTCTGGTGGCCTCACATCTGAGCTGAGGTGTCTTGCTACATCAGCACATTTTCTGTCTGTCACCAGGCCAAGGACCAGCCTGGGAAACCCACTGGTCTTCTGCAACCACTGGAAACTTCATTAGGGCCCTGGAAACAGATATCCATGGACTTCATCATGGACTTGCCCCTCTCAGTGGGTGCCACTACCATCCTGGTCATGGTGGATATATTTTCAAAGATGGCGCACTTCATCCCATGTGCAAGCGTGCCTTCTGCCAAGTACACCGCCCACCTGTTTCCGTAACATATATGCTGATTCCATGTCCTACCAGAGGGGGTCATCTCAGATCGTGGATCACAGTTCACAGTGTGGTTCTGGTGCAGTTTGTTTCACCAGTTGGGGATCCAGGCCCAGTTGTCCTCCATGCACCACCCCAAAACTGATGGGCAGACAGAGAGAACAAATGCTACTCTGGAACAGTATCTTTGGTGCTACAGTAATTACCAGTAGGACAACTGGCCGGAGTTACTCTCTCTGGCAGAGTTCACCTACAATAATGCCCTGCATTCCTCCACTCAGCAGTCACAATTGGTTTCCACCCTCACCTGTTTCTTGCAGTGGCCTTTCCATCTCCAGTCCCTGCAGCAGATCAATGGATGCAAGAATTGCATGCACTGCAGGAACTATTCAAGGAACAGCTGGAACAGGCAAAGCACGCCTACAAACAGTGTGCAGATTGGAAACGTCAGCCAGGCACCCCTCTGAGAGTCAGCAATCAGGTTTGGCTCTGCACACATCATCTGCCACTCCAGCATCCCTGCTGGAAGATAGATACCTGCTTTGTTGGTCCATACCTGATTATGGCACAGCTCAATCCAGTGGCATTCAGATTGCAACTTCCTCGGTCCCTTTGGATCAATCTAGTGCTCCATCATTCCCTCCTGGTTCCTGACACAGATGTCCACCCTGATGCTGACGTGGTGCATCCTCTACCTCTGGTCCTGGTTGATGGGGAGGAGGAGTTTGAAATTGCCTAGATCTTGGACTCCCGGAGACAGCATGGTTGGTTTCAGTACCTGATTGACTAGACAGGGAATGGGCCAGAGGAATGCTCCTGGGAAGGCGCCTTTGTAGTCCATGCTTCTGATTTGGTCTGAGCTTCCACTACAATTATCCTGCTAAATCAGGTTTCCCATTGTCAGTGGGGGGGGGGGGGGGTTGATAGGAGGGGGAATGGTGTCATGGACTGCCCTGGGTCTGACTTTGCTTTAGAGGCAGAGGCAAACTCTGAGCCTGAGGAAGAGACAGATCTGGGGTTACCTGGAGGCTCTATAGCAGGGGTAGGCAACCTGTCCCCTTTAAGGGCCAAGGAACGTCAGCTCCCAGAAGCCTCAGCCATGTGGGCCAATAGTCCTATGTTGGCCAATAGCTCCTGGGATTCTGGGAGCTGAAGTCCCTCGGCCCTTAAAGGGCACAGGTTGCCTACCCCTGCTCTATAGTTTCAGAGGAGATGCAGGAGGCTGCAGAGGGAGAGACGGACTCTATGTGCAGGTACTAGGACCTGTGGAGTGAAGACAAGCCAAAGAATCCTTGAGGCATTCATCTAGACTAGAAGCCAAAAGGAGAGCCAATCGGGATCAGCTGAGGCATGCTGACGCTTTTAAAAAGGCTCCAGATGATATAATTCCCTGCAGCTGACAATAAGTCCTGTAGCCTCCCTAATTGCTTTGTATCCTGTTCTCTGCTATTGGACTCCTGTTTTCTGACCTCTGGAACTGCCTTGTGACTATGCTTCTGCTTCTCCCTTTGTTGTTAAGTACTGGACTCTTGTTGTGTGACTTTTGGAATGGACTTTTGACTACTCCTTCACTTATTTCTCTGTGGTGCTGTCCTTGGAAGAGGTAAACAGGACAGGTTCTGACAGTGGTGACTATCTCACCAGCCATGAAGAGAGAGTAACTAAGCCAGTCACTTTCAGTTCTGCTGACCATCTAGTTGCTGGTTGGTGGTCCTCCAACAATCTCCATCCTCTCCTAATATGAATGGAGAGGATGTTCAAACTAGTTCCTCTGTTTCTGGAAGAAGAACCTTGGTGCTATTGGAGGTTGGCTACACAAGCATGCGGGCTGATGTTTGGACTGATAGGTAGGCAGGCAGTGGTAAGGTGATCAGTCTGGAATGGTAGGTACAAGGTGGAACTAAGATGATAATAATAATAATAATAATAATAATAATAATAATAATAATAATAAATTATTTATTTATAGCCTGCCCAATCACAAGGAATCCGGGTGGGTTACAGCAATAAAGATACATAAAGATACCATAAAATTCAAAAATTAGTCCCTTACTAACCCCCCAACCCAATGCTAAAATTACAACTAAACAAACATAATTTTTTTAAAAATACAAAAGTTTAAAAAGGGAGATAATTGGTGGACAGAGCAACATAGATCACCTTGTGTGGGAAGAGGAGTTAAGTTGAGAAGTCCTGCTAGAAGAGATCCATCTTAAGAACCTTTTTAAAGGCTGTAGGAGTAAGATGTGATGGATCTCCTCCAGCTTTGGAGCAGCAATGGAGAAGGCTGCTATGATAGCCTAGATTTTTTTTGGCTGTAGTAGATTCTTCCCTGAGGACCTTAGTGTGCGAGACGGACAATACGGAAGAAGGTGATCCTTTAATTATTCTGGTCCCAAGCCATGTAGGGCTTTAAAGGTAATAACCAACACCTTGTACTTTGCCCGGAAACTAATTGGCAGCCAGTGAAGGGACTTCAGGACCAGTGTTATATGGTCATTACGGGAAGTACTCGTAATCAACCTGGCTGCCATATTTTGTACAAGGTGAAGTTTCTGAACTTGACACAAGGTTAGCTCCGTGTAGAGCACATTACAGAAGTCTAATCGAGAGGTTACCAATGCATGTACTACTGTTTCAAGGTCTTCCTGCTCCAGGAAGGGGTGCAGCTGGCATATCATCCGAAGCTGATAACAGGAGCTCCTGACTGTGGCATCTATCTGAGCTGTCAAGTGAAGCAATGAGTCAAGAAGCACCCCCAAGCTGCAGACAAAGTCCTTCAAGGGAAGTGTGACCCCATCCAGAACTGGCTGACATAACTCCATTCCTGGGTTTGGGTTTCCTGTGACAAGTACCTCTGTCTTACCTAGATTCAGCTTGAGTCAGTTTTCCCTCATCCAGTCCATTACCATCCCAAGACAAGCATTCAGAGGAGAGATGCCATCCTTAGTCACTGCATCAGTCTGAGACATAGAGAAATATATTTGGGTGTCATCAGTGTACTGATAACACCCTGCCCCATGCCTCCAGATGATCTCGCCCAGTGGCTTCATGTAAATGTTGAATAACATTGGGGACAGAATCGCACCTTGAGGGATGGCTGATTTGAGCTCCCTCTTGGCTGAACAACTGTCCCCAAGCAACACCATCTGGAACCTACCTGAGAGGTAGGACTGGAACCACTGCAAAGCAGTGCCACTGATACCCAACTCTCTCAGGCACTTCAGAAAGATACCATGGTTTATGGTATTGAAGGCCACTGAGAGGTCCAAGAGGGTCACACTTCCCCCTGTCAATGCCCAGATGGAGATCATCGACTAAGGCAACCATGACAGTCTCAACTCCATATCCTGTCCTGAATCTGGTTTGAAATGGATCCAGAAAGACAACTTGTAGTTGATTAGTGACCACTGTTTCAATCACTTTGCTCAAAAATGGCAACTTTCTTGAGGCTCAATTCATATTTTAGGAAAAGGGCACAAAAAGACAGATGAGAGACAATATAAGAGGTACAATAGATATTCTAGAATATTTTGAACATCATAACGAAAAAAATTAGCAATGATCCTGTTGGATGCCGAAAAAGCATTCGACAGGGTCAGATGGCCTTTCATATTCGAAACTATTAAAAAAATTGATGCTGGTGAGAATTTTGTAAAATGGATTAAAGCTATATATAGAGAGCAGAAAGCTCAAATTATAGTTAATAATACAAGGACAAAAGATATTGAGATTGAAAGAGGAACTAGACAGGGTTGTCCCCTGTCCCCTTTACTGTTCATCTTGACCTTGGAGATCCTAAACAATCAAATAAGGGCAGATCAAAGGATCCAAGGAGTTAAGATACAAGACCAAAACTTTAAATTAAATGCTTTCGCAGATGATATTATCTTGTATCTGGAAGATCCCTCCCTGAGTATATCCTACCTCAAAAGCATAATACAGGAATATGGCCTACATTCAGGATTTAAGGTCAATGAAGAAAAAACAATTATAATAACTAAAAATATGTCAGAAAATGAAGAAAAACTACTAAAAGAAAAATCGGGCTATAAAATTGAAAAGAAAGCTAAATATTTAGGGATTACCATAACAAAAAGAAATATTGATCTTTTTAATAATAACTATGACATGGAAAAAAAATAAAAGCTGATCTTGGAAAGTGGTCTAAATTAAAACTATCCTTTCTGGGGAAGATAGCAACGATTAAAATGAATGTGCTTCCAAGACTAAATTTTCTATTCCAAAATCTACCAATTATCTCTCACATGAAATACATAGACAGCTGGCAAAAAGAACTATCTGAATTTATTTGGAATGGCCGAAAGGCAAGAATAAAATGGAAAACACTATCTGAAGAAACATCGAGAGGCGGATGTGCGCTACCAAATCTCAAAGCCTATTACTTTGCATCTTGTCTATGTTGGATTGAAGAATGGGTTAAACTGAGAAATAAGAGGATACTATTACTGGAAAGCACACAGCTACAATATGGATACCATGCATTCATGTGGTACAACAAAATCAAAGCTAATAAAGCCTTTTCTCATCATTTTATAAGAAACTCGCTGGAAAAGGGCACAAATGTGCATGGCTAAATCTGAATATTAAAAAGCATGATTTTCAGTGCAGGATATGGGGAAAGGTTGTACAACACAAAATGGGATAGGAATGCTGATAGGATTCTGAGAGCTGCAACAAAACCAACAGATTTTTTAATGTAATTAATACCTTTTGATGTTAACAGTCACTGCCACAATCTTCTGATACATAGACCCATTCTGCCCAAAACTTGTTGGGGCACAAGAGAAAGTTTAAGATTGCACTTCCAAACCAATAATAGCCAGTGTTGATAGAAATAGCCAATGTTTGAAAGTGTTACAAGCCAAACAATACATGGAATTCCATGCAGTCTTCTAGGACAGTGGTCCCCAACCTTTTTATTGCCGTGGACCAGTCAATGTTTGATAATTTTTCCGCAGCCCACTGGGGGGGGGGTTGCGGCGTCGCGTTGATTATTAAATCAAAACAAGCAGTAGCAGGGCGGCCCAGTACCATTTGTTCTGCGGACCGGTACCGGACCGCGGACCGGGGGTTGGGGACCACTGTTCTAGGAGACACATTCTGCATAAAATTCTGTGCAGTCTTTCAGAACAATGCTATTCAAAGTGGTGTTTCCCTGGGCAATTGGCTGCCAGTCCCTGGCAAGTTTTCAGGAAATAAAGAAACAATTGTAGGCAATGGACACATGGTGCTGGTCACTGGTCCACTGGAGAAAAATAATTGCTAGCTTCTACATCAGATAGCCTGGAAAACACTATTCTAGAACACTATTCTAGAAGACACCATTTGTTGTGGCATGGAGAGCCTCAGATCTTTATTTCTATATATATTGGTTGTCACTGGCTTTTGAGATGCCAACCTGGATGCTGTCTTTTGTTCCCTGTAGGTGACTTTCAGTTTAGCTGGCCCATGACTCATTAACATCATTGAGATTGTTGACTCAAATTGAGCTGTGACAAACAATAAAAAGATGACCTTGTATCACAAATGAAGCAAAATAATATGATGATAACTGTGCTTCAGTATAGTGGTGGGAAATTACAACAGGTCTAGGGGGCACTTTGATGTCTCTTGTAATCTCCCAAAGAAATCTACTTCTCATTCTTAAAACAGACATTTAAAAAAATATATTACATAATGCAAGGAGACCTTGAAACTTATTTATGAAAGTAAATTGGTGCCCTTAATATGTCTGTTGTACAGCTGTTGCTGGTATGATGAAACCGTATGGATTTATGCTACCTTGGGCTGCAGGAGACAGGGATATACAGAAGTAATAAATGATTGAAATAGATACAAAATGGATCCTTATGGATTACACACTGGCTAATAATTTTGGCTAGGATCCTCTATCACAGTCTACACTGCATAACTTTACATATACTTAGCTATATATAGCTGAGGCTCTAAGAAAACCTGTTAGTGAATTATGAAGATGTGTAATGGGACATTGGCCAGATTGTCCTGATGCACATCAGCTCTCCCTTGTTAGAGTCCTGATTCACAATGGTCCCAAAGTGCATTGGTCACAGTGCTCAATGGTCCCAATGTGCATTGGGAAGTGCACATTGGTCACTTTTCTGGCTCCCCTACATAGTTATGCAACAGTAGGCTTTTAGCCATTTACTCAATACAGACTTTATGGAACTGTTCAATTCTAATTCCTGAAGATGTAGCCCCCAACAGGATTCCAGCCTTCATTTTAATTTCACTGTGATACAGTACAACCCCCATATCCACAGGACCAGTAGCCACAGTTTCATTTACCCACATCTGAAAAAAATATGTTCTCTCTAGGTATTTTCTAGATCCTCCAGTGCAATTCTATGGTATTCTTCCGGTAGAAGTTGATCATAGATAGAATCGTGCTGAAGGACCTAGAAATCCTAGAGAGGTGTTCTGTCTAGGAATCTCTGGGTCCTCCAGCACAACTTCTGCCAGAAGTCATTTATTTCAGTAGCATTCTCTATTATCCTCCTTTTGATGGGAACTATGGGAACATATCCTCCATGGATATGGGGGATATGATATTAAGTTCTCAGAAGTTGTCCCAACCCAAGTTACAGGTTTGAAATACATAGGACTTTATCACACAGAGAAAAAAGGTGCATAGTGCTATGCTCCTATCAATATTGTGCAATAATGTGAAGATTTTCACGTGACATTGCTATTATAGTGAGATTATCCCATGAATGAAGCAGCAAAATTGTGCCACTTTTTATTAACAGAATAATGGCGACATCACACAACAACGTGTGAAAATCTTTGCATTATTGTGCAATATTGACAGGAGCATAGTGCTATGCTCCTGTCTTTTTTTTGGGGGGGGGGGCATGTGATAAAGTCTATAGAAACAGGCTCTCATATGCACTCCTGACAAATGCTCTTGTAAGCAAGTGGGGATGCATTTAGACTAGTAAATTCACTTGCAAACACACACAGGTGCTATGTACATGGTAACTGCTTTCTACAGATCCAGCTGTTAATTACCCATATCTGAAGAGCTGTTAATTACCAGTTCTTTAGAAGGAGGAATGAATTCTACCCTATTTCTTCATCCCTTCCTAACAGTTGATTGGTGTGATTGGTACTTTGCTAACAGGGCTTCTTATACACAATCTTGACAGCTGCACAAGCTTAGACATGGATTCATTCCAATGTTCTTTAGTATACTGAGAAGATTTACAGAATGATCCCGTGCATGCTACTTATATGTAAACCCCACTGTGTCCAGTAGCTTTTATTCCTAAATTAAATCAGCATAGGATTGTATAAATTTTCACATTAGAATAATAATCGTATATATCAATTAAATGCATGCTTCTTTTTTTTTGTAACCTTCGTAGCTTTTTCTCAAGAAGTCTCTTTTTGAACCTTCATTGTTCATGTACAAATCTTTCCACTTCATTTTATTTCACTTTCAGTGAGAACTTTGCCATTAGGTGTGCTGAATCGAAAATATTGTAATAACTTGTGCTGACATTATACAATTTAAGGTCCCAGTGGTTCAGTGGAATTGCTGCCTAACTTTCCATATTCAGAAAATATAACTGCATTTTATCTTCGGGGGTTTATTGTATCCATTTTAGTATTTTAACCTTTGTCATTTGACTCATTCAACTTTATGCATTCTGCTGCTGTTTCTAGGGAAATAGATTTCTTACCTAGGATGTTGAACCTTTTATGGTGTTCTATAATTGTTGCATTTTATTTAAGGATATTATGAGCAACACATAAGTCTGCCGTAACTGGAGGTGTGTTTTTTTTCTGCCTTCCTGTCATTTGAATTAATGCAAATTCTCTAACCATAATATGTTATAAACAGGGCATAAAAAAGTATTCCAAGCGAAACAGAAGCAGAGAACTCCATGATCATGCAATTTCCTCAGATTTATTGCCTGTGAGTCTCTGTGTAAATCCAAGCAATTTCACAAATTGGAAATGGCTCCACCACATTGTCTTGTGTATTTATAAAGGTGCTCATAATTACCAACATTCTTTTTCAGAGCCCTTTAGATATAGTCAGCTCTTATTTATTACATGCTTGGTTTTTTTTTTTTTTAAAAAAAATACATTTTGCACTGAATATGTATCCGTTTGCCTTAGTCAATGTTAAGATTCATTTTGCCATGTGTCAGTGTGATTATCCAGCAGATAAACAGTATTGTGAATAAAAGCCTTTATATACCCCATATTCCTCTCAAATTGAGCTCACTGAAGTTGGTCTTCAGAAACAGGAAGAGAGAGAGAAAGCAAAATATCACACAGTGAGATGGTCTGTTATAAAGGTTCTACAGAGATGGAAAATACGGATGCATTTAATGTTTACCCTTTTCATTTGAAGGAGTTAAAGCTGGGGATGTGGCGATAGGAAGCAATAAAATATATATGCAAACCCTCTGCTGTTCTTATTCAGTACCTTATTCACTAACCAAACTGCTACTTTTCCCCTGTCCCAGTAGGCTCATTTACGACATTATTTTTTTCTTCCTAAGAAGATTATTCCAGCCAATTGGCTCACTTAATGGGTATGATAATGTCACAATGCTAAGTATTCAATCAGATTTTAGCTAATTGATAATGTCACCAAACTGTTGTGAGTGTGGACAATACTTTTTTTTTTAATCAGCAGTGTCACCATCCTGATAGGTAAATACTCCATATCACAACAACAAAGGAAGAAAACTTGTAGCTGTTGGAAGTTTTCCTTTTTTTATTTTTTTAAAGTAATTATAGGGATGTTTTGGTTAATGGGAAGAAACAAGATGGTGAAAGCCATAAAGTTATGTAACACTACATCTGTGGATATACATACACAGAAACTTTAGATGTAATGAATGAAGCTGGTCTATTGGCCTCAAATATCCAGTCAGCCATAATTATTGGAAATATGTATGAATGCTATGCTGTTGGTTCTCAAAAGTAGCTTATGTAATCATGCACACTATAAGCTTACTGCTATTCTTGTAATATCAGGAATCATTGCACCAATCCCTATCCTACTTGCCTTCTTAGCCTTAAAACCAACTGCTAGTGCCAACTAATGTAAACTTGCTAATTGGTAAATCAATACTTAGGCAAATTCATTGGTGCTACAAATATAGGGCCTCGGCAGACGACTAATAGAGTCATCTTGGAGGCTTGGAAGAGGAGGGGCAGACACACGAGCGGCGCCCCTTCCTCTCCCTGAGGTCGCCCTCGGAGTCGCCGGCCCTCCGTACGGCCGGCGCTCCGGGGATGACCTCACACCGCGGTGACTGGACGCGCCGCGGCGGAAAAGACAGCGAAAGTGCGCCCGCCGCTTTTAGGGCGCACTTTCGCTGTCTTGAGGAAAGAGCGCTGATTTAGCGCTCCTTTCAGGGACGCCGCCGGTGCGCCGAGGTGCGGAGGCTGCAGCCCCGCGGCGCGCCGCCCCAGGGCGTCCTGGACGCCCTTGTCTGCTTCCCCCCTAATAGAGTCATCTTGGAGGCCAGGAAGAGGAGAAGCAGCTGCACGCGCGGTGCTCCTTCCTCTTCCTGAGGTTGCCCTCGGAGCTGCCAGCCCTCCGCATGGCCGGTGCTCCCAGGGCAACATCCCGCTGCAGCGTCCGCACACGCTGCGGTGGATAAGTCAGGGAAAGTGCACCCTACGCGTTTAGAGCGCACTTTCCCTGACTTATGAAAGGAGCGCTGTTTTTGCGCTCCTTTCAGGGATGCCGCAGGAGTGCCGTGGTGCAGAGGCTGCGCTCCCGCGGCGCTCTGTCTGGCGGCGTCCTGGAAGCACTCGTGTGCTTCCCCCCATACTCTATTTGGGACTAGCAATTGGAGTTAGCCTTAAAAACTATGGAGTTTCCATCATGTGGTAGGCATTTTGCTAGTCTTGTATATCATCACCATCCCATTTGGGTCTTGAGGTCAACTTGAGAGGTCCTCCTGATGATACTACATGCTTCTAGGGCAGGGGTAGGCAACCTTTCCCCTTTAAGGGCCGAGGGACTTCAGCTCCCAGAATCCCAGGAGCTATTGGCCAACATGGGACTATTGACCAACATGGCTGAGGCTTCTGGGAGCTGAAGTCCCTTGGTCCTTAAAGGGGAAAGGTTGCCTACCCCTGTTCTAGGGTCTGATCTGCTGCCATTCAGTGCAGGAGATTTATTGTGGTTAAGAGATGTAAATCATCACTAATTTTCTTCTTGAAGGAAGCAACAAATAATTTTAGTATTTTTTTCCTGCTGCAAGAAAGTCTTTGAAAAACCACACAGTTTAAGGCTATACTTTACATGAAGTTTCTGCATCATTGTTTTTCATTGAAAGCTTCCTTTTTTTGTGCAGGAAGAGCATTTTCTATGCTGTGCATTCAACAATTATTCTCATTAGGGTTTCTCAACACTCAAAAAACAATTCTATCATTTTAAAACAAAAAAAAATCAAATATTATTGCATTAATATTGACTGGACAGCACTCTGTTTGTGACGTAGGTCCACCTGACCCTTTAATATGCACTATTTCATCATTATGGAGGTTGTTATTCTTTTTCACTCTCTGCAATGTCCAATGTGCCCCCCTGGACTTACTGTTGCAATGCAATAGCATGCACACACACATACTACATAGCCATCCCATTGCAGGTGAAGAGTGGAGAGGATCAGAGAGGTATCTGGCTAAACATCAGACATAGTCTAAGGACATTATTCACTAAGGTCTTCCAGAGGTCTTACCGGCAACAAAATGGCAATGCAGGGAGGATCTCTGACAGTACAACAATATGTCCTAGGGGTGGAGATATGTGGGGAGAAGTAGCAGAGTTACATGTGCAGAACTCTTATGCTACTCTCAACTAGGTAGGATTTTGGCCAACATATTGATGTGACAATATATGTGCCAAATCCCTTTACCCAGGCAGGTCCTAACACTTCAGTCCCCTAGGAGTCCTGCCCTCACCCTGCTCTTGTTCTTCCAATTCTCATCTTTCTTGGATTTGGTTTCTGGGGATCCAGGTGACCTCAGTGTGGACAAATTTGCATATTAGCTTTGTGTAAGTATGACCACCTCTTGATTCAGGGTGAAAGAAGTTTGTCTGAGTCAGAATTAACAAAATATCAAGATAACTAATGTGATTTATTGTATTCTGTAGAACAGTGAATGCATTTAAAAGTTCCAGTACTTAGTTGCAACCATATAGTAACAGTCAACCTGAGTTATGTCAGGCCTTGCCTTTCACTCAGTTCTGGCAATCAATACACATTCACTCCCCACTGACTCATCCAACTATCTTATCCAACTGCCAGGTCTCAATAAAACTAGTATAGTTTCTCCTCTAATATTAGATGCACTCCAAAACTGTTAACTTTGGGGTGCATGTTAAAGTCTAATCTGTTATTTGTAAACATTCCTAGTATGGGAGGCTAGGCTGTCCCTGCCACTGCCACTGCTTTTCTTTCACTGCTTGCAAAGACTTTTTTTTCCAAGCAGGCTTTTAATATGTAATCAGTTTCAGGGAGACTTCTTATTGGTGGGTGTGCTGTGCTTATCTATGCTTTTAACTTTTGCATTTTGTAACATAATTTTATGTTATTTAAATGAAATTATTTTAATTGTTTTTAAAATTATATTGGCAATTTTAAACCAATTTTATCTGTGAGCCACCTTGGGTCCCACTCCAGGAGAAAGAAGGCATATAAATAAAACAATAATAATTTTAAAAATTTAGATTACTGTCCAATGTATGGTTAATGTAAATATTGGGCCTTGCTTCCTGTAGGTACTGTTTCACACTGTATGTTTCATTATGATTGTACACTGCTTTGAAATTTTCAAATGAAGTGGTTTGTAAACAGCCACAAATAAATATTATCCTCATGCTGTCATTTTAGAAGCTAAAATGTCTGCACGTTTTGAATAGATATTCCTTTTACCTAAAACAGGAAGAAGTGAATCAGATTTAGGGGGGAAGCAGACGAGGGCGTCCAAGACGCCCTGCGACGGTGGGCCGCGGGACTGGAGCAGTCGCACCACGGCGTACCGTCGGCACCTCTGAAAGGAGCGCAAAAATAGCGCTCCTTTCAGAAGTCAGTGAAAGTGCACCCTAAAAGCATTGGGTGCACTTTCACTGACTTTTCCGCCGCAGCGCATGCAGTTGCTGCGGCGGGAGGTTGTCCCCGGAGCACCGGACGTGCGGAGGGCTGGCGGCTCTGAGGATGACCTCGGGAAGAGGAAGGGGCGCCGTGTGTGTGGCTGCCCCTCCTCTTCCTTGCCTCGGAGATGGCTCAATAAGCCGTCTGCCGAGGCCCTTAGTGTTTGTCCTAGAAAAATTCCAACATCTTTTTCTTACCAGTATCTTCTTCCCCATTTTTTTATTCTTCAGAGATTTCACAGATTCAGTATTATGCAGATATTCCATAAATAAAAATAAAATAAAAGCATTAATTTGCAAACTCTCAATCTGTTGCAGGTGTTGTGCAGTGAGAATGCCAGAGTGATGAGAACAAAGTCTTAAATAGATATGATTGGAAGATATGAGGACTAAGGGAGGAAGCAGACAGGCGGCTCTGGGCCGCCCCGGGAAGCTGTGCTGTGGGGCCGAGGTATCCCCACACCTCGGCCCCGCAGTGCAGCTTCGCAGCCCCTGAAAGGAGCGCTAAATTGCAATATTTGCAATTGGAGTTTGCAATATTGGTGGATATGGGAGAAAATTTTATTAAGTGGATAAAATCGATATATCAAAACCAAGAGGCAACTTTGTTGATAAATGGAGAAGAATCTAAAAGTTGTTATATTCAAAAGCAGGGGTAGGCAACCTGCGGCCCGGGGGCCGGATGCGGCCCCATGAGGCCTTTGAACCGGCCCCAGGCCGGTCCTGCCCCCCCGCCATGATGATATTGATTATTGTTGTTATTACTTGTTCTTGGGGTTTTCTTGGCAAAATCTCCACAGCGGTTTTGCCATCGTGGCTTTTCTGGGGCTGAGAGAGTGTGCATGCATATTTTTACATTTTATTTTATTTTATTTTTATTATTTTTATTATTTTATTATTTTGCTTCGGCCCGCCAATTGTCTGAGGGACAGCAACCCGGCCCCAAGCTCAAAAAGGTTGCCTACCCCTGTTCAAAAGGGAGTAAAGGCCTAAGCAGACTGCCAGAAATAGTGCACATTAAATTGAGGCACTGCCCTGGCTCAGTGCTAGGGAATCATGGGAACTGTATTTTTTTCTGGGACATTGAGCCTTCTCTGTCAGAGAGCTCTGGTGCCACAATAAATTACAGTTCCCATGATTCCCTAGCACTCAGCCAGGGCAGTGCCTCAATTTAATGTGCACTATTTCTGGCAGTCTGCTTAGGCCCTAAGACAAGGTTGCCCTCTATCCCCATTGTTATTCATATTAAACTTGGAAATATTAAACAACAAAATTAGGGAAGATAAACTGATACGAGGAACAAAAATTAAGGGAGAAGAATTTAAGTTAAGAGCCTTTGCTGATGATCTTATGGGCCTAAGCAGACGACTAAAACAGTCGTCTTGGAGGCCCGGAAGAGGAGGAGCCACCGCACGCGCGGCGGCCCTTCCTCTTCCTGAGGTCGCCCTGAGCGCTTCCGGGCCACCGCACGCCGGACACGTTCAGGGCGACCTCCCTCCACAGCGTCCGGACGCGCTGTGGAGGATAAGTCGCAAAAAGGGCGCCCGCCGCTTTTAGGGCGCTCTTTTTGCGACTTATGAAAGGAGTGCCTTTTTGGCGCTCCTTTCAGGGTCGCCGGGGAGGCGCCGCGGTGAGGCTGCCATAGCCCCGCGGCGCTCCGGACCAGGGCGCTCCAAACGCCCTGGTCTGCATCCCCCCTTATGTTATCAATAACAAACCCAATGGATAGTATGGATCAATTATTAAAATTATTTATACAATTCAGTGAAGCATCAGGTTTAAAAATAAAGAAAGAAAAAACAACAATGGTATTAATGAACATTATGAAAGAAGAAAGGGAAAAATTAATTGAGAGGTCCAATTTTCAAGAAAAAAAATGTAAAATACCTGGGGATAAATTTCACAACTAAAAATTCAGGATTATTTAAAAATAATTATGAAAAAATTTGGAATGAGATTTAAAAAGATTTGGATAGATGGGGGAACTTCAATTTATCTTGGATGGGAAAAGTCTCAACTATTAAGATGAATGTGCTTCCAAAAATTCCTTTTCTGTTTCAAAATATACCTATAATTACAAACGATATACCTTTTCAAAAATGGACAAAAGATTTATCCAAATTTATATGGGGCCAGAAAAAAAACAAGTGTCAAGAAAGAAATGCAGGATGAAAGTTCTAGGGGAGGATTGGGATTACCAAATTTAAATTTATATTACTATGCATGCAGTCTAAATTCAATAGTTGATTGGATTAAATTAGAAAAGGGAAAAAAAATAAAATTGGAAAGGTACGATAACATGTATGGTTGGCATGGGTACTTAATTTATGAAAAAAAATCAAAGTGCATAGGGACTTTAATGACCATTACTTGAGAAGATCGTTATTAAGAATATGGCAGAAACTCAAAGGTAAATGGAATAACAATATACCTAGGTGGATTTCCATAAATGAAGCCTTTTTGAGGAATGATAAATTAAATAAAGATAGATGGGTAATGTATAATGATATTTTACAAGGAGAAGGGAAAAGTATGAAGATAAAAATGAGAGAACAACTAACTGAGGAAGGATGTATATGTAATTGTTTCATGTATTGACAAATAAGAGAAAGATTCTTAATGGATATTAAAACTAAAAAATATTGGAGTAATGGATAAAGAATTCGAAGAAATAATTGCTTTAAAGGATAAACACAGAATATCAAACTTTTATAAGATGATATTAAAAATGGAAATGGAAACAGAAGTGGTAAAAGTACATATGGTTAAATGGGCACAAAATATAGGAGAAAATATAGAAATAGATCAATGGACAAAATGTTGGGAGAAAAGACTAAAACATACCTTAAATTATGATATTCGAGAAAACTTTTACAAAATACAATACCGATGGTATCTTACACCCTATAAATTGGTGAAAATAAGAATAGATAAAAAGAATATATGCTGGAAATGTGAAAAGGAAGTGGGTACTTTCTACCACATGTGGTGGAAGTTCCAGGAAGCAAAAAGATATTGGAAATCTATAAATAAAGAAATAAGTAAAATTTTAGAAATTGAAATAATGCCCTATCCTAAGATGTATTTACTAGGTATAATAGAGGATGAAGAATAGGAGAAAAATTATGGGAAATTGTTATTTTATTTGATAATAACAGCATGAATAAACTACGCAGCAAAATGGAAATCTAAAGAAAGTCCTTCAAAGACTGGCAAATAAAATTGTACAGTATAATGGAGAATGATAAACTCTCCAGTCTAATAAAAGGCAGAGAAATGAGTAAATATAAAAAAGAATGATCACCACTACTGAGGTATTGGCAACAAGAGAAAATAGGTAATGTTGTTTTGGATTTGGATTAAGAGAAAGTAGAGTTCTTTTTAAAATGTAAAAAATAAGAAGAATCAAAAAACAAAATAGGATGAACAATATCGGAAGTCTGCATATATATAAGTGTGATGTCAATTAGATATACAATATTTAAGAAGTATTTTTATAGAATATAAAATAACAAGACATGGAGAATGATGGAAGAACTGTTTGTTGTTTATATGTTGTTTCTATATTTTTTAAGTTTGTCTAATGTTTTATGTTTGTTTAATGTCTTATATTGTATGTTAGTCTGGTGTTAATATATATAAATGTATGTATGTATATATATGTTAATGTTGAATTAGTTATGTGTTGTTGTTGTTTTTGTATTTTAAAAAAAATAAAAATTAAAAAAATAACAGGTCCTGTGCAGGTGCACAGGGATGCCGAACTTCAGTCACCTTTGTACACAGAGAGTGACAGACTGTATACTAGCCTATGACTAGATGTTTTCCTGCGCAAATGTGCAGGTGTGGAGAGATGTTCCTGCGCATGTGCGCATGCGTTTGAGAGAACAAAAAAAAATTAATGCAGCCATTGCTGGCCCATGCAGTTGCTTCATCTCCCTTTGCAGCATCCTTGGGGCTGGCAGTGAGGCTGCTGGGGCTTCAATACAGTCTCAGAAAAGCTGCATTGACTCCCCCCAGTGCGGTTGCTCCATCCCCATTTAGGGCAACCTCAGGTCAGCCAATGCAGTTGCTGAAGCCTAGAGAAAGGACAACTTCAGGTCACCTTTTCCTGCCCGTCTGCATAGCCCCTATGTTCTGTGCTTTTAGGGCATTAAAATCTCTTCAGAGTTTCAGTGAAAGTGAGAAACAGTGTGACTGACTTTAGCTGAAGTCTTGGTATCACTTGCTTAGAATAGCAATGAAGTATGTCAAAGGGCAGTCATTCCTAGAGCTCGAGCTTCTCCAGTATTCTTGCACACAGATTTCCAAGCTGTACTTTGAAACCTATATGGAAGCCAGCATCCTTGATCCATTCAAGGACCCATTGTTGTACAGACCCTGGAGGTTGAAGAGAAGATCATTACACATATTACTTGTCTGCTGACTTAAGCAGAATGAAATTATCTGTTCTTTCAAGGCAACAACAGCTCCACTTTGTAGTCAAGACCTGAGGCACCATGATCCATGAGCCTTCTTTCTTTAAACCACAATTATTAACAATGCCAATAGTGAGTGCCCAGAAACTCCACTTGCTTTTTAATGCTTTTATTTAAAAATAAAATAAAAATCTAGATAAACCCTGTTATAGTGACAGTGAGTACCTGACAAGCTGGATCTGTATACAAAGAAATCAGTTTTGGTAACATTTGAAGATTGTCTCATATAAATAAAACACTGAAATAAGTATTGAACCCATCTCACTGCAAATATAGACAAATTATGAATACATTATTTTCAAGGATGCTGCTGGGAGTGTGCACTGTTTGCTGTTTTGCCATTAAGCAAAGCTTCATTGCTTTATGCTTGATCTAGAGATCAGAGAAGAATAATTTTTGTCAAGAATTCCTATTCCACTTATTGACAACAATAATTTCTTTTTCTTTTCTTTTTCAGATTTGACTGAATATCTATCAACTACCAATCAACACAGTCCATTTTCTTTTTAGATCCATTTATTATATTTATTTTGGACCAATATTTCTGTCTTTGTGTGGAAGATGGCAGGTTAGAATCAAGTTGCCAGTCTGATGTTCCTAAATAAAGAGAAAGCATTATCGTACATCTTATAGGAAGAAGCATGGGTCTGTTGCTATAGGTAGATGTCTACAGCATTGAGTGAGGATAAAGAAGTGTCTGAAGTACTGGAACCAGTACAAGATACTCACTTCAAACTGCCATATTCAGGTGCATCTACACTGTAGAAATTATTAATTTGACACCACTTTATATTCTGTAGCTCCATCCTATGTAATCTTAGGTTTGTTGCTTTATAAGGTCTTTAGCCTTCTTTGACAAAGAGTGCTAGTGCCTCACAAAACAACAGATCCCAGGATTCTGTAGGATAGAGCCATGACACCATTAAAATGTTGTCAAACTGCATTATTTCTACAGTGTAGATGCACACAAAACCAGTAGCTTATGAACACAGGCCCTGGACTGGGAAGGAGTTAAATTAAACAATGAATCATATAAGAGAAAGAGGACAATAGATTTCACCTTAGAGCATCCACAGCTCACTAAATTAAATGGGGACAATAAACTCCAAAATCCACAAAACAATGATACCTTTATTGGGCCAACCAAAATATAAAAATACATGTTGCTAAGTTTCAATGCCCACTGGCTTCTTCATCAGAGAAATATGTTAAAAATCATACAAGTGAAAAATTATGACAATGTTAGTCACAAGCCTGCACTTTGTCATGATGTGGCTGTTTTCAGTTAAGGTGGTAGTGGAGGGAGCATCATGCAGGTGGGCCCCTCCTCCTTTTGGCCATGTGGGTACTCCAGGAAACAACAAAACATTAAATTCCATTATCAAGACAAAAAGAGATGTTCCTCTTGAGCATCTAAATAGGCATAATTATGAGGTATGGAAATTCAAGATGGAGATGCTGTTAACTTATTGATGAGTATTTGAAGTGCTGTGATCTGCAAGTCTATTACAGATTAGTGATTTCAAGTTCCCAGCTGCCCCATAATATCAACATATATAAGAGGCTCCAGATAACACTTTAGTTTCAGGAAAGCCATATTTTCCATGCATCTGAACTATGATGTGCCTAACCCGGAAACTAAAACTGGTGCAAAACATGGCAGCCAGGTTAATCACAGGAACATCTAGGAGGGAGCACATAACACCTGTGCTTAAATCCCTCCACTGGCTGCCGATTGGTTTCCGGGCGCAGTACAAGGTGTTGGTTTTGACCTTTAAAGCCCTACATGGCTTGGGTCCATCTTATCTCAGGGACCGCCTCTCCCCGTACGATCCCCCCCACACCCTTCGGTCCTCTGGGAGGAATCTGTTACAGCCAATAAAAATCAGGCTGTCTCAGACCTCCCAGGGGCCTTCTCTGCAACCGCTCCCAGAGTTTGGAATGACCTGCCGGACAAGATACGTCTCATTACTACTCTTGCTGCTTTTAAAAAGGCAGTAAAGACGGATCTCTTCTGTCAGGCCTTCCCAGAATAACAGCTGTCTGTTGGGAGATGAGTTTTTATCCTGTTGGCATAACTGATTCCTTGTTGTTGTTTTATTGTTTTATGGCATAGTTACATTTTAACTTTTTTTTGGTTTAATTCTGTTTTAAGGGGTTGGGAGGGTGGATTGTGGGATGAGGGAATGTTTTAACTTTGTTTGTTTTTAAATACTGTAACCCGCCCCGATTGCCACGCAGAGGGGCGGGCTATAAATAAATAAATTATTATTATTATTATTATTATTATTATTATGACACCAAGGCCCCAACCGCATATAAAGTAAACCCCCATGCAGTTTAACCTTAGCACCCCAATAACTAAAAATCCTTCCTCTTGCCTTTTCCCCCTTCCAGTATGGATAAAAATGTAAAGTTCATTTGGGTGTCAAACTCAACAGGCAGCTCACAGTTTTGTAATGTTTAGTTGACCCTAATAAATGTATCACGATACAATATATTCTGGTTCAATGTTGTTATGTTGTCAAAGGGGCTATGATGATGGGCTTGTCTTTGATGCATGGATGGAATCATGTCCCACACAGAAACAGCCACCTCAATAAGAATAAAGCAACTGAAAAGCATTAGAAAGAAAGATGGTCTTTTTACAGAGCTACTTGATAACCAGAGTAAAGCTTCTGGTAGGAGTTTAGTGTGAATGGGCTTTTAGCTGCTGCTTTACGTTCACTGTTTAAAAATCCTCCCAGTTCTGTGTTTAGTTCTTGGTAACCAACAGAGCAATGCTATTGAAGTGAAGCAATATATTTACAAAGGTGATCAATAGCATGATTAACTTGGTAAAGTAGAACGCTGATCAATCTTCCTATTGATCAGTTTAACAAATGCATTAGAGTGTCCATGTAGAATAGCTACATGTGTCAGTGGCAGAGTACATGAGCATTGAACTGGGCAAATTGTCTTGCTATGGATGCACATAGTATTGGACTGAAGAAGAGCCAAAGGCATCACAAACTTGTGCATGTGTGTGTATGTTTTAGTGAATTTTTTTTATTTTTCCCTGTCATAGTTCTGTGTCAGTCTTCAGAGTGGTTGGTAGAATTTCAGAGAAAAGTAAATATCAATATAAAGGCAAAATATTATCTTCTAACACAAAAATCTCAGAACAACAACAAGAACAACCAGCAATCAAAATCTGAACAAAAACTAGTCCAGACCATTCAAGAAGTATGGTAGAATTAAACATTGTTTTTCTGGTACTAAAAAGATTTCAGCATGGGTGATAGCCAAGCACCAGCATACCCTCAGGGGATACCAAAGTCAAATGGGAAAATGTAAACCTTCCTGAATGATACTGTTAAATGGTACTCTTTCTCTGGAGTACCTGCCCACATTATTTGTTTTGTGGGAGTCATTTTAACTTGAGGTAGACATTCTCAATGTTCACATAATGCAAAGGTTAAGAAGTTCCTGTCTCTCATGTTTGTCCCTCATTTTAAAATGCAGCCTCTGTGGCTGTGTTGTGGTAAAAAAAAAGTTGTGGGAGAGAGGAGAGATTCAGAGGATGATATGTAGTATGTACTATATAGGCTCATGTATAGAATTTTTAGTCAAAACATTAACCCAAAAAACTAGGGTCAACTTATCCATGGGTTCACAGTAGGTACTATCATTTAATTCATAAACAAAAAGGAACCATCTCCTTTTCTGAGCAGAGTGGTGAAAGGCAAGAGTTTAGTCCACCCTGGGAGTACCTAAAAGAAGCAAGGGCCCCCCTCTACTCTCTCTGCTGCAGTGCTGCTTATGAACCTTTTGAATGCCTGAGTGAGAAAACAGCAGTGGTGGCAGCTTTTTGGTACTTTCTCTCAAAAGAGAACTGGGCTTTGAAGGATATGAATAAGACAGTTGTATATGTTTGGGGTGAAGCAGATGGGGCAAAGAGAGTAGCCAGAAGCCACTCCAACCCTGATTGTTCCAGGACCATGGTGACTGGATGCCAAAGGCCCAAAGCCCACAGCTACCATGGTCCCCAACAGGCAACAAAGATTAAAGTTGAGTGAAGTTTCGCTGTCCAGCTATTCATTTCTCCAAGCTGAAAGCAGCAGCTGTGTGTGGAAGGATTTTTCCTGTCTGCAGCAAGTTTCTTCACAGACCATCTTCTGGGCATTTCTGTCTATGCGCTTCAACTCTGCATGTGTGTATGCTAGAATCTACCTGTCTGCACACTCCAACACATGTTACAGCCCAGTGTGCACATAGACAATGACTGAGTGGTTGTGAGTGTTCCAGAATTGCCAGTGGTGTGCTGCTGAATCCACAGAGGGCAAAGATGAAGTCATGAAACTGAGTGAATTAAAGTGTTTCTCACTGTCAGTGCTATTGTCAGTGTGCCGGGGATTATCAAGTTTCCACGTGTGTTAGCTGCTTGCCCGGGCTCTTGACAGTTTGCCCAGAAGTCTACCCATGTCTGTTTCTTGCTGACACAGAGCAGGAAAATGGAAACAGCTGTTAGATTTCAGAAGCTGAGTGAAACAAATTATGCTTCTTGGAAAATCTATATACAAGCTTTACTGATAAAACAGGACTTATGGGACATTGTGCAAAATCAACCAGATCCAACAGACGAATCTCAGATTGATGAGGATTGCAAGGTGAGGGCTTCCATTGTTCTAGCCCTAGAAGCTAGCTGAATCATATCAGTGAAAAGGAGACAGCTTTTGATGTGCGGCATGCCTTGGAATGAGTTCATCAGCCCGACGGAGCCTTATTTAAGATGCTTTGTTGTAGAAAACTGTATGTCTGTAAGTTGCAGGAGGTTGCTTCTGTGACTACTCATCTGGAGAAAATGCAAAGTTTGTTTGCAGAGTGCAGCAGCAAAGACAATCAGATCGAGGAGTCTCAAAAGGTCTTCATACTCCTGAGCAGCTTGACCAGTGAGTGGAACTTTTTGATGTATGGTCTACAGGGAGTCACCGAGGCAGATCTGAGGATTGAGCTTGTGGCTTCAAGAATCCTGGAGGAGATCCACAGATGTCACTTTGAGGCAAGATCCAGGGAAGCTGGGAAAACAAGCTGGAGGCAACCAACCAATGAGATGTTCCAGGAGGGGAGTGCTGCCATCTGCAGGACTAAGCGGTGCTTTTCCTGTAGAGAGACTGGGCATTTCACAAAAGACTGTCCAAGAGTCTCTGCAGCAAAAAGGGATGGTCTTCACAGAAGAGAAAGCCCCAGGAAGGGAGGGGGGTTGTTTCTGCTGTGGAGGGTGTTGTGAGTGGGAAAAAGGGAGACCCTGTCTGGATTTTAAACAATGGATGTTCTCATCACATGGTAAGAGAAGGGGAGACTACAGAACCCAAAACCAGCATCAGTACACACAGTGATGTTTGCTGATGGTGAATCTAGTAGAGTGGAGTTTAAAGGGTCTGTATTTATCCCAGGGCTGGGGAAAACATTTGGTAATGTTTTGTGTGCACCTAGACTGCAGAATTCCCTTGTCAGTGTGGCATCCCTAACCAATGATGGGTTGAAATCCGTTTTAAGGGGGATGAAGGAGTAATCTCCAAGGAGGGGGCAATATGTGGTAAAGATGTAAAGAAAAATCAGGTATGCCACATGGTGGCACAGGTACAGTGTGGCAGTGTTATAAACAAACCATTACATGAAAATTGTGCACACTATTTTCATAGAGTAATGGGGTACACAGGTTTCAAAGGTTTGAGAAACCTAGAGAAAGTATGCCCAGATTTCAAGGTGGAGCAATGCAACAGCTACCTTGATTGTGCAGTGTGCAAAAGGGTGAAAGTCAAGGCTTACCTGGTTGTAAAAGTAAGCAAGTGTGCCACCCAGAGGCCTTTTCAGGTGGTACATGCAGACTTGTCAAGACTGCACCAATTTAAGAGTATGGAGACAACAAGTTTATCCTGCTTGTAGTGGACCGACACACCCAGTATTCTTTTGTTGCCTTGTTAAACACCCAGAGTGAAGCTGCTGATCAGGTCAAAAAGTGGGTCAATGCTATTGAGCAGTTTTCCTACAAGGTGGGCACTTTTGTGACCAATAGGGGTGGAGAGTTCCTTGCCGAAAGTCTGCAGCAGTGGTTCAGGCAAAATAGATTTAGCACAAAATCACCAATCTGGCTTGCCCAGCCAAGGATGGTTTGATTGAAAGGTGAATTGGCTTGATCAATCAAATGAGGGATTGCATGCTAGAAGATGTTGAGGCACCACCAAATTTGTGGGCAGAAGCCACAAAGGTTGCATGCCATACCATTAACAGGATATGTTGTTGTGCAGTCAATTAGACACCATATTTCCTTTTAAATGGTAGAGCACCCAATTTAAAGTACTTGAGGGTTTGGGGGCAGTTTGCCTCAGTACTGATTCCTCCTCAGTTCCGGAGGAAAAATGAACCAAAGAGCCAGAGGTTAATGTCCGTGGTTTATGAGGGGAATAGCTATAGATTCCTATTGGGTGGTGGCAGAGTCCTGTACTCAAGGAGTACAAGGTTTGAAATGCATGCTGGATGGGAAAAGATCCACAGTAAGCAGATGTTTTTGTAAAGTTGGGCAACACATAATCTCAGAGTGGTGACAGAGAAGGCCCCCTGCAAGGTCTGTGACAACCTAGTTTTCATAGGCAGTAGCAGGTTCCTCCCAGAAGACCAAAGTGCACAGGGTGGTGGTGGTGGATCATATGGGAAGAGGCGGTCCTGAAGATAAGTTGGACCCAAGCCATGTAGGGCTTTAAAGGTCAAAACCAACACCTTGTACTGTGCCCAGAAACTAATTGGCAGCCAGTGGAGAGACTTCAGCACTGGAGTTATGTGCTCTCTCCTGGATATTCCCATAACCAGCCTGGCTGCCATATTTTGGACCAGTTGAAGTTTCTGGGTTAGGCCCAAGGGTAGCCCCATGTAGAGCGCAATACAGAAATCCAAACGTGAGGTTATGAGAGCATGTACCACAGTTTCAAGATCCCTCATGTCCAGGAAAGGGCGCAGTTGGCATATCAGCTGAAGCTGATAACAGGCACTCCTGACTGTCGCATTCACCTGACTAATCATGTGAAGCGACGAATCTAGGAGCACCCCCAGACTGTGAACACAGTCCTTGGAGGAGAGTGTGACTCTATCCAGGACTGGAAGGTGTATTCCCAAGCCTGGTTTTGGGCCCATCACTGTTAGTACCTCCATTTTGTCTGGATTCAGGGGGGTTGCAGACTGCCAGAAATAGTGTGAATTCAGTCCACTTTTAGGGTTAGGGTTAGTGCTAGGGAATCATGGGAACTGTTATTTTTCTGAGACATTGAGCCTTCTCTGTCAGACAACTCTGATGCCACAATAAAATACAGTTCCCATAGTTCCCTAACTCTAACCCTAACCCTAAAAGTGGACTGAATTCACACTATTTCTGGCAGTCTGCAACCCCCCTCAGTCTCAATCTGTTTTTCCTCATCCAATCCATTACTGCCTTAAGACAATCATTGAGAGGAGAGACACCATCTGAGGTCTGGGAAGATGATTGGGTCATGGAGAGATATATCTGGGTGTCATCAGCGTACTGAAGACACCGTGCTCCATGCCGCCAAATGATCTCTCCCAGCGGCTTCATATAGATATTAAATAGCATGGCATCTTGTTCCTTGCAACTGTTGTAAATTGCATCTCTTGTTGATTATTTCTGTTTCAGCACAGCAGCAGAAACATTCTATATTGAAGTCTAGTTCTGTGTATCAGCCATCAGGAGGAGTCCATTTGGAGTTCTATAGTTTCAGTTTAGGATACTTGGATAAATTTAAATGCACAAAATGAAAGCAGTACATGCTAAAATAATAATACAAATACCAGCAACTATGGGTGGAGACATGTTCTTGGTGCCTAACTTGAGAAATCTGGGGTCCTTTCACACTGAATAGTCCCCACTCTATGATTCCACTTTTTCTGCCATGGTTGCATCCTGTGGAATCCCAGGGACCATAGTTTGAGAAGCATCTAGACAAGCTGTCTGGTTAAGCATCCTGAATACCCCTCCCTAAGCTGCAAATCTTGAATTTCATATGATGGAACCATGGCAGCTAAAGTGTAGTGTAAATTGGCCCCTGGTATGCACATATGTAATCAGGTTACTTGTTTTGAATCTATATTGAAACCCTTGGCTAAACGAATGGTTGTCATACTTTCATCATGTCTAAATGACACAGTCTTTTTCCCTTCCTCTTGTATATTGGTGAAATTGTACTGTCATTTGGCAGTCAGGGCTCTTGTATATTACAATTTGCAAAGCACCTAGTCTCTTGAATGTCCTGTTGTTGCTATTGTTGTGTACTTCCTCTGTGGTGCCAAAACAGACATTCCAAAGCAGTATGATACAATTTTTACTGAACAGTCTATTCAGTATTATACAGTCAACACAGTGTCAGTGAATGATGGTGAGAGTTTGTCTCACTTTTCCTCCCATTGATATCTGGGGACATTTGATTTATTCAAGTTTCTCACTTTTATCAGGGCGGCGGCGGCGGCGGCAAGAGTGAGAAGCCGCGCCGCGCTCCAGGGCCACACCTGCGCCTCCTCCCTCCCTCCAGCGGTGCAAGCGGCGGCGGCCAAGCGGCTGGAAGAGCCGGGCCTTGAAAAGGCCCCAACGAGCCCTCCTTTGGTGGCGGCGGCGGTGGTAAGAACGGGAAGCCGCGCCGCGCTCCAGGGCCACACCTGCGCCTCCTCCCTCCCTCCAGCGGCGCAAGCGGCGGCGGCCAAGCGGCCGGAAGAGCCGGGCCTTGAAAAGGCCCCAACGAGCCCTCCTTTGGCAGCGGCGGCAAGAACAGGAAGCCGTGCCACGCTCCAGGGCCACACCTGCTCCTCCTCCCTCCCTCCAAGCGGTGCAGGCGGCGGCGGCCAAGCGGCTGGAAGAGCCGGGCCTTGAAAAGGCCACAACGAGCCCTGAGTAACGCGGGGCAAGCCTGGGCCCCACCCACCCCCAGAGGCTTCTTTAGGCCCGTTGGGGCCAGAGAGAGGCAGCGGACCAGCGGCGACGCCCGTGTGGGACAAGTCTGGGCCTCACCCATCCCCCAGAGGCTTCTTTAGGCCCGCTGGGGCCAGAGAGAGGCGGCGGAGTAACGCGGGGCAAAAGGCTTCTTTGGGCCCGTTTGGGTTTGGTTTAAGTCTTTACATTTTTTTTATATTCATTTTATATTTTATACTCTTATCCTATTACACTGTGAGTTTTGAAGTTCCCCCTTCTGTGTTGTTAACAATTGTTTGTTATTCTTACTGTCTTGGAATAACCATTAAAATGGGCACTAAAAAACGTTCTAGAACAAGCCCTGATATAAATAAACATAATAAGATCGACGATCTATTAGCTAATGAGAAAACCCCAAGCTTCCCAACCATACCTGTAAACTCTAATCTGGAGTTTGCAATTCCAACTGCTAATAGATTTCTTCCTTTGGATAAAGAAAATGAACTTTTATCTGAGCATACAGTATCTCCCGGAAATGAGACAGTGGTCTCTTGTGAAGATGTGTCCCTAGAGCTAAATGAGTCCATTTGGGGAAAACTGACAGATATAGAAAAGAAACACTTCACTAAACAACAACTAAATCCTCCTGATTTTGTGACTAAACAGTGTCTTTTGACAGCCCATACTGTTATCTCAATTTATGAACGACTAGGGAAGATCATGCACCAGGTGGAGCTTCTCAAACACTCTATTGAGACCTTTAAACAGAAACAGATAGTGATAAAGGAAAACCAGGATGATATCAATAGAGTAACATCTAGTAAAATGGGGAATCTCAATATATGTGACTCTAGGGGTAACTTATTATCTAAGGAGAAAGGAAAAAGAGATTGTACCAGGGCTTTACAAGTGAATCAAGTTGTGTTGGAAATTGCCCATAATAGAATAAACAATGGCAGATGGGGGTCAAAAAGAATTATTAAATCCTCGTTGAGCCAATTATTACAGGTACCCTCTTATGATATTGACATCCTCACTGTGGAATGGCTACCTAGCATACTAGCTCATAAGCGTATTTTGTTAACCTTTGATCAATCTACAATTCCTCTTATGTTGATAAAAATGAAACCTTTTCTATATAATTTCCGAATAATTCCAATACAGGTTTTTCGAGGTCAAACAATAGCTCCTTTATTTCTTTATAGGCATAATAGTGAGGAACTTACTGAGCAAAATAAGACCCGCTTGACACTTTCTAAAGAAACTCCCAAAGAAACCATATTAGAGCTAGGTTCAATTAAAATTTCCAACATCAGGACTGAGAGTCAACCCACAGAAAAACAAATTATAGATTCAAGGAATATAATAACTAATGTAGAACAAAATGACTCTATTGTTAGAGTGGACGATCTGAAAAGTATGTTGCTCACCACTAAAGATCTGGCCTTACCATTGTTGAATTTAATACCCTCTGTAGAAGCCCCCGATATAGAGAGGGTTCCGCCCAAGAATCTTATTGACACCTTATTATCAATGAATGAGAAAGATTTTACAATTACAACTTCAATGCAACCCTTAGAACCCACGAGAGCTAATATTACATCTGCCCAACATGAATTATCCAGCAGTTCAAAAGTCATAGCTCAAACAGAAATTTTGGATATTGGCGATGATAAGGCCTTGATTACATCAACTTGACAATTAAATTTGTTAAGTTGGAATATTATGGGCTGGGGAAATAAATTCTATGATGCAGATTTTGTAAACTATCTACAAAACTTCAAAATTCTTTGCCTACAGGAGACATGGGCTCCCGAAACTAATTTACCATCTTTACATGGATTCCAAGCATTTTCTGTTCCTGCAGTTAAAACCTCCATAAGAGGTCGTGGAAGTGGTGGACTTACAATATTCATTTCAACTGATTTACATGCTGAGATCCACCCAATAACTAGTATATCTCCGCAATATATACAAGTGTTGTTTATTAAGAGCAAGTATTTTGATTCTGTAATTTGTATAAACATCTATTTCCCGCCTAAATTAGCAAAGAATGTAGGCCCTAACAATATCTGGGATGGCTTATCTGAAACCTTGACCTCTCTGGAAAATCAATACCCCTCTATAAAGTTATTAATGTGTGGAGATTTTAATGCTAGAATTGGAAATGATTTAAGGCAAGTGGAGAGCACAAATCATGGGCCAGCAATCCATGGTGTTTCCATTCCTAGAGTCTCTCAAGATATGAATGTTAATAAATCTGGTTTAAAGCTAGTAGAAATTCTATCTTTACATGGATTGCAATGTCTTAATGGAACGCATTGTGACCTGACATTGGGTCCTTTTACCTACGTTACCAGTAGGGGAGCAAGTACAATAGACTATATAATAGTCTCAGCAAATTTGCTATCTGATATTTGTAGATTAGAAGCTGTTAATCGAGCTGAAAGTGACCACTTTCCATTGTCATTACTATTTAATTGCAGGCCGCTCTATCCTCCAAATACTCTCCAAAATTTAAATGGAATCCATATAGGAGAACGGAGAATACGATGGACAGTCAGTTTAAATACTTCTATCTCCAAGACCTTGGAGAGTTCCATCTTTAAATCTTTACAAAATGATATTCTAAATAATAACTTGGATATTTTGAAAGTTTTTCAAATTATAATTCAAAAACTTAAGCCCAAGCTAGTGAGCAATAAACAATTTAATCCCAATAAAATAGTAATTAACAGGTGGTTTGATGCGGAATGCCGAAATGCTCGGAGAGCGTTAATGAACTACTCTCGCCAGATACTTAGAAATAATAACAGCTCCCCTGAATATCTAGCCTCTATGAGGCAATCTTACAAGGTACTTCTAAAACAAAAGAAGGACACATATGTTAGATCACAATGGAAACAACTAGCACAGGCGGTCTCAGGAAGAAATGAAAAGCAATTTTGGGACATCACTGCTTTAGGTATGAATAGGATTAGACCGGTCATTGTTGGACATATTACATCACAGCAATGGTATAGTCACTTTAGTAAACTTTATGGAGATATAGGTGTGGAACATCATTCTTCCATTGCTCAAAAAACTAATTGCCTGCCTCACTGGTTCCCTGTATCAGAGCCTGAGATAAAAAAAGTTGATAGCATCCCTTGCACTGAATAAAGCTCCAGGTGAAAATATGATGCCCCCCGAAATATTTAAAAATTTTCCTGATTGGTGGGCTCCAATTCTAGCTAAGGTCTTCACTCAAATAAATAACACAGGGATAATTCCATCAGGTTGGAAACAGAGTGTAGTTGTTCCAATATATAAGAAGGGTGATAAGCAACACCCCAATAACTACCGGCCTATAAGCCTGTTGGATGTGGACTCCAAGCTATATAGTAAACATCTGCTAAATAAATTAGAGGAATGGGAATCAAATAACCAAGTCATTTACCCAGAACAAGCAGGATTTAGGGAGGGCCAGAGTACTATCGATCACTGTTTAACCCTCTATTCTTTAGCTCAACAAGGAATCAATGGCCCAACAAAACATCTATTTGTCGCCTTCATTGACCTAGCTGCAGCTTTCGATTCAATTGATAGAAATTTGTTAGGGCTCAAATTGGCCAACGCTAATATGGATAATCGTTTACAATCCTTAATTAGGGAACTTTATTCTAACACAACAGCGAGGATAAGAGTTGGTACCTCTGGTTTATTAACTGAACTAATCCCCATAAACAAAGGAGTTAAACAAGGGTGTCTTCTGGCACCATCACTCTTTAATTTGTATTTAAATGACATCATTCCAGCACTCTCGGGCCCAGAATTTTTCCCTCCCACACTTGAGTCAAAAAAGATATCTATTTTGTTATACGCAGATGATATGGTGTTGATTTCACTTACGCGTATAGGCTTGAGAAGATTAATTTCTAAACTTGTAACTTTTTGTTCTAAAGAAAAACTTGTTATCAATTATAACAAAACAAAAGTGATGGTGTTTGGGAATAGACACTCTGACTTCCACTGTTCTATTAATGGTCACCGGATTGAACAATGTAGGGAGTTCAAATATCTTGGCATTTATTTTACGGAAAATCTCTCTTGGAAATCTCATATTGAGGCTACTAGAATAATGACAATGAAATCTATTGGAGCAATCCTTAAATTTTATAATCAAGCCGGGGGTCATTTGGTTGCACCTGCTCTAAAAATATTTCAGAGCAAAGCAATAACTCAAATTCTCTATGGTGCTGCTGTGTGGGGATGGGATGATTCTCAATTGGATAAATTGGAAACCCTCCAAAATACATTTCTTAAGAAATTACTTATCCTCCCGCCTGGCACACCGGCAGCTTTAGTCAGAGCAGAGGTTGGCTTACCTTCCATTAGAGTCCGTATCCATTTTGCTTTATTTAACTATTGGAAATCGGTAAAAGATTCTACAATTAAGGTTTTCCCTAAATTGTGTTTTCAATATCTACCAAAATGTAAAACCTGGAGTTTGAAATATCAAAAATTGTTGGAATTATATCCTGCTTTAATTGAAAATCCCTCTATCTAGAACTCAAAAGAAAAGTTACGCGAATATATTTACAATCACGGTGTACATTTGGACAGATTAGCTATTAATAATTCAAAGTTTTCTGAATGGTTCAGGTTATATAAACTGGATCATCAAATGGCCATCTATTTAGAGAAGCTCACATTTCCAAAGCTTAGACAAGCTTTTACAGCGCTTCGTTTTCAAACAATGCCCTCGGCCATGATTGATGGAAGATACTTACGTATACCAAAAGACTCCCGTCTGTGTATTTGCGGAGCACCAGAAGTTGAGGATCTGCCTCACTATTTGTTTTCTTGTCCACTTTATATAGAACCAAGGACTAAATTTCTGGGATCCATTTTGTCTAATTTACAGTGTAATAGCACTTCTGAAAAGATATTTTATCTGTTATCTGATATTAATTCTAAGGTAACTTATAAAGTCGCAATGTTTTCCACAGCAGCAATCAAAATTCGGGCTAGTGTTATAGCTGATATTGCAGTTGATTGCCGTGGTGATGATCGTATCTAATTTATTAGGTTGTTTTTAATGCCGATTTAGCTAATTGTTAAGAATATTGATTCAGTTGTGTTTTTTTTCTTTCTCTTCTTCTTTTCAAATTGTTTCAAATTTGTATACTAACTGTTTAACTAATTGATGTATTTCATTTTATAATACTGATGTATTTTATAATGTTAAAATTGCGAATGGCCTTTGGCTTAAGCAATAATAAAGTTGAACTAAATTCAAATTCAAATTCACTTTTATCAAGATGCACAGCTACAAACTCTTCTCATGCATGGATAGATAGGAACTGGAGAAATGTAGACATTTTGACACAAAAGGGGGGAAAAAACCAAAGGAGATTTTTTTAAAAAAAGAGTAAACATTAGAGAAAAAATTAGAAGGAATAGCAAAAACATATCAAAGTGTAATGAACAAAACTAATGACACATTAGAAAGCATTTTGGGGCTCTATCACACTATACAATTATAACATTTTGATTTTACTTTAACTGTCATGGCTGCATTCTATGGAATTCTAGGTTTGGTAGTTTGGTGGGGCACAAGAAAAGTTATCTGGCTAAGAATTCTCAATTCTTCCCAAAACTACACATCCCAGGATTCCATAGGATAGAACCATCATTGCATCACTAGGATTGGTCTCATCCAGCACAATATCTGACAGTGTTGCCCCTACAGACCTTGGAAGGTGGTACACTGCCACCCCAAGTCTCCCAGCTGAGTCAGCAAACATAGGATGCTCTCTGAGCAAGAACAGTTTTTTAATTACAGAAAGATCTCCATCCTAAAGGAAAGAAGTCACAGCAAATAGCTCCTCCAGAGGATAACAACAGAAAGAAGCCAAAGATCAATTGGTGTGTGTGTGCAGGGAGAGTAGACAGAAAAGTCCACAGTTTCACCCTCATCCTCACCCAGCAAAGAGGAGTTGCCCCAAGAAGAGTCCCGACTTTATTTCCTGAAGAGATCCTTGAGACACCTCCCGGCTGTCCATTGTAAACCCCTCTGATGATGCCACCCAGTGCAGTCTGAACCCCCTGCATCCCCATAGTGATGCCACTGAAAGCATTATAATTATATCATTTCAAAGGGCCATTGGAAATCATATAGTGCCTAAGAGAACTGTCATTCCTCTCATCAATATCAAAAGCAAAACATCAACAGAAGGTACAAGTATTTTTTTTTTATTCCAAAGTCCATACTTTCCTTTTAAACTTCTTCCAATGTAGTCCACTTTATCCAGTGTAACAAGAAATATTTTAGAAAAGATTGTGAAAACTCTTTGCACTTTACTATTGCATTAACTGATTGTTAGATCATATTAATCCTTGTGGGCTGTTGTTTGTTTTTGATGAGTGGTATTTTTAGCACTGCTGATTTCCTTCATTTGTAAATATTCTTGCACTGTACATATTTTTAAATATTATATTATTGGCTCAAGTAGTTGTATTTATATTATGTTATGCTTTGGAATGCCTAAGGCTTTGCAGTAGCCTAGAGTCACAAGCAATAAATTTAACATTTTTTCCCATTTAAATTGTGATTCAGTGATTATTGAAACCATGACAGGCAATAAGTGGGGATAAAGTGGAATGCAACATGTATCTAATCATTTGGTAAAGTCACTCAGGGGCATTGCAGACCAGTCTAAAGGGCTGGCCTGGGGGGTGGAGTTGGGGCAGGACAGCCACACGCCGGCCACCCCAACCCCACCCCAACGCTGTCCTGATGCTGCACACCCATTTGCACAGTGTGCAGCATCAGGACACCCTCTCAGCACAGCGTATAGACACGCTGCACCAAAAGGGCATGGAAGAGCTGCAGCGCCAGCTCTTAGGGTGGACTTTTGCCGCCCCTAAAAAGAGCGGCATTTTGCCGTTCCTTTTGGGGATGACAAAAGGAAGGATCGGAGCCATGATGTGGAGTTGCCATGGTCCCGATCCGCTGCTAGCAAGGTCAGCCCAGAGCCACCTGTCTGAATAGCCCCTAAGCTCTGGTAAGTTTTCCTGGGTTGAGGGGTTCCATCCCACTCCTTCTCTAGCATTCTTTTGGTAGAGAATTAAATTAAATGATTCTAAAAGTTGAGTACTGTTAAAATGTAGCAACTCAAACAGTCAGGGCAGATTTTAAAACCACAGGAAATAGTCACTTGATTTTGCCATGTGTGTCAAGCATTTTTTTCCTCATTCTACACATCATTGTCATTAACATATTCTAAACCCTAAAGCACAACAACTTTCCTCTTCTCAAGCATCACCTCTTGAAAAGAATTCTGATCTCCTACCTCACTGAGAAATCCTTGATAACAGGTGACTTTCTAGCATGTTAAGGAAGGACAAATATGCTGTCCACCTGCAATAATGAGAAAGAAGGGAGTTTTAGGTCTATTTGTTGACCTTTGAATACAATTATCATTACCCTTCTTCATGATCATTGTCATTTATAAATATAGGAAGGATTTGCTTACAGTATTTCTATTCAAAGAATGAGTGGGACCTTTAGGGTCTGCACAAAGGTGTTTGAGCAGATTCTGGAATAAACTTTTTCCATTCCACTACCAACCCACAAAAGATGTAGAATCTGAAATGGATTCTCAGGTCTCACTGCTGCTTTCAAATGGTGTCCCAAAACTCTAGTGTGAACATCCAGCCATTACAACATTCCCTATTTTTCATTATGATTTGATGCTACACATGACGTGAGGATTCCAACACAGAAAGAGAACAATTTTATTGGCCCACCCCTCCGCATGTTGCATTCTTCACAAGATACATAGGGAAGCTGTCAACATATCCCATCATCAAAGAATTCATCAGAAACTCTGATCACTGTGGATTGTATTTTAGGCAATGTGGATGGAGCCCCCATACATAGTCTGAGTTTATTTACTCTGAGCAACTGATATGACAAAAACAAATGTACTGGAAAGGGCAATATTTTTCTTCTCCCCTCTTCCCACCTGCTGAATTACTACTTTAAACTACTTTTGTACTTTAAAGTCATCTTGGAGCAACTGAGGCATGCTGTGGTTAAAGGGAGAAAGTGGGAGGAGGAAAGAGAAACTGGGGGCCTCTGCAGATGGGCTCCTTGCGGCATCCTTGAGGCAGAGATGGGAAGGGGCAGCCTCATGCCGGCCGCCACAACCCCTCTCAGAGGACGTTCTAATGCCACGCGCCATTATGAATGGTGCACGGCATCAGAACATCCTCCTGGCACAGCGTCTTGATGCACTGCACTGGAAGGGCCGCAGAACAGCAGTGCAGTGACTCTTGAGGCATTCTTTTTGCTCATTCTGAACAGAGCAGCATTTTGCCACTCTTTTCTGGGCCAGCAAAAGGGAGGATTGGGGCCGAGGCATGGGGCTACCTCAGCCCCAATCCTCCACTTCCCAGGGCAGACCAGGACCACCCAGCTGCATCCCCCCTGGGACTCTTAAAAGCAGCTGGAAAAGTGTGATGCCAGATTAAGGCAGAGTATTAACTCAGGGCAATAGGAGGGTATACATACATGGTAACTTGCCAAGGAGGCTTTTCTTAATCCAACCCTCTTCAAAATAAGGATAGGTACATTTGTCATATTCTCACATTGTGAATTCTAGAGCACAGAACCCCCCTTGACTCAGCTGGAGAAATGTCAGCATTCTTTAATTCTCCCTAGTGGACAGAACAGTATTTTCTTTCGGCCAAACTGAGCCCTGTATTTGTGTGTACACATACATATGCATATTACATTTCTCACCAGGAATCATACCAAGTGACATATAATTTTGCATCCTTCCACACAACAACATAGTTAAAAATACTCAATTTAAAACATACACACATACAGTACATGCATAGAAAGGGGGGGGGGAGAGATCTTAAGTCTAAGAGATAAAAAAAACATAACCCTTCGAAATTCAAAATTATGGAATCTCTGCTAAACCTTAACATGTCCAAAAGCCATTGAAATACAAGGCAGAAATTTCAGCTTTTTCCAGTCAAGTAATTCTAGAGGATGAATACTGGGAGCTGTACTCACTGCCCAGCCCAATGACTCATATATTTCAAAGAGACAGGGGGTACAAAGCAAAGCCTCAGGGCACACAACTATGTGGTCTGACTTTCTAAATACATTTGCCTCTTCTTTTAAATCAATGTTGAATCAACCTGTGTAATCATATCCTAAGAATGGGATGTAGCCCATTCTCTCTTGATATGATTATCCTGGACTATCAGGCAGTCCCCTGTATTCCCCCATGCCACCCCATATTCTGAGTGGACAAGCAAATGTGCCCTCCTGTTGTGTTATTGTCTGTGAGACCTTCTTCCCTCCCCCTGATTTCCAACAATCAATACACTTTGTTATGTGGGGTAATGGGAAAAGAGAATAGCAAACTCTGGCAAGGCCTACCCAGCTGAAAGCCTCCCATGAATAAAGCACTTAAGATGAGGACTGTATAATTAAGTGGAGACTTGCACTCCAGTCTCCCGTTGCACAGAGGCGGGTTATTAAGATGAGTGAAACCCGCTATCATTATCCGGTAAAGAGTATGATGATTGGCTGCTCTGTGTCAGGCCTCTGGTGGCTGGCTTTGTCACAAATGCAGAAGGGATAGTTCACTTTCTGTCAAAACTGGCTTTGCCAAATGTTATCTTTTTAAAGGCCGTGAAAGAGAGGGAGCTGGGCCTAGGGGTATACACAGCCCCATATGCTGGTGACAGAGATACAAGTGTAATTCTAGACTATTAGAGTGACATATAAGATCGTTTCTGCCCCAGAACATGAGACAGCTGAGGGGATTATGCAGGACAGGCTGTCATGCAATAAAAATTTCAGAAATCTGTTAACCCCAGCTCAGACCCAGTGAATATTTTATTGCTGAACACTGTGGAAAAGGGATATTTATTAACTATAGAAAGGTATAGCCAAGAGGCTGGGTGGATGGAAGGTTACAGAGAGCCAAGTTCACTTGATATTATACAGTAGAAGGAACAGAATGACAATGGAGGAGGGTGGAAGAGATATTCCTTCAACATGTTGCAGAATATTTGCATCCGAGACAGAAATCACTCATAATAAATAGGTGACATTGAAATCAGAAAGGTAGCCTGGTGAGACCATGTGCTCTTAAGGGAAAGTACCATCCCCTGTGGCATTCAGACGTGGATTTCATATGCATGCAGATGTGCAACATGTTCACATAACCAGAGCAGCTTCAGCAAATGCCTAGGCAGTCCCAGTTATGTGCACATGGGGAAGGGGAGGAATATTCTGTGAACTGAGGGTGCTGCATTCTTCAGTATCAGGAAAGAAGTAGAATAATTGTGGAAGTCTTATAATGTTCCTCTGCAACTCCGCCATATCACAGTAGTCAAAGTGCACATATTAAGTGCACATGTGTCAAAGTGCACATATTAAGTTATCAGCATTATCTAGCCAAAATTCATAAAAAGCAGGGCTGTAGCAAATTATCCCCAGGTATTTTTTTTAAAAAAAATTACACACACACACACACACACATACATATACACACACAGAGTACATGCATTCTTTGGTACATTTTCCCTCTGGCTACTGCTTCATTGCATTTCCTATGTTAGTCACACAAGTGATCCCTCACAATTTTTCAACTGACCTCACAGTGTTCTGTACCCAAATAGAAGTGGCCACCTAATGACATCACTGAAGGCAAGTGAAGATAACCAAGCAAACAATTCAAACAAATAAGAACTGGTTTTTCAAAGGCAGATAAAAACCAAAAATAATTTTAAAGAATTCATTAAATTAATGGGAAGAAGTCTGAGCTGAACCCTGATTAGATAGATGGATGGCTAGATAGATAGATAGATAGTAGATAGATAGAAGTGTAGATACACACACACACACACACACACACAAACACACGAAATACAATTTTTGAACAACAAATAGAAACAAAACAATAAAAACAAATATCTTCAAGATGTACAACATGAATATTCTGATAAAATGAAAATAGCTTTTCTATTTGTTTTTAACTCTGTTTTAATTTTTGCAGATTTTGTGTATTTCATCACTACATAGGTTAATATTTCCTGTTTAAATGCACTATATGATTAAAGTGGCTTTAAAATCGCTGTTACCTAAGTTCTTAAATTTTGTACTTTAAAAAAAAAATTCACTCAGGTTTTACAATAAAGCAGAATCAAAATCATGATAAAGCAGAATTAATTAAAAATGATACTAGCCACATAAATGTAAATGTAAATGTGTTTTATTCCTTTATCTTTGATTTTTTTTTAAGTCAGTACATCCTCTACTGCATGCTTTTAATGCAAATGGCTATGATTACATGCAATCACATTCGGCTAACAATGTCACAAAGGTCAGCAGTGAAAAATAACATGATATGCTATTTCAAAACTGCCAACATCTGAATGTGGAGAAAGGGGTGTAAGAGGAGCCCAAGGGGGTGCACTTGGAGAACAAAAGCAGCCCTTCTGCTAATTGACTGAAAAATTAGCCAGGTTTCCCTATGGGAAGCACACAAGACTACAGCAGATGGAGGCGGCTTGAACACCATGGTGCAGAAAACGCCTCAGAAACCTGCTGTGAATCTGCCCACAATTATGGGTCACAACACTTTCCCTTGTTTAACAGAGCTCGAAGAGCAAGACAAACAGAGGGGTAGCCAAATGGGAAAGGTGATAACCCATTAAAAATCAGGCTGTTGATCTCTTATTTTAACCACCAAATAACTGGAATTCCTGGAAGGCTTGTGATCCATGTGTTGTTTCACAGACAATAGTGAAACCACCTTGGAGCCATTTATTTCAATAGTCTGAGACCACTGCTGCTTGCATTCATTCTTTTATTTACTGTAGGATTGACAGCCTACATTACTATAAAGTCTGCATCAGGGAAGCATTACATAAAGATATAGCCTATCACAGAAAACAAGCTTCTATAATAACAGGATTATTTTAATCAAAGAGGGAAAAAAAACTTCCAAAACAATCACACTAGGAAATATTGTGGATGGCTTTTATGAAGACAGGCATTACACCTGGATCCCCACTTTACAATTTAAATATTGGGCTTATTAATTTTACTTACCTACACACTTAGGAGTATTTGTAAATCTTTGTCATTTCAAATTGGTGTACAGCACTAATAAAATATGCAGAATGAAACAATGCACAAACTCGATATATAATATATAAATATGGTCTACTGAATTACAATGAGACAGCACTGTCTGAGCATGTCTAATATTAGTGGAAGAGTATTTCACACAGTGAGCACCATCAGATTAAATGCCCTGCTCCAAATAACTGATGACATACAGCACATTCCTGTGGATTTGGGTCTTTCAGCTGAGTAAATATAGTAGGGCTTACTTTCATGTAAATATGCATAGGGATTGCTGCATAATTTTTGTAACCACACAATTTCAGGAAATACTTCCCCAGGAACAGTAGTCCCTAAGGTACAGAGGTGTGGCCTGAGTATGTGCTCTACATGGGACTACCCTTGTGCCTGCCTCGGAAACTTCAACTAGTTCAAAATATGGCAGCCAAGATAGTTACGGGAATATCCAGGAGAGAGCACATTACACCTGTGCTGAAATCTCTCCACTGGCTGCCCATTAGTTTCCGGAACAGTACAAGGTGTTGGTTATGACCTTTAAAGCCCTACATGGCTTGGGTCCAACCTATCTCCGGGACCGCCTCCTTCCATACGATCCACCCCATGTACTGGGAGGAACCTGTTACAGCCTATGAGAACTAGGCTGTCAGTGACTTCCCAGAGGGCCTTCTCTGACTCCGCCCCCAGATTATGGAATGACCTGTCGGAAGAGATCCATCTCATTACCACTCTAGACAGCTTTTAAAAAGCAGTTAAGACGGATCTTTTCTGGCATGCCTTCCCTGAATAACATCCCAGCCCAGAAGACAGAAGATCTGACCACCGCCCTTCTACCGCCTTGATTAACACCGCTCTGTATATTAGTATTGTAAAATTTATTGTATTTTGTATTGAATATTTTAACAATTGTTATTTTAACTTGCTTTAGTTTAATTTATTTTTAAGGGGTGGGTGGGTGTGGGAATATGGTACGGGATCTGGATTGATTTTAATTTATTGCGATGTTTTAACATGTTGTATGCTGCCCCGATTGTGTGGCAGAGGGCCGGTATATAAATAAAAATTATTATTATTATTATTATTATTATTATTATTATTATTATTCATACCTAGTAGTTGCTGTTTGCACCAGAGGCCCCATGCCCACATGGTTCTAGGCCAGAGAAGGCCAACTGTGGAAACTCCATGAACCAAACCCATCATATTTCCTGCTACCTCCCACTCCCAATCTCTGTATCAAACCCAGATGTGATTATAAAGGCCTAAACAAGGTAGGTTGGAGGCCTCAAAATACTTAATGGTATTGCATCCTGGCCAGGGTGACCTGCTGTCATAACTACAAAGAAAGACAAGGCACTGTAAAATTTAGAAAATGCAAGAAAAACGTAGGGCATTACCAAATAAAAACACTTAATATGAATAAAAATGCATTTCATATGGCTTATTTACAGCTATAGTACATACACTGTATTTCATTATGATGAGCCTATCTTTGTTAAAAATGCCTTGTTACTCTGAGCAAAATAAATGCTTAAAAATGGACTTTACTACCAACAAATCCTTCACTGAATCTACATTTAAATTATTCCTTTCATTAGTCCATCATGTTGAAATTAAGGGGGTGGGGGGGGTTCTTTCAACATTTGCATTGGGTCCTCAAGTAGCTCAACATGTTTGCTACCCTTTTCCTATCCAATAAGCAACTGCACCGTGAACTCTGGGGTCAAATTTTATTGGCTGAAGCTCCTAGGAAGAAAAAACTAGAAGGATCCATCCTATCCTCCTATTCGCAATGAGGACAGGCTGCCAAGTAGATGCATTTCTCAAAGGAGAACAGCAAATGTGATGTTACTCAGTGGGCTTCTTAGCTTTGCTCAAAATGGGGGACATTTTGGAATTCCTCCTAGATAGAAGAATGAAATGTAAGACATGTCCTGGAAAAGGAGAATCCTGATCCTGGTGTAAATCTTCATTTTTGCCAATTTATAAGGGATGGAGAGGGGTCTGGGGGCTTCACAAAAGTCAGGGTGACCAGATATCCTAACAACAAAGGAGAACAAGGCATTGCAACATGTGGGAGATTCAAGAAAAATGGAGGATGTTCCAAAAGCAAAGCTAAAAACACCATTAGAAATGTAAATTCATGCTTCTTAGTCAAGGTCAAAATGGAGGACATTTTGGAATTTCTCCTGGATAGAAGGTTGAAATGTAGGACATGTCCTGGAAAAGGAGTGCATCTGGTAACCCTGCACAAAAGATCCCATGGACCACATGTAGCCTGTGGAACACAAAGTTCTCATCCCTGTTATTAGGACAATGCTAAGTTTAAGGGTTTCCAGGTCAGGAGCTTCCCAATCCCTGAATATTCAGTGCCAAAAGTTGAAACATGGTGATGAACCTTTGTGATAACACAGGAAAGGAGGCCCTGGTGATATCATCAAGCACCAACCACAATTGCAGAATATACCATTCAAATAAAAAGCATCAAATTTAACAAATGAGAAATACAAAGAAACACACACCTTTCAAAACAATGTCCTTGCCAGGAGATTCTACCCTCTTGTCCTGATGAAAGAAGGAAAAGGGCCAGGCCCAGAAATCTGAAATAATTGTTGTTGTTAACTGCCCTTGAGTCAATCTCAACCCATGGCAACCCTACGGATGAGACATCTCCAAGACCCCCAGTCCTCCACTCCTCTGCTTAAATCCTGCAAACCCATACCCATGACCTCCTTAATAGAATCCATCAATCTGGTGTGTGGCCTTCCTCTCTTCCTACTTCTTTCCACCTTTCCCAGCATTATTGTCTTTTCTAATGAGTCTTCTCTTCTCATGATGTGTCCGAAGTATGACAGCCTCAGTTTGGTCATCTGGGCTCCAGGGAAGTTTCCGGCTTGATCTGCTCTAGGACCCATTTGTTTGTCCTATTGGCTTCCATGGGATCCTCAACACTCTTCTCCAGCACCACATCTCAAATGCAAGATTCCTATCATCTTTCTTAACTATCCAGCTCTCACATCTATACATGGTAATAGGGAATACAATGGCTTGTATGATTCTAACTTTTGTGCTGAGTTGTAGCTCTTTGCATTTTAGAATATTTTATAGTTCTTTCATAGCCACCCTCCCCATTCTTAGTTCAGCAGGCCTTTCCAGAATAAATTTCCTGGCCTCAGGAAACCCCCCCCCCCATTCCTCCTCTTCCCAATTTGGATGTTGCTGTGTCTCTACTTGCTTTACTATATTATTGTTGTCTATAACCTGATTTTATGGTATGTCATCTTAACTAAGATGTTTTAGCAGTCTTTGGCTTACTTTTTTAAGAGGTGGGTGGGTTTTGGGGCTTGTGGATTTATATTGTATGGAATCTCAAATCTTGTTATCTGCCTCAATTGTACTCAGAGGGGTGGGGTACAAATATTTTTTTATATTATTATTATTATTATTATTATTATTAGTCGTCTTCTCATTATTTGACTGCAGTCCCCATTTTTATCAATGTTTGATCCCAGGTATGGGAATTCTTTTACTATTTCTACTTCTTCATTTTCTAGGTTCAACTTGTGAAGGTCCTCGATGGTCATTATTTTTGTTTTCTTTATGTTCAGCATTAAGCCTGTCTTTGCACTTTCTTCTTTGATCTTCCTTAGTAGGTGTTCCAGGTCTGTGAGGTTTTCTGCTAGTATTATGATATCATCTGCATATCTTAAATTGTTGATATCCCTTCCTCCTATTTTCACTCCTCCTTATTTTATGTCCAAGCCTGCTTTTCTTATAATATGTTCTGCATACAAGTTGAACAGATAGGCTGAAAGTATGTAACCTTGTCTGACACCTTTGCTAATTGTGAACCATTTTATTTCTCCATGTTCTGTTCTGACAATAGCCTCTTGCCCTGAGTATAGATTCCTCATCAGAACTATCAGATGTGTTGGCACTCCCATGTCTTCAAGGGCATTCCATAGCCTTTCATGATCTATTCAGTCAAAGACTTTCCTATAGTCTATAAAGCTCATGCTGATTTTCTTTTGGAATTCCCTGGTGCAATCCATTAGCCATCGTATGTTTGCAATGTGATCCCTAGTGCCTCTTCCTTTCCTGAACCCTGCTTGGACCTCTGGGATTTCTCTCTCCATGTATGGTTGGAGTCTATGCTGCAGAATTTTAAGAATAATTTTGCTTGCATGGGACATCAATGCTATGGTTCTATAGTTGCTGCAGTCTCTTGTGTCCCTTTTTTTGTGGATGGGGATGTATATTGATCACTTCCAATCTGTTGGCCATCATTTTGTTTTCTATATCTGTTGATGTATGTTGAGTCAGCACTAAAGTTGACTCTGTCAGTGTGGATTGCAGCAGTTCAATAGGAATATCATCTGTTCCTGGTAATTTGTTTTCTGCTGTTTCTCCTATTGCAAAAATAATTAGATGTAGAAAAATGCCATAAAGGCATAACTTCTGTATGTTTGCACAGAGGGGCCCAAAGGTTAACCTACCAGCACCACAGTTCCTTGTGGAGATTTCAGTACATTTCAGTTTTAGGTAAAGCAAATGTACCCACAATATATCTAAAATGGGAATGTTTTATATGTCCTTCTGTTTGGGGAGGGTTTTTTGTTTTGTTTTCATTTTTATGTAAGACATTCAGAGTTGTACTAAAGCTGTTAGGTTGCCTCATTATATCTGTGTTTCCTACAATACAAATGTAGTTAAACTTCTGTATATATTATAGTTTAGACATGAATGTGACTTGTGAAACCTCTTTTGATTAGAAATCATAATAGATATGGGGGAGATATTCATGTTTCACATTCAATTTGTGATGCAATCCAACAATCATGTCCATGCTGCAGCTGCAAAATATACTCTGCTGGTAATACAGATTTAGCTGGTAGAGTAGTCCCTGTTGACTCTAGACTGGAAGGGGCAAACAGAATACAGGCAGAACTTGTATGGACAGCTTCACAACTTCATTTAAGGTTGAATTTGTGTAGCATACAAGAGAAAGAGGAAACAGAAATTTGGGATGGTAGAATGGACCAAGTGTGGTGTTTGAGTGTTTAATAATAATAATAATAATAATAATAATAATAATAAATTATTTATTTATAGCCCACCCAATCACAAAGAATCCGGGTGGGTTACAACAATAAAAATACATTGAATACAATAGAACTAAAAAATTAATCCCTTCCCAATCCCCCGCCCCTGTCAGAATATGGATGGGCTATACAGTCAAAGGTGAAATGTAGAGATGTGTGCGTGTGGAAATTTCCTCATGAGAACAACATCTAGAAAAACAAAGTGAATCTAACACCAGATGGCCAACACAGACATAAACATATACTTTCCCAAAGGTAGAACTCATGGACACAGATTTTGTTATGGGTAGCAAGAGATATCAAAAAGGTAAATAACCATTAGGCTTGGGAAAATAGTCACGTAGTGGATGATGGACAGCAAGAGGCTGGGTTAACATACATCATACAGGCATTATCCAATCAACATAAGGTTAACACCTAGAAGGTGGAGTATGGGAAGGGCCTAGAGAAGTCTTTGTCTATAATGTGTATTGTTCAAGATGTGAGTGCGTGAGTGTGTGGTTGTCCAGCAGTGGTTTTAACTGCAAAAGTTGAGATCTTAAACTTTTGGGATTGTTAAAGATGTAATCTTTTATGGCTGAACTGGACAAGTTCATCACAATGGATTTTACTTAGCTATTTTATTTTTACTTTTATATGCATTAATAAAACTATGCTTTTGAACTTTACAATGTGTCTTCTTGACTGAGGAAGACAGGATCCTGAAGAAGAGAAGCTGAGCCAGTTGATGGCAAGAGTTACAAAGTGGCTGTGGATCACAGCAGCCAGCTTGTCCTGCAGATTCTGCTGGGTGCCAAAGAGCATCACTACAACACTCATCATCCACACACTGACAGCCCCAACCCAATGCTAAAATTACAATTCAACAAACATTATTTAAAAACAAAAATACAAAAGTTTTTAAAGGGAGATAATTGGTAGATAGAGTGACGTAGATCACCTTGTGCAGGGAGAGGAACTAAGCTGGGAAGGCCTGCCGGAAGAAATCTATCTTAAGAGCCTTTTTGAAGGCTGTAAGTGTGGAGATGTGATGGATCTCCTCTGGCAGGTCATTCCACAGCTTTGAAGCAGCAGTGGAAAAGTCCCTCTGGGTGACCGATGTAAGCCTAGATTTTTTTGGCTGTAGAAAATTCTTCCCTGAAGACAATATGGAAGAAGGCACTCCTTCAGGTATTCTGGTCCCAAGCCATGTAGGGCTTTAAAAGTAATAACCAACACCTTGTACCTTATGATTCTGGAGACCAGGGTTCAAATCCCATCTTGGCCATGTAAACTCACTGGGTGATCTTGGGCAGGTCACACTCTCTCAGCCTAAGAGGATGGCAATGGCAAACTCCCTCTGAAGAAACTTGCCAAGAAAACCCCATGATAGGGTTGCATTAGGGTTGTCATAAGTTGGAAATGACTTGAGGGTGCACACAACAACAACAACAAAAGTATGGATTGTATCACTTCCAGTTCCCAGTGGAGTCACTGTATGATGTTTCTCTGAAGAAGGGGGATCAACTAAACTGTGTACTTTTCAGAAGTGTTTGTCTGAAGGGTCAGAGATAACATCAGAGTTTGTATTTCAGAATGTCAGAGATAGTATTTCTAATCTGTTTTCTGAAGTACCACTTCACATTCTGGCACTTCATACCACTACATAAGATCAGCTCAATAGCAGGGTGCAAGGTATAGAAGTCATGCACATAAACTTCCCCATTCATTGAAAGCATGTATAAGTAAGCCACAAGCTCATGCTGGTTAGCCCTACCAGCAATGAAGATGTGCACATTGGCCACTACTCTCTACCAGCCATGGATTCAGCTATACTCTGAAGGAGTCCTACACATCTAACAACATATGTGCATTGTTCTCTATATGAGGAAGGCTCCTGACTAGCCTGGAGTTTTCTCTTCCATATTTGTTTATTTAATTTAACTGAATAAATTAAATATTTATGAAGCTGGAAAGGTCAAAGATAGGACCCTGTACTTATACATACTTATGGATATCCATCAGCTGGACCTCAGCCATGCAATCCTCTAACCACTTCACATGTGCCTTCAACACATGAGGAAGTTTGAGTTGGAGCTTGGAAGTAACTGAAAGTAGCTGGTTACAAAAAAGATACAATTGCCTTATAATTATCATTATAGTATAATCAGGCTTCTTTTGCACTGTATCTGCAAAGCTTGAGAAAATTACTTCTTTGAACTACAACACCCAGAATCCTCATACCAGCCTCATTAGTGAACATGATGACCAGACAATTCTGGGAAATCCAGTTTAAAAATTAATGTTTCCAGGTTCTGTGTGACTTTAATACTTTTATAGATATTGGGCTGTGGCCTCATTGGTGGGTGGAGGAGAAACATCACATTGTTGAAGTGCTGGCATATGCTGAACCTCATACTCCTCGATCATGCCCTATTGTGTGTTCTGAGGTGAGGATAAAACAGATAGGAGGATAGTGTGTTTTATAAGACTGTCCAGTGATTTGTGGCATTCAGATTTGCTTTTCAACAGGCAAGTAAAAACACTTATTTTAGGGCCTCTACAGACCAGCCCAATGGGCCGGCCTGAGGCAGAGATGGGGAGGGGCAGCTGCATGCCGGCTGTCCCAACCCCAGCCCGACGACGTCCTGATGCCACACGCCATTAAGCATGGCACGTGGCATCAGGACATCCTCCCAATGCAGCGTCCTGACACACTGCGCCAGAAGGGGCACTAAAGAGCCACCTTCTGGCTCTTAGGGTAGCCTTTTGCCACCCTGAAAGGAGTGGCATTTTGCTGCTCTTTCAAAGGTGGCAAAAGGGAGGATCGGGGCTGCAGTGCATGGTTGCTGCAGCCCCGATCCATGACTAGCAGGTGCGGCCCAGAGCTGTCCATCTGCATAGCACTTTAGTTAATTTTAAATATACATATACCTTTAAAATACACATAAATATTAATTTTAAATATATTTTACAAATAAAAGAACATTCCTTTAGAATACAACTATAATAGTAATTACATACTTTGGAGGTACTTTCAATTATAACTGTAACTAATTATGCTTTTTAAGAAAGAAAAAAAAACTTTTCAGGATTGAGTAATCCTTCCCCGTACATTACAAAGAATGTACAACTGCCAACACTGAGCAATATTATGTCAAGCTTCCCCCTGTGAAACATTTCTCCCCATGACCTGGCATGTGCTTTTTCACGAGCAACAATCAATTATTTGTAGGAGGGCAAGTGATGTCCATTGTAATGGTATCAAGACTTTTGGTGACAGTCCTATTTTCTTTGTGATATGTAGCTGCACCCACATTGTTTGACCCAAGCAAAACTGTATTTGTTTGGAATGCACTTTCTAAATGTCCCCAACACATATTTCCTCTTTCATTTGTGTTTGTGAGAAGTGTGCTGGTTTCAAAAGAGCACAGTTCTCAGATACATCAAAATTGAATTTTCAGCAATTTCTTCATGCAACTTACAATGATAGGACATAAGAAGGAGGCCCTTGTGAGAATGCTGTTAAGTACCAAGAAAGATTCACAAAGGCATGAACACAAGATTTATATGTCAAAGCTCTGCAGAAAAGGAAGAATCAGCAAAGTATTAACATTCGATAGTGTTAGGGTTTAATTGTTGCTGCTGCTGTTGTCAGTGGTATGTGTCATTGCAATGATGGTATGAAATGAATGTGAAATTATTCCTCAGTGTGTTTAACCGCAGGCTCCTCTTTTAAAACAACAACAAAAATACATTTCCCTTTTGTTTTCTCTTTGTTAAAAGGATGTGAGCTGGCTGAGTGGGATCAATGAAGCAAGTTGTAAATGAGGAAATGTATGAAAGGGAAATTGTAATTAGTGTACACACTCACAAAAGACGCTACAGCACTTTAGAGCACAATTGTTGCTGTACTATACTCTTTCAGAGTAATGATGTGGAATCAAGGTTATGCTGTGAGTGAAAATGATTGCCAAGCTCACTGGTGGTCCAGATGATCCTTTAGAGTTCTTGCAGCATTCCTGTCAGCATGGACTAAGCATGGGCTCTTTGTTGACTCCAGAGGCTGGTTTACCCATGCAGTAGTTGGAAATCCAAAGAAGTTCACATTTGATTCAAAATACTACTGTAAATTACCTTGCTGGCCTTAGGGCACATCTACATGTGCTATTTACACCAGTTTCTTCTCACCCTCATGGCGCCCTGTCCAGACAATACAGAGCCACAGGAGTGCAGACTGTCTTTACATGAGAAGACAAGTTCTGCACCGAATCCTCCCTTGCACTGTTTTTTTTTTTAAATTACCTTTTCTTTGGCGTTTCCAGGAAAATCCAGAGTACTCAGAATCTATGCCAATGAGTATTTACACAGCATCCTGCTGTGCTGCTTGGTGCTGCTGCCACTGGCATGGATCACTCCCTCTGAATTCACAATGACATGCCCAGCCATGTGGTCGATGCTGGGTGCCTCATTATCAACTCAATGAGTGATCTGTACCACCACCAGCAACGTCAGCTAGCACAGCAGGAACATTGTGTAAACAGCCACCCAATATTGCTCTGGAATGCACAGGTAACAGGGGGAATTAAGGACAGTTTCAGAGCCAGAATACTCTAGGAGCAGCCCAGAGTATTCTGGCTAGTGTAAGTGTATTCTTTGATCCCCTGTCTGAAATACAGGGGATCATCATCGTCATCATCACAACCACCACCACCACCAAGCTGGTTTACTTTCCTACCATTAGATAAAGTGAGACCACTACTTCAGGAGCTAGATGATTGGGAAAGAAGAAAAGAAAGAACTGACCTCCTTCCTGAGTCCCCTGGTTTATCTTCTGTTGGAGAAAAGAGTTATATATATATATCACACTAAACTAGCTTTTAGACTGCAGGGACAGTGGATGATAACTGCCCCATTTCCAGCAGGTAGGTCCTCATGGGGAGGGGTGCCTCCCATGCCAGCAGGTAGGTTCCCATTGGGAGGGGTGATAGCTGCATGACTGCAGCCTCCATGGCATCCTTGTCCCTTCCCTCCCCCACCACTTTCCATGGCTGTTTCTTAAATGGTGTTTTTCACTTTCACAGGAGGCCCTGAGGAGGAGCAACTTGGCCCAAGCCCGCGCCCACTAGGAGGGGAAGGCCAGGAGACCGTTGATGCTGTCCGCCTGGCAGCATTACAAGGGAGCCAGGGCCAGGACCATCAGAGAGGTAAGAGTGTCAGGGGAACAGAGGGAGGGAATGGGGGGCACCCAGGAACCCTGGCTGTGGCATTGGGTGATGGGCTGTAGTGTAACCTCTTAACCACATTTTTCTCTTTTTTGTCCTTGCAGAATGGTGGCTCGAAGACAGGGTGGCTGCCATAGAAGATCAGCTTAAGCAGCTCATTGATTCGGTGGCAGCCATCGTTGACCATCTCAGTCTACCCCCACCCCGACCCCAACTTCCCCATCCCTGAAGCACCTTCCCCTCCCCTTCCCCTTGTACATATTTCCCTCTTCCTCCTCCCATTCTTTCCCCCAGTTGTAAATAGTCCCCTCCTCTTTCCCCATTTGTAAATAGTTTAAAACGTTGTTTTTAGTGAAAAAAATATGTTTAAAAAAATCATGCCACAATCTGCGCATGTACGCAGGTCCAGCAAAAAATTTATTTTATGAATAAACTTTCTATTTCTAAACCTTGTGATGTTTTGTGCGTGGGTGTGTATGTTCAATGCAAGATCAGTTCTGAGAACCAGTGAGGACCATGAGTGAGGTGGGCATAGTGTGGGGTAGTTGGTGGTGTCTGCCTTGCTGCTTAGTGGTCATTGCAACATCACCTTTCCCCTCTACTTGTTCTCTGACTTTGGGGGCAGCGAGAGGGCTGTGGCACTGCCACATCACTGCTGAAGAGGCTGGCAGACTCGTCTATGGGGTGTTGCTCAGTGATCTCCACCTCCATAGCAACCCCCCTCCTCCATGGGTGGAGAGTGACCCCTCCTCCCTCTGCCCACAGCAGCCTCCACATCCATGGGTGGAGAACGATCTCTCCTTCCTCTTCCCAGGCCAACAGCCTCCACCTTCACGGATGGAGAGCGACCCCTTCTCCCTCTGCCCACAGTAGCCTCCACATCCATGGGTGGAGAATGACCTCTCCTTCCTCTACTCAGGCCAACAGTCTCCACCTGCACAGGTGGAGAGTGACCCCTCCTTCTTCTGCCCACCACCACAGTCTCCACCTCCATGGGTGGAGAGTGACCCCTCGTCCCTCTACCCACCACCACAGCCTCCACCTCCATGGGTGGAGAGTGACCCCTCCTCCCTCTGCCCAACACCACAGCCTCCACTTCCATGGGTGGAGGGTGATCCCTCCTCCCTCTGCCCAGGCCAACAGCTTCCTCCTGCAGGGCCTGGGGGATGGCCCTCACTTTTCCTCCCTCCTTCACACCATCCCCTCTGCCACCCTCTGGGCCCTGTTATGGCATCCACAAGCCGGCCCAGCACTCATGGGCAACGTGCTCCTGCTGCTGGAGGGATTTCTGTTGGAATTCCCTCTGGTGCTCTGCCTCACTCTTCTTGAGCTGATAGGAACGTTCATCGAGATGATAGGAACATTCCCCAAGCCGTTCCCCCTGTTCCAGGAGTTTGTCCATTTGGTCTGAACTGCGTTCCATAAATTGATGCAGGGCAGTAGTAGTTGATGCAGCTGCTGAGCGACACACTCTCTTCCCTTTGATCTCAACCAGGCAGGCTGCCGGTGGCATTGCAGCTCTGGGATTAGCTGTTTCATCATCCTCTCTCTCTCATGCTACTTCTCATTCTATGGGACATATAATGCATAGGGCACAGTTTACACACAAAACATGTCCCACAGAGATTGAGGGTGGAGGGGAGGGGTACATGCCAGGGAGGTTTGTGTAGACACACTGGATACATGCAGCTGGTGGTTATGTGATGGACATGGTCAACAGGACACACAGACAAACGTTCCTCCACATCCCGCCCCCCAAGCATGCCAGGGTGCAAAAGTGGCATGCAAGGGTTCTGAAAACCTGCACACGTACACAAAAAACATCACAAAAGCCATACAAACTGCTATGCTTTTTTGAGTGCAGGCGTACATGCAGCAGAATGCATTTATTGTCATAACAGGGAATTAACCGTGTGCAGCCTGGACCTGATGGATCAGCTGGGTGAATTGTCCAAGACCTGCTTTCTCCTCACCCTCATTATCATTGTTGCTTACCGCTGTACTTGTCCTTGTGACAGGTGAGTAGTCACAGTTGCTTCTGAGTCTGGAAGATACAGTGCTCCAGTCTGTACTATGAGATGGTGGCCTGCTCATGGAAGATGTAGAGGGATGGGACAGTGGTCTCATGGCTGAGATGTCCATAGCCCTCTGACTGCAGGATGTCTCATCTGAGTCAGGGTGTTCCTCCTGGTCATCTAAATGACCAGGGATTAGGTCATCTCTGCCCTCTGCCCACCCTAGTGCTGTCCTCTGCACACCTCCCCAGGGCACCTGGCACACCTTACCTTCAGAGGGCATCAAAAATTTCTGGATGCATTCTCCCTCAGAGATGTCCTCCACAGGTTCCACTCTGGCTGGCTGGATGACTGGGACCCTCACAAATTCACTGCTGGTACATATTCTGCTGGGCCGTATGCTACCATCCCTGGTGAAGAAGGCATGGCGTTCTTTCTAGAAGGGCATGGTGGAGGGGCCCCATCCGCTTTTGGCCTTGTGATCCCTAAACTTCTTGTAATCTGCCCTGAGGTTTTTGGTCTTCCGACGACACTCCTCCCAAGTGCGTTGGTGGCCCTTGCCCTCATGCCTTCTGCCAACTCCTTAAATGTATCGTCATTCAAAAATAAATTTCTCAATTTCTCCAGAATATGTGGCTGTGACCACACAGCTATGAGGTCAGCTATCTCTGCATGGGACCATGATGTCCCTCTCCCTCTTTTTGGCTCACCACTTCTGAATGGCTGTGCCATTCTGCCCGCTGCACAAGACGAGCACCAAAGGTGCACAGCTATGGAGGTCCGTAGCTACAAAAGTCCGTTGCGAAAATGGCGCTGGAATGTGCATGAGGGTCCAGCTTAAAAGTGAAACTTTCCCTTTAATCACTTTTACAGGTATACACCTAGCTGCAACAGTTTCACTCTGTGCACTGCAAATTAGGGTTAGGGCTCGGGTTCTTATGCAGGCACACTTGCATCAGTACACCCACACCTGGGCCATTAGGATGTTTTAAATTGAAGCTTTTTTCACAGGGCACATGCTCTCAATGGGTGACTCAGAATGTGGCACATGTGTGCTGGTGCATTTACAAGGCCATTTTAACTCTCGGATTCCCTTTTTCTGCCACCCCTCCATTTCTGCACACAGATGTACCTCTGAAAGTGCACACTTTTTAGGAAGAAGCGGAAAAAAGCGGCTCCTTTTTGAAGCGCCCTTTCACAGGAAGGGGCAGGTAGGTATGCATCGTCTAAAGACCACGCCTTTCAGTCACACTCAAATCACCCCTTTTTGCCCATCTGCATAGCCCCTAAGTTTTTGGGGCCACTCCAGTATATTTCATTGGCTCAGATAGCAAAATGTCTTGGGCTAGCCCAGTCAGGCTGCTGGGATTAGTGAGATGATATACATGATTTGTTGTGAACACCTTAAAATGAGACTTATGTTCTAGGTGTTATTTTTGCTTTTATTTTACCTCAAACACTTTGAAAGGGGCCAGTTCACACATTCATCTCTAAATCATCAAACAACAAATGATGCATCTGTGCACTGCCTTTTTTATAAATACAAGCCCCATGTATCTTTCCAAGTAAGATGTTATGAACATACAGGTTGAAGCACTTCTGAGGATCAGAAGTGCTTTGGGTTTAGGAATTATTATATTTTGGCATGGTACATAATGGGATACATTTGAGATGGGACCCAAGTCTAAACATGAAATGTGTTTATATTTCATATAGACCTTATGTACATCATCTAAAGGTAGTTTTATACATAATATTTTTAATATTTTTGTACATCATCTAAAGGTAGTTTTATACATAATATTTTTAATATTTTTTGAGCATGAAACAAAATTTGTGTTTTGGTCAGAAAGCAAAGGTGGCAATATCTTAGCCACCCATGTGAACAATTTTGGATTTGGGAGTATTTTGGATTTTGAAATTCCAGATGATACTCAATCTGTATAATAACATTCATTTGTTCTGAATTTTGTTAACTAAGGGGGGAAGCAGACGGGCGGCCCTGGGCCGCCCAAGAAGCTGAGCCGCGAGACCGAGGCATCCCCATGCCTCGGTCCCGCAGTGCACCTTTGCTGCCCCTGAAAGGAGCACTAAATTGGTGCTCCTTTCACAAGTGGCTGAAGGTGCACCGCAAAAGGCTGCGGCGCACCTTCGGAGACTCTTTCGCCGCAGCGTTGCAAATGCTGCGGCGGGAGGTCCTCCTCGGAGCGCCGGCCGTGCGGAGGGCCAGCTGCTCCGAGGACGACCTGGGGAAGGGGTTGGGGCGCCGATCTTGCAGCTGCCCCTCCCCTTCCCTGTCCCCAAGATGGCCCAATTAGCCATCTGCTTAGCCCTTAAATCTAAATTGATACCAAGCAAAATGATTCTGTGATTATTAAAACTAGGGGTCACAATGCTCTATTTCATCTTTGGTAAATGAAGAAAGCAGAAGCTGAAACAGTTTGCTTATGTTATATTTTTCAGTCTTGCTTTTTATTAACTTCAATGTCTGTCCCTTACTGCCTGCTTCATTTTAATGGACTAAGGGATGGTTCTTTTGGAGTGTTTAGGTACTGAATCTATATGAAAAATTGAATGAGGCTAAGACTGCAATCATATTATCCTTCAGGGGAGGATATTTCATAAACTATTGTAGACCTCGCCCTCTCCAGGTGGAGAGGGATGTCATTCTGTTGCAAGCAAGTCTATCTGTGGAGGTCCTCCTTACAGCTTCTTCCCTCACCAACTTTGCCATTTGTTGAAAATGAAACACTAATAATAGAAGGTAATATGATGTAAGCTCCTCCCACATAAGGGTATACATGCTTCTAGTGACAGCATCTAATTCAGTGTAGGAAGAAAATATCATTTCCAAAAGTAGGGAATCAGTCACCAGTTCAAATACTATTGATGTTACACTATTTATCATGATGAAAACCTCAGGGTTCAAATTACAGTTTCATGATGCAATGCTCATTTCTTGCTTTGAACCATTCTGCCATTTCACCAGTCACTTTTTTTCTCAAATGGACAGATTCTGGCCCTTCTCTACAGGAAGCTTCCACTGAGTTGCCAAATCCTCCATTGGCACTGCTCCCCTTTCCTTCCTCCTAGCATATTCATAATCCTCAACAGAAAGGAGTATGAGAACTACTCTACATAGTCCATCTATACAAAAGAGCTTGCAAAGCTTATGCAAAATGGATCCCCAGGAATGAAGATATGGGGGTAAAAGTTCTCCTTTTGCCCCCCATGTCTTTGGCTCATCTGTTCTGGCTAGATGGCATTGGGAATTCAGCTCTGTAGAGTGCAGATAAGATCAGAGATTGAACAATAGAGATGGCTGGAATACAGCTTTTAATGAACAGAATATTCAGTGTGTGATGTTCATCTTTTTGACTGTCTCTTTTAATGTTTCTCACAAAAGTTTAACTAAAGTGTGAACAGTTTCTGCTCTTTTTTACACATGACCCTATTTAGCAATTTGCATTTTCTCAGAACCTAGACTGAAAGATCACAATCATAAAAAGCTAATGCATCAACAAAACCAAATACAAGTAATATGATCCTAAAGATATATGTAATTGCAACAGATGTTCTCTAATTATGGCCCAGTTAACCATATTGGCATGTTTCTTAATTGCATATTGTCTGGACTACTGCAAAATGTCTGAAGGGACTCCCTTCAAAAAAATCTCTAGAAACTTCTCTTGGACCAGAATGTGGCAGCCAGACTGGCAAATGGAGATGCTTTCCAGGAACATGTGACTCCTTGTTGAAACAGCTGTGATAGCTTCCAGCTTCCAAACTCATGCTGCAGTTTGACACTACTTTATCTGTCATGGTTCCATCTTATTGATTCCTGGAATTTGTAATTTGTTGTAGCACCAGATCTCTCTAATAAAGAAGGTTAAATATCTCATGAAACTATAAATCCCAGAATTCTATATATTGAATCATGGCAGTTAAAGTGGTGTCAAACTGCATTAATTCTGCATTGTAGATGCAGGGCCAGTTCAAAATGCTGGTTCTGTCTTTTAAGGTAGTTTATAGTTAGGGTCTGCATAGCTAAAAGTCCTCCTTCTCCAGTATGAACCTACCTGCTCATTTAGAACATTTTCAGAATCTTCTTCTGTGTTTCAGCTATTCTTCAGGTCTGTCTTTCTGCAACCAAGGAGACGTTCTTCTCTGAGGTTGCACCAAGTCTGTGAAACTTTGTCCTGAGAGATGTTCATTTTTTCCACTTCTTTACATAATATTTCATTCAGTGAGAAAGACCTTTCTTTTTGAAAGAGGCTTTGGCCTCCGATTTCTGAGGAATGTGGTTTGTCAGTCATTAACAGAAGCTGCTAATTGTTGTTCTTGTCTTCTACAGCCATTTTTCAAGATTATGCTATTTTATGTAGTTTTCGTTATGTACTGTACATATTGCCTATAAGGGGGGGAAAACATATGCCCAAATATTGACCCAAAAATCCTTGGTCAACTTATATATCAGTTAATACAGTAATACTGCTTAGAAAGGTCCTGAAATAAGCACCACCCCATGTGCCTCAGCAGTGATCTTTGAAAGAGCTGCCAGGCAGGTGTGTGTGTGTTTGTGTGTGAAAGAGGTGATTCCCTTCCTAATCCAATGTTAATACTGTTTTTGCTTACCAAACACTCTATTTAACTCCACTTAGGGGCTAAGCAGATGGGCGGCCCTGGGCCGCCCTGGGAAGGTGCGCTGCAGGACCGAGGCATCCCCATGCCTCGATCCTGCAGCGCACCTTCGCCGCCCCTGAAAGGAGCGCTAAATTAGTGCTCCTTTCACAAGTCAGCAAAAGTGCGCCACAAAAGGCTGCGGCACACTTTCGCTGACTTTTCACCCGCAGCACGTGTAAAGGCTGCGGCGGGAGGTCCTCCTTGGAGCGGCGGCCGTGCGGAGGGCCGGCTGCTCCGAGGACGACCTCGGGAGGGGGAGGGGGCGTCGAGCGTGCAGCTGCCCCTCCCCTTCCCTGCCCCCAAGACAGCCTTTTAAGCCATCTGCTTAGGCCCTGAGGGACGTTTCAGACTTGCCTAAAGGCCGGCCTAGGGGTGGAGTTGGGGCGAGGCAGCTCCATGCCAGCCACCCCAACTCCATTCCAATGCTGTCCTGATGCCGCACGCCCATTTGCATGTCACACAGTATCAGGATGCCCTCCTGGTGCAGCATGTATACATGCTGCACCAAAAGGGTGCCAGAAGCACTGTGGCACCAGCTCTTAGGGCAGCCTTTTGCTGCCCCCAAAAGGAGCTGCATTTTGCTGCTTTTTGAGGGGTGACAAAAGGGAGGATTGGGGCCATGGTATAGTGTTGCCATGGCCCCAATCTGCCGCCAGCAGGGGCAACCCATAGCCACCCCAAATGGGCCATCTGTAGAGGCCCTTCCTTTCCTTCTTAATCTGATGTTAAAACCTTTTCTTCCCATCCTCTTCCCCCTCCAGATCTCTCTGCCCACCAAACATCACATTTAACTCCACTTCCTTCCTTTCACAATACAATGTTAAAACCTTCTCCAACAGCACCAGAGAAGTGGTGTTAGGTGGTCAGGAGGGGTCTAGAGAAGGAGAATGAGGGAAGGAAGTGGAGTTTCCCCTCTTACATGCTTTCTGGTATGCCCCGGAGTTTTACCCTTGGCTTATCCATGGGCCATATCAAAATTCATGATTTTGACCCTAAAAATGGCCCTCAGCTTATAAATGAGGTTGACTTGTACATGAGTATATACAGTAACTGAATTCTTGAAATCCTGACTTTTTGACTAGCTTTTTTGTGCTATAAATTGGTATATTAATTAATCAGTCAAGTTCTTTGTTGTTTACAGACCCAGCAGTGAGTGTGAGGGTGCAAATTTAGCAAGAATGAACAAAGTCCACATTTTGTTGGAATGGAAAAGGTCATAACGTTATAAATTAAAGCTGAATAGGCTTGGTCCACATCACAGATCCATATTTTGACATTGGTCAACTTTCCAGGCAATGGCAACCCATTCATCAGTCAACTCATCTGCTGATAGTAAATTATTCAACCTTCTCAGCTGCTGGGTAGTGCTGGAATGACAGGTGGAAGCCACTGTGTAGTTCCTCTGCCAAATGGAAGTGAGGCAAAGCCATCTTTCCCCAATACATCTCATCTCAACATCCCTTTAGGGGACCCCCAATACAAGGTATGGATGGTGAATGGGCTCCATCTCACCCAAACTGGATCTAGCCCCCCCCCCCACCAAAATCTCCCAAAATTATGATCACAATGTAATACCACTAACAATGCATTCATCTATACAAAAACCCAGACACTGTGGGAGGATAGATAGGGATTACAATCCAAGCCAATTGACTGCTGGTGTGCTGAGAAAAGTAGTTTATAGTGGCAGGGAGAGGACCTGAATGAAGCCTTCACCTGCTCCCAAGTCCCAACCCCTGCCATCCAACCAGACTGCCTCTGAATGGCTGATCTTCCTGCTCCATACTTTAGAAAACCACATAGCTTTCTGAGAAAGAGCAACAGTCCTGAGCCTTGAAACATAGTATCCATCTTCACAATGTCAACAGCCACAATCCACAAATTGGCTCACCTGATGAGTCAGGAAATACACTTGTATAATTCTTGCACCTGGCAAAAAGGATGATTTGGCTATTTAATCTTCTGATATATCCTGACATACATAATCCACCAGTGTCATGTGCTAGGAGTATTAGAGAAAGAGATACATGTGTGATTTCCTCCATTAAGGGGGACAGATCTTTGGTATGGATGAATTTTGGTAAGGATGAAAGCTTTAGTAGGGCCATCAAATCAAAAACTAATCAGTTCAAGCTTTAGTGATTAACTGTGGAGATAATTTTGATAGTGAGACAAAAAATTAAGGATTAGTGTGTGCATAGGCACTCATAATTTCCTCCCTAAAATTATACTTTCCCATGTTTTTGCTATATTTTAAATTCTATATATTGCTCTGACTAATCCTATCAAAAGGCAGGATATCAAAATTAATTAATATATGGGTACTAGTAGTAAAAATGATAGGGTTCTGGACTGTCCAGTCTTTACAGTGAGGAATGGATATAAAAAATGGCCTTTCCTTCTAATGAAAAATGATCGTTTTTTTTGTTTAGTAAAGTGAAATATATCACTTATCATCAAGTCTCACAAAGAGGTGCTTGTATGTCCACATGCATGCACACACAACTCTTAAGACAGGAGACTAAGGGCCTAAGCAGATGGGCGGCCATGGGCCGCCCAGGGAAGCTGCAGATTGGGGCCGAGGTAGCCGCACTCCTCGGCCCCAACCTGCAGCTTCTCAGGCCTTCGAAGGAGCGCTAAAATAGTGCTCCTTCTGCAAGACGCCGAAGGTGCTCTGCAAAAGGCCTTGGGCGCACCTTCAGTGTCTCTTCCGCCACAGCGTGTGCAGGCACTGTGGCGGAAGTACGTCGTCGGAGCGCCAGTCGTGCAGAGAGACGGGTGCTCCGATGACGTGTTCAGGAAGAGGTTGGGGCGCCCAGCGTGAGGTTGCCCCTCCCCTTCTTTGCCTGCTTAGGCCCTAAAAACAGCAAAATCTATGAAAAGAGTAGTTTTAAAATAATGAGCATAGTTTTTTAAAAAATGGAATATTTTAGGCTTTGGAAACTAGTTCACCACCAAGTGCCTGAATGACATTAAAATAGGTATTGTCTGGAGAGAACATGCCACAATCAATTTTGCCACTACCAAAAAGCTATTTCACTGGTAACTTCCCTTCACATAGTGAAGGTAACCAAAGAAGGGCCTCTGTAAAAGATCTATCATCCTCGTCCCCCTCTTTACATCCTCATGAACATTATTATTACCAAGACCACCATTGTCTGAATTTTTCCCAGTAAGGCACCTTACAACATGTTTGAAGAGCAAATACAAGAAACACAATCAATTATAACACAAAAGTACAAATTATCATTTTAAAATTGAATTAAAAGCCATTTTAAAACATATTAGAAATAGGTTCAGCACCTTCCATGCATGATCCTTCCTCATCAGCCAAAAACTTACTTAAATAACAAGGTCTTTGACTGCTGGGAGGAGAAACGCAGAGAGGAGAGCAGCCATTTTGGGTAAGGGAGGGTCAATCTGTAGGGGAAATATATGGCCTTTGCAGACTGCCAGAAATAGTGCAAATTGAGTCCACTTTAACTGCCCTGACTCAGTGCTAAGGAATCATGGGAACTGAAGTTTATTGTGGCACCAGAGCTCTCTGACAGAGAAGGCTCAATGTCTCAGAAAAATTACAGTTGCCATGATTTCCTAGCACTGAGCCAGGGCAGTTAAAGTGGACTCAATTTACACTATTTCTGGCAGTCTGTAAAGGCCCATAGTGTTTATTCTGGACCCAGGTGGAGAGGCACATGTTTAGATAGGGGGGAAGCAGACGGGTGGCACGGGGCCGCCCCAGGAAGCTGTGCTGTGGGGCTGAGGCATCCGCATTCCTCGGCCCCACGGCGCAGCTTCGCCACCCCAGGAAGGAGCGCTAAAATAGCGCTCCTTCCACAAATCGCCAAAGGTGTGCCACAAAAGGCTGCCGGTGCACCTTTGGCGGCTTTTGCACTGCAGCATGTGCAGACGCTGCAGCAGAAAGGCATCCTCGGAGCACCGTCCGTGCAGAGGGCCTGCTGCTCCGATGACATTTTCAGGAAGGGGTTGGGGCGTGCCAGTGTGTGGCTGCCCCTCCCCTTCCTTGCCCTGAAGACGGCGCTTTGCACCATCTGCTTCCCCCCTAAGCAACAAATTTACCAGAAGCAATGACCTTAAAGAAAATTATTACAAGCTCTTCTACAGATGGCATTTAACACCAATGAAGCTGTATAATAAGCCAATGACGCTGTATAATAAGCCAAAACAATTGTTAGAAATGTGGGCAAATGAGTGGCCCCTTCTACCATATGTGGTGGGAGTGTGAGAAGGCAAAAAATACTGGAGGGAAATACACAAAAGAATAACAGAAACATTAAAAATTAACTTCCCTCTAACTCAAGAAACCTATCTATTAAATATGCCAACCGGTTTAGAAAATCAGACAGGGAAAGAATTTGAGCGCATACTCCTTTATGCAGTAACAGCTGCAAGATTGGTTTACGCTAAGAAATGGAAAGATCAATGAATCCCAAATATAGATGAATGGATCTCAAAATTAATGGAAATGTCTCAGATAGACAAATTAACATTGTACCTGAGTAATAAGACACTACAAACCTATGAAAAGGAATTGGGAAAAATAGCTAATCTGTAGGAAACAAAGAAGAAGTAGCAACAAAAGTAATGTCTAAGTAAAATAAAGGTGCAGAATAGTTGTTTAAATATGTATATAAAAGAAAACATAACAAGAGAATATGTATAAGATTAGATAGCAGACGTTAATATGATTATAAGATTGTATGGATATGGCTGGACGTTATTTGTTGTTGTTATTTCTTTTTTAACACAAATCAATAAAAATGAAAAACAGTCCTGGGCTTTGCATGGTCAGCTGTAGCATAGCTCTGCATGTGGGACTACTATGCTACACTATAACATACAGGATTCCAACTATTAGTCTGTAAGAAATAGTAACAATACTACTACTACTACTAACATTAATTTTCAGCACATTTGAAATTATTTTGGTTACTTTGTAACCTGTTACAATAAAACTGCTCTGGTTTTACAAAAGTGATACAAGTGATAAAGTGATTATGCACAATCATTGG